>JAAALK010000082.1:109228725-109516846 GCA_019279435.1 Zizania palustris
CGAAGTTCTCTCCAAGTACTCTCCCCTTAGAGTAAGTATAGCCTTGCAAGTGTCAGTTGCATGGCTTCGATTTTCTCCATGAATGCAGCAGAAAAGGGGTCTGGCCCTTGCCAGCCGTTTTCCCTGGCGGCCTCCAGTCGCTGGCCTTGTTCCCCGCAGACTGTGGAGCTCTTGGTGTAAACTTTTGTGGGGGTGCAATATTCATAACTTCAGAACAAGGGTGCTTTTGCCCTCTTCTCCTATCATGTTGCACTTCGAAGACCGGTTCCTGCGGCTGCGCCGAAGTCTTCACTTCTACTTGACTTCTTGCAATATAGACGAAGTAGCAGCAGTCCTCCGAAGCCAACCTTCTTCTGACCTCGCATACTCCTCGAAGTACGACATTAACTGAGAAACTGAGGAGATGCTCTTCCGATGCAGTTTATCCAGAAGGCCTTGATGACTGACGCCTTCCCGAGCTGCATCAACCACTGAAGATGTGGACAGCCCCCGAATTTGCGACTTCATATGAGCGAAGCGCTTAAAGTACTGCCTCAATGTTTCTCCGGGGAGCTGTTTCACCTGGAAAAGGCTTCCTGTTGACATAGGAGGCACGAAGGTGCCCTGAAAGTTGCTTATAAACTTCCTCTTCAACTGCGACCATGAATTGATTGATCCTGGCTTCAAAGACCAGAACCATCTCAATGCCACTCCTTGAAGAGCTAAAGGGAAGCACTTCGCCATAATGTCTCTAACTCCGCCGCTAGCCTCAATTGCTAGGGCATAAGACCGAACGAACTCTCCGGGATCTTCATCTCCGGCATACTACAGAGCTTCGAAGTTTTAAACTTTGGATCAAAGCGAACCTTCTGCAGCTCAGGATGCAGCGGAGACTCATTGTCGAAGGAGGCGTTCTCCGAGGCTTCGGGATAATCAAGATCATCGTCTTCGGGCACTTCGGGGATGGTTGGGGTGGCTTGAGAGCGAAGCCTGCTCGCAGCTTCCTGTCGCCACCTTGCGACTTCAGCTTGAAGGTTGGCCATTTGACTGGCCATATCTCCAAGATTATTTCATTTCTTCCGGAAGGATCTTCCGGGTCTTGAGAACTGGTCGGATCAGTTCGAATCGGGATGGAGGGTGGAGAAGGAACTCCGGGCGGTCGGAGTATAGAAGGGGCTGGCGGAGAAGCTTCGTATGTTCGAGGGATGGAAGCCCCTTCCGGAGTTTGTGGAGGGAATGTCGAAGGACCTCCGACTTCAACTGTGTCGAAGGGTATTTCTCCGGAGATCCGAGAGGACCTCCAAGTGGGATTGCGGCGTGCGCTCCGCTTAGGAGGCATGATGTAAGAAGTTGGTAGAGAATGAAGTTTTTCGGACTAGGTTCCCCACGGACGGCGCCAACTGTTGGTGTAAAAGATTACGCTAACAAGTTTCTGTAAAAGAGAAACTAACAAACGAAGTGTTTGCGAAGAGAACTGTTCTAAGCCTCTGAAAGGATAATAACTTAGAATAGTTCGAATGTGTGTATTGAATAACTTGTATTCAATCCCTATTACAGGGTGAAATGGGGGGTATTTATAGGCCTAAACATTAAGGAAAAGACCTATTTACCCCTCTATTGCAACCGACATAATGGAAACTATTCGGTTTCCTTAATAGGGCTAAAATGGCAAAAGACTAATCTAATGAGAAAGAAGATAAGTCTTCCATCTTAGCTGGCAGAAAAGATCTTGGAGGGCCTTAGTTCGAAGATGTACTCCGAACCAATGCCTAACTTCGTATTTCGAACACGGTTCCGGGTATCTTCGAAGATGATCTCCTGGGAACCTTCGAACCTGCTGTCTGCCTTTATGCTGCTTTGGCAATAACCCCGAAGATGAGATATTTTTCCCCAACAAGTATGTTCCTATCTTTGCAGTTAGAATCATAATGTTGCTTCTCAGCCTTAGTGGTACGAGTACCAAGGATTGTATATCTAGACTCAACAATTTCCCAGATTGCACTTCCTTGACTTTGAAGAAAAGCCTCCATGTGCACCTTATAGTATGCAAACTCCTTTCCATCGAACAATGGAATCTTGTTGTGTTTGTCCATGTCACCTACAGAACACAAACATGTTAAGGTCAACTAGTGATGTAACCGGTTCTGATACCAATTGTAGGACTGAAATGTATGACTAGAGGTGGAGTGAATATGTCCCTCGATAAATTTTAAAAGCTCCCATTCACCCCCCCTCTGGTCGCCGTTTCCGGTCCAACAATTGGTATCAGAGCGGGTTAAGATCACCAGTTGACCTTAACCGGTTTTGTGATCTGTTGGCGACATGGACAGAGCTAGTAAAATTCCTCTATTCGATGGGACTGACTTTGCATACTGGAAGGTGCGCATGGAGGCTTACTTGCTAAGCCAAGGAAATGCTATTTGGGAGATTGTGGACTCACAATACTCCATCCCTGAGACTCGCACCTCTCAAACAGAGAAGGATCAGTATAATGCCAACTCCAAGGCTAGGAATATACTGTTCATTGGTTTGAGCCGGAGTGAGTTTGATAGGGTGCAGCACCTTAGGACTGCTAGGGAAATTTGGACCACTCTCACTATTTTTCATGAGGGCTCTACTCAGATCAAGGCCAGGCGCCAAAGCACATACAATCAACAGTATCAGCTGTTTGTGCAGGCACCTGGTGAATCTATAGATGCCATGTTTTCGCGCTTTGATGCTATAGTGAGTAACTTGCGGTCCAACGGGACGCTTGCTTACAATGATCATGACAGGGCTATCAAGCTTCTCTATGCTCTTGACCGTAGCATATGGGAAGTGAAGATATCCAACATTGAGGAGTCCGCAGGTTATGACACATTGACCTGTGATGAGCTCTTTAGCAAGCTGAAGTCCACAGAGATTGCCAAGGCATCTCTTGCTGTGCACAGAAGCTCTTTGCCACGGCCATTGGCATTGGTTTCTAGCACTAGCCGTGGCACCGCTGCAGAACCAAGCACATCTGGTACTTGTGTTCTTGCAGATGGTTTTGCTTTGTCCTCCCTGGTCTCCATCACAAAGGAGCAGGTGGACACTCTGGATGATGATGAGCTTGCTCTCATTGCCAGAAGGTTCACCCGCTTTCATCATGAAAGACGGTATCAGAGGAGAAGTGGTTTCAGTGGTTGCTTTGAATGTGGTGACACTTCTCACATCAAGGGCAATTTGCCCAAAACTCAAGAAGAGAGATGAGAGTGAGCGCCCCAAATACCACAAGAAGGAGAGGAAACCCCTTGTGAAGGGCAAGCGCGGCAAGGTGGCTAAGAGAGTAGCCAAAGCCACTTCCAGAGCATTTGTTGCTGCTCTCAGCGACATCGACACTTCCTCAACTGAGGAGTCGAGCTCTGAGGAGGAGGAGTCCCCAAGGAAGGAGGAAAAGAAGGACAAGAAGGGACGAGACTTCACTGGCCTTTGCTTCATGGCCGACAGCGATCACAGCGGCGATGAGCTTGACTCATCTGAGGTACCTCTATCATCTGACCAGCTATTAATTAAATTAGATGAGCTGAATGAAGTAGTTCTTGGTCAGGATAGATTACTTGTGCAAGCCGCTAGAGAAAGAAAAGACCTTAGACTTAGGCTAGAATCTGTTTCTACTGAGTATGCCATGCTAAGTCTAAAGTTAATGATGTTGAATGTGAATCTTGTACTGTAGTCATGGGTGAGCTTGCTCAGTTGCGTTCTGTACATGCTCAAACTCTATCTGAGCTTGAGACTGCACAGAAGCAGCTTTTGGTGGTGGATTCTAGACCTCATGATAATATTGAATGCATGAACTGTTCTTTATTGCGCGAGTGCATTAATTTACGTGATAAGCATGTTCATGATTTAGAGGCTAGATTGGAGAGGGCCGGTAGTTCTAAGGATGTGCAACCTGTTTGTGACACTTGCATAACCCTTAAGGACCAGCTAGGCACTATTAGAGAGCGAGCTGAGAACCTAATGACTGAAAATGAATACCTTCTTTATGTGGTTAACAAATGCACTGAGGGAAAGGGTAGAATGGATTTGCTCTTGGCCAAAACCAAGTTGTGTGCTGACAGAGCAGGGTTAGCTCTAGGTTTGGGTTTTGAGAGGATTCCTTCAGATAGTGGAAACAAAACTGTTTTTACCTCTCCCACTACCCTAGAGAAAGAGAGAGCTCTGTTAGACACTCCATCAACCAAGAAACCTACCCGAGCTCAAAAGAAAACCACTCCTCCTGCTAAGAAAATCCCTCCCAAGAAAACCACTCAGCAGAAGCCCAAGGAGCCTGTGAGAGTTGCTCCTATGACCCATGAGAGTGCCCCTAGGAGAATTTTTCATTGTTCCTATTGTCAGCGGGCTTTGGTTGGGTTCTGTTTTCGTCGCATCAAGGATGAGCGACGCTCTCAGGCGATGAGTTACCAGGACATGCATTACCCATCTTTAGGTATGCATGAGTCTGAGTTTTACTATCGTCCTGCTTTTGAGGCTCCTCGTACTTCTCGGAGAGGTTTTACTCCTCGAGGTGTTCACCATGTTCCATATGGTGGTAGACCCCGGGCGAGTAGCTTTGTACCTCGTCAGAGTAGGAGACCTTGACATGTTGTTCAATCATAGCATGTAGGTAGACCTCGCACTTTGCATCATTCAGATTATCATGTGCGTAGACCATCTACTTTTACTGTGCTTACTACTCGTGTCACTCAGTGCTGGATGCCGCGTCATTTTTTCACTCACCCCAGCACTGAGCGATCGAGATTTTCTTATCATGTGTAGGCGATAGATCGAGGCTTGGAGGGCACGTGGATAATGGACTCCGGTTGTTCACGCCATATGACCGGAGATGCAGCATGGTTCTCCAGCCTCACCTCAACCAAGCAAAGGGAGCATATCACCTCCGGCAACAATTGAAGGAGTAGAGTGAAAGGTAAAGGTGTGGCAAGAATTAATTCAAATTTCACTCTCAAAGATGTTGCTTTGGTTGAAAACCTGGGATACAATTTGTTGTCTGTATCTCAGTTGCTTGATGAGGGCTTCGAAGTGCGATTCCATCGCGATACTTCGCAAGTGCTCAATTCTGATGGTGTAGTGGTGTGTAAGATCTTTAGAGTTGGGAGAGTTTTTGGAGCTGACTTTTCAGAGTCATCTGGTTCTTCTCATTGTCTTGTTGCACATTCTATGTCTGAGCTTTGGAAGTGGCATAGGAGACTAGGGCATATGAGCTTTGAGTTGCTCGCTCGTCTGAGCGCCCTAGGTCAGATCCGAGGATTGCCCAAGCTCAAGTTTGAGAAGAATTTAGTTTGCGCTCCTTGTCGACATGGAAAAATGATTGCTGCTTCGCATTCGCCAGTCACCACAGTGATGACTGAACAACCCGGAGAACTTCTCCATATGGACACTGTCGGTCCGTCTCGGGTTAGTTCTTTAGGCGACAAGTGGTATGTATTAGTTATTGTCGACGATTTCTCTCGCTACTCTTGGGTCATCTTTCTTGCCAGCAAGGATGAAGTGTTTTCACACTTTCGGAGCTTGGCTTTGAGACTTTTCACTAAACTCCCAGGTGCATTGAAATTCATTCGAAGTGATAATGGCACTGAGTTCAAAAACAGTCTCTTTGTTGACTTTTGCATGGAGCATGGCATAGAACATCAATTCTCTGCTCCGCGGGTTCCTCAACAGAACGGTGTCATTGAGAGGAAGAACCGCACTTTGGTTGAGATGGCTAGGACGATGCTTGACGAGCATTGGACTCCTAGAAAATTCTGGGCTGAGGCCATGAACACTGCATGTTACATCTCAAACCGAATATTCTTGCGCTCAATTTTAAACTTGACATCTTATGAGCTACGTTTTGGGAGACAGCCCAAGGTTACTCATCTTCGAGTTTTTGGTTGTCGTTGCTTTATCCTAAAACGTGGTAACTTGGATAAATTTGAGTCGCGATCTTCTGACGGGATCTTTTTGGGTTACACTACACATGGTCATTCTTATCGTGTTTATAATTTGGAAACTAACACTGTCATCGAGTCATGTGATGTGACTTTTGATGAATCAACCCCCTCTGTTAGTTCTGCTCTTGAATAGGCAAATGAACACGACATGGAACAGACCATCTTCGAAGAAGAAGATCCCGGAGATTTTGAGGATGAACCCCTACTTCCCTCGACATCAACCCCCGAAGCTGACCCCGCTTCAACTACTTCGTCACGAGGTCCCGAAGCAACTACCTCGACATCGGTCATCTTGGACCACTCCAACACACAAGTTGAGGGGGAGACTGCATCCCGTCGCGAGGCTCCACACCATGTTCAAAGGATGCATCCTCCCGAGCAGATCATCGGTGAGCTTGATCAAAGGGTAACACGTTCCCATGCTCATTTCATTGATTCCGCTTTTGTTGCTTCTTTTGAGCCCTTAGATGTTAGTCATGCACTTTCTGATTCTAGTTGGATCAATGCTATGCATGAGGAACTTGAAAATTTTGAGAGAAACCAAGTCTGGACTTTAGTTGATCCTCCACCAAATGTTCATTTCATTGGAACAAAATGGATTTTCAAAAATAAACAAGGAGAGGATGGGACTATAGTTAGAAACAAGGCTAGACTTGTAGCTCAGGCTTTTTCTCAACTAGAAGGGATTGATTTTACTGAAACTTTTGCACCTGTTGCTCGCCTTGAGGCCATTAGGATTTTGCTTGCCTTTGCGACATCCCGGGGATTCAAACTCTATCAAATGGATGTCAAAAGTGCTTTTCTTAATGGCTTCATAGGCGAAGATGTTTATGTAAAACAACCCCTGGTTTTGAAAACCCCAAGTACCCACATAAAGTCCTTAAACTTCATAAGGCTCTTTATGGACTCAAGCAGGCCCCTCGGGCATGGTATGATAGACTTAAGTCTTTTCTGCTTGAGCGAGGGTACTTGATGGGCTCTGTTGATAAAACCCTGTTTACTCTCAAGCATGGCAAAGATTTCCTCCTAGTTCAGATTTATGTGGATGATATCATCTTTGGTGGCTCTTCTCATGCTTTGGTTGCCGAGTTTGCAGATACCATGAGCAGGGAATTTGAAATGTCCATGATGGGTGAACTCACCTTTTTCCTTGGCTTGCAAATCAAGCAAAGCAAACAAGGTACTTTCGTCCACCAGACGAAGTACACCAAGGACCTGCTCAAGAAGTTTGGCATGGCAGATGCGAAGCCCCTCGCCACTCCAATGGCTACATCTGTAGCATTGGATCCTGACGAAGATAGAGAAGTCGTAGATCAGAAGGAGTTCCGAAGCATGATCAGCTCCCTCCTCTACTTGACTGCTACGAGGCCGGACATACACTTCGCAGTGTGTCTGTGCGCTCGTTTTCAGGCTTCACCACGAGCTTCGCACCGCCAAGCGGTAAAGCGCATCCTAAGGTATCTCAAACATACCCTTGAATTTGGCATATGGTATTCAGCGTCTTCATCTTTATGTCTTCGAGGTTATTCCGATACGGATTTTGCTGGGTGTAGGATCGATAGGAAGAGTACCTATGGTACTTGTCATTTTCTGGGTACATCTCTGGGTGTAGGATCGATAGGAACAGTCTAGTGTTGCACAATCGGGTTAGATTATAAGAGTGTTCCACTTTTCTGTGATAACACTAGCGCTCTTTGTATTGCAAACAACCCGGTTCAGCATTCCAGAACCAAACACATTGATGTGCGGTATCATTTTCTCAGAGATCACAATGAGAAGGGTGATATTGAACTTCAATATGTTGATACCCAACACCAGCTAGCCGATATTTTCATGAAACCCCTCGATGCTTCTCGATTTGCCTACTTGCGTGGGGAACTTGGCGTTTGTCACCCTTACGGCATTTTGTGAGGGGGAGCAGGCTTTAATTGTCTTGCATGTACTCGTCATGTGTGGAATTGCATTTACATCTTTTGCATTTATATGCCTGATTTTAATTCATGAAATCGTGACAGCTCAACTCTTTTTAATTTATCTGAAACATTAATGTGCATGATGTTTTCTTTCCAAACTCAAATCATGCTCACTGCTCAATCTTGGATCTAGCTTGTGTAGGCAAGACTGCTTTTAGCTATCTTTTATCTGCTTGGTAGCAAGACACCTTTTCTTTGGATGCTAAACATTGCAACTTAAAAAATTGTTCAACATCTTCATGGATACTCATCAAGTGCTAAACAAATTGGTTCACTTAATTAAAATCAAAAACTCCATGATTTGCATGCTTTAAGTGAAAAGATCTAGGTGGGTTTGTTTGTCGCACTACTCTATTCTAGACTGCTTACCATTGCACATTGGTCTAAACTGGAATAGTGTAGTGTCTGCCAAAATCATTGCTTTAAGCTTCTAATGGTTGTCATGCCTAGGCTTGGCCTGATTGGAAAGTATAAGGTGGACAAACAAATAACCCCTGGCATTAAGAAAAGCACAACAAAATTCATTGGTCATCAAGTTTGCTTTCTTAGCTCCATTTGATCTGGACTTGTCTGTCTAAAGTAGAAATTGACTAGCTTTGCGCAGTCCTTGCTTTTACTTGTCTAGTTATCGTGATTGAGTGGTGATGCTTTTATTTCAAAAATGATAAAATCACATGCTGTCATCATGTTTTAGAGAATGTTAATTTGAGTTGAGCCCATGATCATTGGTATTACTACTGGCATATTTTTGCTTTATATGTCTTTGAAATTCTGCTCATTTCCAAGCTATGCATATTTTCAATGCTCCTTGATGCTTGCATTGCCAAAGGGGGAGAAATTGCTACGTTCTCTGCCGCAAAGGGGGAGAAATTTGGGTTCTCTGTTGCAAAAAGGTATCATTTTCACAAGGGGAGTTTTTATCTTGCCAAGGGGAGATTTGCCGAAGGGGCTTTTACTCTTTTGACAAAAAGGAGGAGGAAAATTCTTTTGTCAAGTGACGTGCTTTGGCTCGTTTCTGAGTTTTTATGGTCACTTGTGTGCTGAAAGTCTTTTAATTTTTCTTGAACTTGAATTTGGTTGTCAATGCACTCATCAAGGGGGAGATTGAGAAACCAAGGGTTGGTTTCGGTGTTTGTGATGAGTGATTGACAGGCTTTTACCCTCTGGTTCGAAGGGGTACCTCCAAAGGGGGTTCGGAGGTTGGACCTCCGAAGGTGTTCGGAAGCTGTTTTCACCGAAGGGTTCGGTGGTTTGGTTGCTGCAGCTGTTGCAGCGGAGTGTGCCTGTCGGAGGGGTCCGACAGTACACGATGACTGGGTTCATACCGAAGGTCTCGGTACTTTGGGTGGTACACCAGAGTGTGTACCTAAGGTTGCTAACCCGGAGAGGTCTCCGGAGTACTGGATACACTTGTCTGTTTGTCAGTGGTGCGCAGGGGACTTTGGAGGCGACAGACGGTTCGCGGCAGGTGAACCTGGGTCAAGCGGGAGGTTTGATGCCAGGGGAGCAGGGAGCTCCGTCACGGTGGCTGCGAAGGGGTCTGGGTCGGACCTCGGGTCGAGGTGCACCAGGAGAGGGCAGTAAGTGCGGAGCGTGGCTCCAGGTGAAGGTACTCCAAGACAAAGTCCTCGGAGGCGAGGCACTTCGAAGGGTACTCCGGATGGAGTGACTTCGAAGTTTGCTGGTTCAAGTCCTCTGCGGAGGCAAGGCGTTCGAAGTGTGCTCCGGAGGGAGACATTCGAAGGTACCCGACGAAGATCTCAGAAGTCGAGGCGCATCGAAGGCATGGTCCGGGTGAGGCTTGTCGAGGAGTGTACTTGGGGAGAGACACTGCGATGACGTTCTCATGGAATGCTTCATGCGGAGGCCTTGGACGAAGGAGGGACTTCGAAGGGTGGTACTCCGAAGGAGGGCTTCAGAGTGAGGAAGGCTTCGGAGCGAGGCTAGCTCCGGAGTGAGGATGACTTGTGGTACTTCGGCCATACATGGCTTCGGTACACGGACTGACGGAGCTCGAGCTGGGAGTAGCTGCGAAGCCGTGGTGGTCCACTCCGGAGGTGGTGGTGCGAAGGCCCAAGGGCTTTGACGGCTTCGGCTCAAAACCGTCACTGTATCGGAGGCTGACTTCGGTGAAGCGAAAACCGTCAGGCTCAAGGCTTCTCACCGAAGCTACCGCACCCCTCGCGTGCGAAGGGGGGCTTCAGAAAGGTCAAAGACTGCAAAGGCTGACACTGTCTGCTCTGAAAAAGCTGACGCTGTCCCCTCTGCAAAGCTGACAGAGAAGCCTCCAGAATAAAGTTGACTACCTTTTGTACCCCTCCATTCTGTAGAGACAAAACTGGTGTAAACCCTAGGGGTAAAGTAGTCATTTCACTTGGGTGAACTGTGGGCTATAAATATGGGAGCTGGGTAGGTAACATTTAACACTTTGAGCATTTACTGTTGAGCTCCTGTACCAGCCTCCTCACACTTTGAATACATCCAGTGAGTTCATTTTAGTGTTCCTTGTTCAAGTGGCGAAGCCCTGCTTCTATGTGCTTTTTGCTTGAGCTTGTTTTACATACCTCGCTGCATACTTCGTCCATTTGTGTGTCACCTTGAGTGACTTGTGACAATGCATCGAAGCCTGTGTTGACGAAGTGTGTTGTGTGCGAAGTGTGTTTTCAGTGCGCGTTCGCTCTGTGTAACAGGAGGCTAGACCTCGCTGCTTACTAGCGAAGCCCTGTTCGAAGCCCGTTTTGCTTCTCGTGTCGAGGCCCTTTGCGGAGTCCACTTGTGTGCGTTTAGACCTTCGCAGTACGAAGTCCAGCACCAGTTGCTGTCGCTAAGTATTAGGTCGTAGTCCTCAGAGGATAGTTCACTCTTGCGAAGGGTGAAGTGCGGAGCCTGCTCGAAGCACCCTGTGTGCGGAGCTTGCACTGACTTAGCAGAGTTGTTTTCAAGGTTGTGTGTGGAGCGAAGTCTGCTTGGCTTCGGACTTTTACTCCTTGCGAAGCCTGTGTTCGGAGCTGTCAAGTACCTCCGAACCAGACCTTCGAAGGTTGGTGTTCGAAGCCTGTTCCGCGGTAGACAGAATTAAAACCGAAGGCTATTTTTAGCCTGAAATTTTAAAAGCTCCCATTCACCCCCCCTCTGGTCGCCGTTTCCAGTCCAACAGAGGGGTACTCAGGATTTTGTAAAGTGAAGCAAAGCTTCGAATTTTAAATAAGATTGAACAAAGTTTTGCTTTAAAGTCGAAGCAAGGCTTCGATTTTAAGGTGAAGCAGGGCTTTGATTTCATACTAAAATAATTGCAAATTTATACATCGAAGTGGTACTTTGGACTGTGTACATACCTCGTAAAGTGGATGGAAACTTTCCTCGTAGCCCCTGGGGCTTTGACGGCCTTCGACACGCGAAGTGAAGCCCCTTGTTGGAGGATGAGCTCCGAAGCACGAAGGATGGAGCAAGGCGAAGAAGGCCTTCGAACTGCACCCGAAGCCCCTTACTGGAGGGTGCGCGAAGAAAGAAAACTTCGAAGCTCCCCCCTCAAGCGCACTTCGAATTGCAGACAGTGGCAGAGAACATAGCTTTTAGGACTAAGGTCCCCACGGACGGCGCCAACTGTTGTTGCAATTGTGTTAGCTACAACACAGGTTTTGCATGTGTGTATATGGTGTGTAAAATGAACCTCGAAGGGTTCTCTCAGAAGGAGAGAAGATTTATACTGGTTCGGACCTTCCCTTAGGGATAATAGCCCTACGTCCAGGTGTGGTGGATTTGGCATAATATGCCTCAGTGTAGTGTAGTGAGTTCCAGGGTTTCATGGCCCTGGGAGTCGTTAACCTGTTACAAGGGCTTGGCCCTGCTTTTATAGGCACACAGGCCAAATGAAAATACCAAAATGCCCTCTATAAGTCATAGGCTCATAGGGGCAAAAAGGGAAAAAAGGGGCTAGTCTACTGTACAAAGTGCTTTACAGCTTTACAGACGTGTCAGACAAACGTCACTTCTTGACCAACTAAACGACATACTAGGGGCAGAGGGGCCCCTGGTATGACTTTTACACTGTAAGGAGGTATAAATATCTTCTGGATTCGGAGTAAGGGCTGGAGCTCTTCAAGCAGAGGCCGCAAGGAAGGCCTCGAAGTACACTCCGAAGTGGGCTTCGAAGTATACTCTGAAGTGAACTCCGAACTAGGTTCTCGAAGACTTAGCATGGAATCAGCTGAGGATCCGGAGACTGGCTCTGAGGAGCTCCGAATGGAGCTCGAAGGTTAACTCCGAACAAGGCTGGAAGGTTAACTCCGAACCTCCGAACAAGGTTCGAAAGTTAACTCCGAAGTCATCCCGGAGGATAACTCCAAAGTTAGCCCGGAGGATAACTCCGAAACTAGCTTGAGACTTAGCTTCTGCATACATCAAAGGGATCTTGAGGGCTTCGCTCCGGAGGGCTCCGAAGGGGTTCGGAGGCCTCGCTCCAGAAGGCTCCGAAGTGGACCTCGAAACTTAGAAATTACTTCTCCAGATAAGAACATGCTTCGACAGTGTTGGGCTCTGTGCCGAAGGCTGTCGGAGGCTGACATCATTTGGCCCCTCTTCAAGGGAAAACTTATTCCCCCAACATTTATCAATAAAGCAATGAGAAGAACCAAATGACTCAAAAAAGTCATTTCCAAATACCCTCTCTATTCTTGAAATCTTACAAACTAAAGCACTAGAAGAATCGAGAACTTCTGATGTATCGCATCTGAAATGCAGTTCCAAGACCTCATCAAGTAACTGACATACATACAACAAGTTGTATCCCAAATACTCTAACAAAGCGACATCATTGAGAATGAATGTTTTGTTAATTCTTACCATACCTTTGCCTTTCACTCTATTCCTTCGATTGTTACCGAAGGTGATGTACTCACATCGCTTGGTCGAGGTGAAGCTGGAGAACCATGATGTCTTCCTGGTCATGTGGTGCGAACAACTAGAATCCATGATCCACTTGTTCTCCAAACCTCCGTCTCCCATCTACACATGAAGAAAATGTCTCGAGTGCTTAGTGTTGGGATAAGTGAAAAACTTCCTAGGAATCCAACATTGAGAAACTCAAGGGGAAGAAGTAAAAGCAGTAGATTGGACATCAGTGGAATGCAAATAATGATAAAAAGCATGTGGTCTACCACTATGATGAAAACCAGAATCACGACGAGGTCTCCCAACCAGTCAAGGATTAAAACCTCTTATATGTGATCTAGCATCATATGAACCATAGTGAAGACTATGTTGGGCAAATCCTCTAGAGTAAAAACATGGAGCCTCACGAAAATGAGAAAGAGAATGATAGACAAGCTCATGTATACAAACAGGTGGCTGATACATGTCATGTGCACTTATCTCCCAAGAGAGTGGCTCATCCTTCATGCGATAAAAGCAAAAGCCAATCAAATGACCCACCCTCTAACAATAAGCACAATAAAAAATCCTCTTGGGGGCTGGGGCATTTAAAACATGGATTTTTCTCACAAGCTCTCTAGGTTTTGGCTTAGCAGCTCTCTTGGGTGGAGGAGGTACTTTCTTGGAAGGCTATATGGGGTTCTTGGCTTTTTGTGGAGTGTACAACTTGGCTCTTTCTTCCTCTAGGATAGTTGGTGGAGTGAACACAATTTTTCGTTTGTTGTCTGGAGTGGTTCTCTCAAAACCCAACCCTAGAGCTAACCCAGCCTTGGCCAAGAGAAAATCCATCCTACCCTTTCACTCAGTGCACTTGTTCACCATAGAAAGAAGATATTCATTATTGGTCATAAGTTTCTCAACATGCCCTCTAGAAAAGCTAAGTTTGTCGTTGAGGATAGTTTAAGTGGGACATTCAGGCTGCATATCCTTAGAACACTCAGCACTCTTCAATCTAGCCTCTAGTTCCTTAACATGCGTGTCCCTAAGTTCAATACTTTCAATGAGCAATGGACAATTTGAACAAGCATCAGAAATAAGAGGACTATACTCCACCACAGTGAGCTCTTTCCGTGCAATCTCAAGCTTATCGATAGTTTGAGTGTGCACAGAACGTAGCTCGTCAAGTTAACTCATGACAATCAAACAAGACTTACATTCAGCATCATTTAACTTAGACTTAAGCATGACATATTCAGTAGAGATAGATTCATTTCTAATCTAAGTTCTTTCAATTCACGAGTAGCCTTCGCAAGAAACCTATCCTGACTAATCAGTGCATCACTGAGTTCATCAACTTTAACTGAAAGTTGGTCATAGGATGGTGTTACCTCTGTTGTGTCTAGCTCATTGTCATTGTCGTTGATGTTGTCGGCCATGAAGCAGAGGCCAGTGAAGTCCTTCTCCATCATCTTCTCCTTTTGCGGTTCATCCTCGTCAGAGCTTGGCTCTTCACATGAAGAAGTGTCAATATCACTCAATGCAGTCATGAATGCTCTAGATGATGCCTTGGCTGCTCTCTTACCAACTTGTCACTGTTCTTCTTGAAGAAGGGCTTCTTGTCCCACTTCTAGTGCATGTGATCATTCTCATTTTACTTTTCGAGTTTTGGGCAGTTAGCTTTAATATGAGAAAGATCTCTGCATTCAAAACATCCCCAAGATCCTCCTCTCCTCTAATCCCATCCATCGTTATAGAATCAGGTGAACTTCTTGACAATGAGAGCAAGCTCCTCATCATCCAAGGTGTCCACCTGCTATTTTGTGATAGAGACCAAAGAGGACAAGACAAAACCACTGACAAAGACAAAAGAGCCAGAAGAACCAGACGCAATACATCCAGATGAGGTACCACTGCCAGAACTAGAAACTAGTGTCATAGATGGTAGCAAAGTGTTTCAAGTCCTTGACGAGATGCCTTAACAATCTCATTGGACTTCAGCTTGCTAAAGAGTTCATCACAAGTTAACTTGTCGTAACTTGTGGATTCCTCAATGCTACATATCTTCACCTCCCATATGCCACGCTCAAAGGCATAGAGAAGCTTGATAGCATGATCATGATAAGAATAAATCAAAGTTCCATTGGAACACAAATTGCTCACAATACTATCAAATCTAGCAAACATTGCATCAATAGATTCATCAGGCCCTTGCACAAACAATTGATATTCCTGGTTATATGTGCTTCGATGCCTAGCCTTAATCTAAGTTGAGCCCTCATGAAACACCGCAAGAGTAGTCCAAAGCTCCCTCGAAGTACGAAGGTGCTAGACCCTATCAAACTCATTTTGACTCAAACTTGTGAATAGTATGTTCCTATCTTTGCAGTTAGAATCATAATGTTGCTTCTCAGCCTTAGTGGTACGAGTACCAAGGATTGTATATCTAGACTCAACAATTTCACAGATTGCACTTCCTTGACTTTGAAGAAAAGCCTCCATGTGCACCTTATAGTATGCAAACTCCTTTCCATCGAACAATGGAATCTTGTTGTGTTTGTCCATGTCACCTACAGAACACAAACATGTTAAGGTCAACTAGTGATGTAACCGGTTCTGATACCAATTGTAGGACCGAAATGTATGACTAGAGGTGGAGTGAATATGTCCCTCGATAAATTCTTTCGAATTGATGGCCTTTTCTAAACACCCAATGAAAGATATGCCCAAGAAAATTCCGTGGATCGGAAGTTCCGATAGTGAGTATCGGAAGTTCTAGTTAATTTCTCGTCTCAATACAAAGAGCAATTGTTGCTTCGGAAGTTCCGATATGGTATCGGAAGTTCTGATGAGCCAGAAGTTCCGATTCGGAATCGGAGAATTTTTGTACTGATCGGAAGTTCTGATATGGTATCAGAAGTTCTGAGGTGGGTGAAAATAGATAGGATCTGTTGCGTATCGTGCTAAATTTGGAGACCTAAAAAATACCTTGTCGGAAGTTCTGATCCAGGATCGGAAGTTCCGATGTGGGGTATCAGATTGGATCTGTTATGAATATAGATTAGTTGTAACTAATTTGTGGGTTCCAAGATGTGCACGACCCAGGGGGCTTTCAGCCGTATATAATGAGAGGAGGAGGAGGTCTTAGAACAAGGAATAAGCCTAGATTAGACCTAGCCACCCAAGAGTCCTCTCCTCTCTTTCTTGATCTCAAATGTTGAGGTCGAGGATTTTTCCCGTCCCTCACGTGAGGTGCTAGCAAGCTGCCGTTTGAGGAACTTCATCCCTGTATGTGTGGACTCCATACAGGCGTTGCTCCATAAGCGATGCTCGTGGCCATCACCACGAGGAAAGGTGACTTCTTCATCAATTGGATCGGTGAGGAATGGCCGAGTCAAAGCGAGGATAGGCTTGACATGCTTCATCAACCTCTTCTTCCACTGCATCTAGCGCGTCAAGTGCTAGAAGGTACCGATCTATGATCTCACATGGGCATGAGCCTAGGGCCATAGGACATAAATTTTGAATTTGCCGACTAGCGTAGCTCCCCTATTCCCCAACAGTGGTATTAGAGCCTACGTGTGTAGTGTTCGATCTGGATCCCTCATGTATGGAGATACATGGTGGAAAACATATTAGATTTGTTTCTGTCCGTGGCAGATCGGAAGTTCTGATGTGATCGGAAGTTCCAATATTGATCGGATATTCCGATATCGAATAATGATTCGATACAGAAGGCAATTGTTGCGATGTGTGATTCCGATATTGATCGGAAGTTCTGACAGATCGGAAGTTCCTATGCCAGATTGGAATTTCCGACCAGCGCGATTTTGAAAAACCGAGCTTGCTAACCCAGGTTTTTCAGATCCAGAATCCAGTCATTTGTAGACTGCTCACCTAACTTTGTTTTGCAGAGAATGACGTGACTAGCATGGCCTTGGTTAAAATGTGATGTATGAGATGCATGCAATGAATGTAAATTAAATATGGCTTGCCTGTCATGGTTATTTACAGCCCAAGGCTGATGTAAAATTCATTACAGCTTGCATGTCATTTCCGCGGTGCTTCGGCCCATGTAATTAGTATAGCCTATGCAATATGGATTAGTACTCTTCATGGAGGCTAGGAGCATGCACTCGAAGATGGGAGTTATGGAGATGGAGATCGCCATGTGAAGAAGGCCATGCTATGTCACTATTAATATGATTGCATGTGATACTTTCTTATGTTCCTATTATTCTATTCTTGCATGTTTCGTGTGCGCTAGGAACGTTACGATGCTAGAGTAGTTTTGCCTCAGAAAATTAAGTGTTAATACTCTTCCCAATAGCTGCACCCACCAGGGTTCGTGCTCATCGATAGTGGGTTTGCCAAAGTAGGGTGCTATCTTTTATGTCGACTAGTTGGGGCAGAAGTCGGACTTCTGCAGACATAGTGTTGGTTCACTTGACAAGGCTATCAAAATGGTTTTGGGCCTTGAATCATAGGAGTTGGAGTCGATCATTTGATGCTTCTCCAACGACAAGAGTCACATACGATGTGATTAGCAAGGAGTTCCTTACCTATGTCAACTAGCTTCTAGAAGTGATGCCAAAGCTCACTAGGAGATAGCATGAGCATGGTTCTTGCGCCACTATTAGTCATGAGAGGGAAAGTGACTGGTTTAGATAGTGGAACATCTTTTATTGGATAAAAGATAAACATTGCATAGTGCTAAACCTTGTATTTAATCTTTTGTAGATCATGGCACCTACTATGTCTACTATTAAGAGCACTCTGGTTTTTAATTTGCGATCTATTCTTGAACGAGATAAATTGTCTAGAACAAACTTTATGGATTGGTATCAAAACTTGAGAATAGTTCTCAAGCAAGAGAAAAAGGATTATGCTCTAGGGGAACCCCACCCTGATGAACCAGGAGAGGATGCTTCTGCAGTAGACAAGCGTGCTTATGAGAAGCACGCTAATGATTCTGTGTATGTCAGCTGCTTGATGCTTGCCTGCATGTCCTCTCTGTTTCAGAAACAATATGAGGATCGTGATGCCTACGATATGATCATATGGCTTAAGGGCATGTATCAGGACCAAGCAAGGGTAGAAAGATACAATGTGTCTAAATGCTTGTTTGGTCGTAGGCTAGTTGAATGGAGCCCAGTGAGCCCTCGCGTGATCAAAATGATTGGTTGTGTGGAGACTCTAGAGAGACTGAGCACTCCACTAGATCCGTACCTAGCTATTGATGTTATTCTCCATTCGCTCTCATTGATCTTTGAGTCGTTCATCATGAACTATAACATGGTTGGACTGGAGAAGACACTAGCACAGTTGCATGGGATGCTAAAATCTGCTGAGGAGAGTATCTGGAAGGCTCCAAACCATGTGATGGTTGTTCATAACGAGGACAAAAAGAGGAGGAAGAAGGCTAAGACTACAGATGTGATCTCTAGTGCGAAGTCTAAACCGACTGAAAAGTCAAGGTATGGTCCTACCAACTCTCATGTGTGCCACCATTGCCACAAGCATGGGCATTGGAAGCGCAACTACAAGGTGTATCTAGAAGAGCAAAAAAAGAAGAAGTGAAGTAGGACTTCTGCTTCAGGTATTAACGTTATTGAAATTAATCTTGCTACTCGTCCAAATGATTCATGGGTATTTGATACCGAATCAATGATTCATACTTGCATATCATTGTAGTGGTTGAGTAGAGTAAGAAAGTGTGCATGTAGTGAACTAGATATCCCTGTCGGGAATGGTGCAAAGGTTGCAGCATTGGCCATCGGCGTCTATTCACTGTCGCTACCGTCAGGATTAGTTTTGGAGTTAAATAATTGTTATTTCAATCCCGCCTTAGGTAGAAACATTGTGTCTTCTTCATGTTTAGAGGAAGATGGTTTTGAATTCGTAATAAAGAACAAGAGTTGTTCAATATTTTCGAATGGCATGCTCTATGGTGTTTGTCTATTAAAGAATGGATTGTATATCCTAAGTCTTGATGATCCACACGTTTATAACATTAATACTAAGAAACAATGACTCAATAATTTGAATCCCACCTACGTCTGGCATTGTTGTTTGGGTCATATAAATGAGAAGCGTGTACGGAAGCTCCATAGTGATGGACTTTTGGAGTCATATAAATGAGAAGCGAGTCTTGTTTACTTGGCAAAATGACAAAGACGCCTTTCACTGGTCCAATGAGTCACACAGATAGGAAAGGATTTCAGTACTTTATTATTTTTACCGATGACTTTAGTAGATATGGCTATGTCTACTTGATGAGGCATAAGTGGGAATCCTTTGAAAAGTTCAAGGAGTTCTAGAATGAGGCGCAAAATCATACGGACAAGACAATTAAATTTCTACGATCAGATTGTGGGGGTGAATATTTGAGCCATGAGTTTAGTGATCATCTGAAGCAGTGTGGAATTGTTCCCTAGCTGACTCCACCCGACAAGCCTCAATGGAATGGGGTGTCCGAGCGGAGAAACCGCACTTTGTTGGACATGGTGCGGTCCATGATGAGTCACACTGATCTTCCATTATCCTTTTGGGGTGACGCTTTAGAAACCGCAACTTTCACGATTAATAGAGTTCCATCTAAGTCAATAGACAAGACGCCATATGAGATGTGGTCTGGGAGGCATACTAGTTTGTCTTTTCTAAATATTTGGGGATGTGAGGCGTATGTCAAACGTATGACATCTGACAAGCTCAATCCTAAGTATGACAAGTGCTTCTTTGTGGGGTATCCTAGGGAAACCAAAGGATACTATTTCTATAATAGAGAGGAGGGCAAAGTGTTTGTCGTTCGAAATGGTGTGTTCCTTGAGAAAGAGTTTCTCTCAAAATGAGTTAGTGGGAGGACCATGCATCTCGAAGAGGTTTGAGAGTCACTAGAATGTGTTCCAAATCCCATTGAGCCAGAGTAGGAGGCACAAGCTATTGCAGGTCCTATTATGGATGCACCAGCCCCACGGAGGTCTGGGAGAGTAGTCCATGGACCAGAAAGGTACATGTTCTTTACCACTGGGCATAGCGACGTGTTGTTGTTCGACAACGACGAATCCAAGACCTATATGGAAGCAGTGATGGGACCAGACTTTGATAAATGTCTTGGAGCAATTAGATCCGAGTTGGAGTCCATACGTGTTAATCAAGTTTGGAACTTGGTTGATCCACCCGATGGTGTAAAAACTATTGAGTGTAAACGGATCTTCAAGAAAAAAGATAGATGTTGATGTTAATGTTCACATCTATAAGGCACAATTGGTGGCGAAAGGTTTCAGACAGATTCAAGGTGTTAATTATGATAAAACGTTTTTGCCCGTCGCTATGCTTAAGTCTATTCGGATCATCCCAGCTATTGCCGCATTTTATGATTATGAGATATGGCAAATGGATGTCAAAACGGCTTTCCTAAATGGAAACCTAAGTAAGGATGTGTACATGACACAGCCTGAAGGTCTTGACGGTCCATGGAATGCCAGGAAAGTTTGTAAGTTGCTAAAGTCCATTTATGGATTAAAGCAAGCTTCTCGGAGTTGGAATCTTCGTTTTGATGAGGTAGTCAAAGGGTTTGGCTTCAAGAACGAAGAAGAGACATGTGTTTTCAAAAAGGCTAGTGGTAGCTCACTTGTGTTTTTGGTCCTATATGCGGATGACATATTGTTGATCAAAAACGACATTCCTTTGTTGAATAATGTCAAGACTTTACTGAAAAATAGTTTTTCGATGAAAGATCTTGGAGAGGCAACATACATTTTGGGCGTAAAGATCTATAGAGATATATCAAAACGACTAATTGGATTAAGCCAAAGTATGTACATTGACAAGGTTTTGAAAAGTTCAAAATGCAGAATTCTAAGAAGGAATTACTGCCAATGTCACATGGTAGTTCTCTTAGTAAGATGAGCTAGAGAAGATGAGTGCACTCCCGTATGCCTCCGCAATTGGATCCATTATGTATGCCAAGCTGTGTACATGCCCAGATGTGTCATATACTCTAAGTGTTACGAGCATGTACCAATCAAACCTAGGTGAAAGTCACTGGGCTGCAGTAAAGAGTATCCTCAAGAACTTGAGAAGGAATGAGGAAATGTTCCTGGTTTACGGTGGTGAAGAGGAGATCGTTGTAAGTGGTTTCACGGATGCTAGCTTTCAGACCGATAAAGATGATTCTCGATCGCAATCTGGTTTTGTGTTCTACCTCAATGGAGGCGCAGTGAGTTGGAAAAGTTCCAAGCAAGAGACGGTGCTCGATTCTACAATGGAGGCTGAGTATATCGCTGCTTCAGAAGAGGCGAAGGAGTCTGTTTGGATCAGGAAGTTTGTTTCTGAGCTAGGTGTTGTTCCAAGTGCGTCCAGTCCAGTGGACTTCTATTGTGATAATAGTGGTGCCTTTGCACAAACCAAAGAGCCTAGATCTCACCAGAAATCCAAACATATACTTCGGCGATATCACCTGATCCGTGAGATTATTGAGAGAGGTGATGTGAAGATTCACAAGTTGCACACGGATTTAAACATGGCGGATTCGTGAGTGAGTCATGTGTTTGTGGAAGATGCTAGTAGAGTCTATGTTAATGTATGAGAATAATTGTTATCTTGTTCCTTGAATAAATATCGTTTGCATTTAATTAATAAGTACGACTTATTATGTGAAACTTTTTGCTTTATGATGATGTTGTTCAAAAAGGGTCCCTAATCTTGTCATCATGAGGGACAGTGATGATACATCGATTAGCACATCTGACTGATTGATGATTGTGTTTCACAAATCATAGACATAGAGATATCAAATCAGTGATGTGGACACATATTGGTGAACATGGTGTTGGACAGACCCACTTGAGATACTGCTGAAATTGTTATGTGTCAACAATTGTCATCTCAAATGGTGTACCTGCAGAGTCCTTGGACCTGAGATCGTCATTTGATTCCAAAATGCGTAGTGACACACTTAGATGATTCCTAACGGTTTTCCGTAACATGGTAGTAATAAGGGTTGTTTTCAGGTATATTGTGAAACATGTCTTGGGATGTGAGCGGTCAACATGGAATTTAACCCTCCTAATAATGGGAGAGTAATCTCTGGGCCCCTGGAGGTATTGAATTGAAAAGGTGCATGGCCATGCCACTATGACTAAGGAGTTAGTCATGATTTGAATCCAATGCTTGATCGAGTAAAATGTCGAGTTAACCAACAAGGGTGGCATGTATCTCGCCTTGAGCTTGACTGATGGCATGTGCTAAAGGGACTAGTGCATACGCATATCTAGGTTCATGAAAATTTGATTTTGTACGCTTTTGGGGGTCAATATGTACTGCTAGGTACCGCTATTGATCAGTGAGTCATAAACGGTTTTCGGTCGACAGCCGTTAGTGTATGAATCTATCAGGTCACACACTTAATGGGATGGATTAAAACATGCAAAGAGTTGGTTCTTGTGCAAGTGTGAGATTTATGGATATGCCCAAGAAAATTCAATGGATCGGAAGTTCTGATATGTAGTATCGAAAGTTCCGGTTAATTTCGAGTCTCGATACAGAGAGCAATTGTTGCTTCAGAATTTCTGATATGGTATCGGAAGTTCCGATGAGCCGGAAGTTCTGATTCGGAATCGGTGAATTTTTGTACTGATCAGAAGTTCTGATATGGTATCGGAAGTTCTGAGGTGGGTGATAACATATAGGATCTGTTGCGTGTCGTGCTGAATTTGGAGACCTGAAAAATACCTTGTCAGAAGTTTCGATCCAGGATCGAAAGTTCCGATGTGGGGTATCAGATTGGATCTGTTACGAATACAGATTTGTTGTAAATAATTTGCGGGTTCCAAGATGTGCACGACCCAGGGGGCTTTCAACCATATATAAGGAGAGGAGGAGGAGGTCTTGGAACAAGGAATAAGCCTAGATTAGACCTTGCCACCCAAGAGTCCTCTCCTCTCTTTCTTGATCTCAAACGTTGAGGTCGAGGATTTTTCCCGTCTCTCACATGCGGTGCTAGCACGCTGCCATGGGAGGAACTCCATCCATGTATGTGTGGACTCCGTAGAGGCGTTGATCCATAAGCAACGCTCGTGGCCATCACCATGAGGAAAGGCGACTTCTTCATCGATTGGATTGGCGAGGAACGGTTGGGTCAAAGCGAGGATAGGCTTGACACACTTCATCAACCTCTTCTTCCGCTGCACCTAGGGCCATAGGACAAAAATTTTGAATTTTCCGGCTAGCGTATCTCACCTATTCCCCAACACCCAACACACCTCAAAATTAATGAGCAGAAGCAAATGAATTAACACAACTAAATCCTAGATAAATCTAGTGCTATCACTATCCTATCATATATGATATAATGCGACAGTCTGAGAGATTACAAACACAAAAAATAATCTAGCCTTCAAAAACCAGTCGATGTCCAGATTGAAAAGACACCCGTACAAAGGATACAAGGCAGATTAAAAACTACTCAAATATCTGATGACATATAAATAAACGTTTTGACATAACACAAATAATTCATCAAGCCCATGGGAAACAAATCACAGCATTTCATCAGACATATGAAAAAGTTCACAATATTTGATCAAGTACATAACATGCTCTAGAACACATAGAAATTTCAAAATCCATGCACTTGGGTACTAGAGCCGATCAGACAAAGCAAATCAGGCTGGAAGCAGAAAGCGCAGTAGCACCCACCGTCACCTATTCCACGCAACTCTTCATGTGCCGTCTCCCACGCGAACTTCGTTGACATGTCGATCACCACGCGGTCCTATGCCAAGTGTGCCAAGTCCTATGGCGCTATGCACCGCCTCTGCACACCCTGCTCCACTTGGCATCAGTCGGCCAGACATTCAAGAAAACTGATTCCCCAAGAAAACCATAGCCTTGTTTTTCGGAGAGGTAGAAAATGAGAGACAGTGATATCTGCCGGATTGGTTCAAGCAGGATAATTCTCAGAGCGATGGCAAATCCAGAGAAAGAAACCAGCGATGAACAGTGAAGAACAAGAGTAAAATAGAAGGAAATATCTAGAAATTTGGTAAAGTGAACTCTGATTTGAAAGTTGATGAGTTGGTAGAAACCCTAGGACTACAAGGCCTTTTTTAGGTAGTTCAAAAACTGGAAAAACCTAAATACCAGTAGAGTATTTTATCCACAGACTCAAAAAATTAGACGTGCGACCAAAGGGAAAAATAGTAAAATCGTTTCTAAAGGTAGTTTGTCCCGATTCGAAGTTTTTGTAGCGACTACGTCTTCTCTTCATGACGCTTTGATCTCGATCTGATGGTTTTGAGTTAAAACTAACAAATCCCTCTAGATCTTCGACACGTGTCACCAATCTATGAACTCAACCGCTAGCAAGTCTCTCCTGCTGTCGATCCCTCGAGCCGCCTTGTCACTTGCCCTGGCCTCCCTTTCGCTTGACTTGGTCAACACGCTGTCTTGATCATTTGCCCGTCCATGTCTTGCTTCATCTCCACATGTACGCCTGAGATCTTCCTCAACTTCACTCAACCTCCTTGATCATCTGGCATCAAGCAACCCGCTTGACCCTGATGATCCACCATTGACAATTGACTCGCATCTCAACCCTGCACATACTGAGAAAAGCAAAACATGAATCTCCATGCAAAACGCACATCGATCCCTTCAGTGAACTCAAATAGGCAATCATAAGTCAAAACCTTGAATTGGGAAAACTTGTCAATCACTCATCACTAAGATAAAACCACAGTGACACTCAACTTGGTTTCTCATACTGTCACTGCACATCCTGTTGCGTTTATACTATAGATCAATTTAGACTAAGCACTTGTGCTAATAGTTGTCTTTATTTCCTTTTGATTTGCATGCAAGAGGATTTTTATTATTCTCCACAATGTATCTTTATAGCCGGTTCTAATTATTGTGCAATAGATTACCCCCTAGCATTCATGCATGTTTCCTACTAGGCGAATGACCAAGCCAGCACGTTTGTACTATTTTCGTGCACAGGGAAGTGCGACCGAATGTTAGTAATCTGTCGTGTGTTTGAGAAAATAATTTGTTGATACGAGATTTTGAGATAAAATATATACTTTAATTTTAGTGTTTGATGATCTACCTGTCTAATCTGTGAGCAGTATTAATCTGCTTTTGAGCATTGAGTTTGTGTCTTTCATTTAGGACACTGGTTGTCTTTTGAAGGCCAGATTAGTCTCGTAGTGCTTGTGATCTCTCAGACTGTCAGTTCACATTATATCTTATCAGACAAGAGAGTGATAGCATTATTTTTATTTGTATTTTCCAAATATGCATGCTTCCACTAGTTTAAATTGAAGGAGCATTGAGTGTTAAGAAAAGGCCATCTATTTGAAAGAATTTGTTGTGGCACCTATTCACCTCTCCCCTCTAGTCGCATGTTTTGGTCCTACACACATCCGAAGCATAGAAGATTGTTGAGAAATTAAACAATGAGAAGAACCAAGAGACTTAGAAAAATTAGCTCCAAAAACTCTCCCTATTCTTGAAATCTTACAAATCAAAGCACCAAAAGAATCAAGAACTTGAAAATTATCACGTCTGAAATGCACTTCCAAGCCTTCATCAAGTAGCTGAGATACAGATAGAAGATTGTATCCTAAATGATCTACTAAAGCGACATCCTTAAGAGTGAACTTTTTATTGATTTTTACCATTCCTTTACATTTCACTCTTCCTCTGTCATTGTTCCCGAATATCATGTACTCATGCCGCTTCATTGGGGTGAGGCTAGAGAACCATGATGACTTCACGGTCATATAACGCGAACAAGTAGAATCAATGATCTACTTGATCTTCAGTCCTCCATCTGCCACCTACACAAAACGAGGTTGTCTTGAGTGCTCAGTGCTAGGGTAAGTGAAAAACTTCTTGGGAATCCAACACTGACATACTCGAGGGGTAGAAGCAAAATAGTAGATTGCGTATCAATGGGACGTGAATCATGATAAAATGTGCGTAATCTACCAACATGATGAGAACCAAAAATAGGACGATGTCTCCTATACTATCAAGAATCAAAACCTCTTATACAAGATCCAACACCATATGATTTATGGTATGAACCATGATAGGCAAATCTAGTGGGATGAAAACGGGAAGTAGCAGCAAATCAGGGATGAAAATAAGAAATAGGCTCATGTGTACCAATAGGTGGATGATACATTTCATTTGTACTCAACTCCCATGCAAGTCGTGTTGATAGCAAAAAATGGCATTCATGGTCAAAATTGCCAAAATATCACTTTTTGGTAATTTTGGCCGAAAATATGCCAAGACCTAGTGCAGGCCGGTCCAACCGGCCATGTAGGCCCAGTCTGACCGACCAAGTAGGTGGGGTAAGACCGGCCATATGGGTCCGGTCAGACCGGCCCACTCTGTATCCGATTCAAATTAGTTGATTTTGGGTCTATTTTATCTCTAATTAATTTTTGATGACTTGGATCCGTATCTAAGTCCAATTAGAGTCCAGGCACGTCATGTCCAACCCCTATAAATACAGGGGCAAGGCCGATTCAAGGGATCTCCCTAAAAAACCCTAATAGATCCAATTTATTACCTTGAATCGTACTTTTTACCGTTCAATCTACTTTCTTGCCCTATGTTTAGCTTAGCACATAGATCTTTGCTGGTTTGCACTGTAAACCATCCGTCCGTCATGTCATAATCATGGTAAGCCTTGTTGATTCGCCTGTGAATCGTCCGTTTCATCCACGTAATGGATTTCTTATCGGTTTTTACCGGTGATTCGCTTTGTTGGTCAAATTGCCTTTGATTTCTTGGTGTTTTTGCAGTGTTTTATCTCTCCAATATTAACCAAGAACTCTTGTTACAATTTTTCCATGACAAGATGTTCGTTGGAGTCCCACAGATCATCTTCCAGGAGTCGTTGATCTGATTGGCAGTGTCATCCCGGTCTGACCAGCCCATGACATGCCGTCACCTGACCCACCAACACATTGTGGTCTGGCCGATAGCCTAAGGCTGGTATGACAAGGCCTGGTGCAGAAGCCCTCTGGGATTATTTGTGGCATCCTTTGGAGCCCCGAGTGATCGAGTCAAGTGTCATCGGTCTGACCGACAGCGAGAACCGATCTGACTGGGGTGTGTCAGGTCATCATCTCTATTGCCGGCACTCGTCGATCTGACCAATGGTGCTTTGTCGTTCTAACCGACCCTACAGTTTCTGTGCAACCGTCTTTAGTTTGGCCAATTGATTGCTATTTTCCATTCTTCAGTTAATTGGATAATATTTTGTATTATTAAATAGTCGGGCGACTCCGTTTATTTCCCTTGTCACTATCTATGGTCATCGGAATGCGACATCGGCATCATGTTATGCTTAGGGGTTTACCTCTAAGTATCCACACACTTTTGGATCGTTGAATTAGCGTTATTGTGTTTGGCACTTTGATAGTTGTATTATAGTGTCAACACACTTTTTGGTGACTCCACCGTGGAAAAACATGCCCAACACTACTACATCGGTGATGGGTACATCAACTACATCTACATCAGCAGGACCCTCAACGCTGATGAATCCGGTGGGGAGCGTAGAGATCAATGACAACAACATCATCGTCCCCACCCTTGATGACCTCTCCAAGGAGGATAGGGCAAATATTGAGACCAAGACGAGGGAGCTACACACTCTCTTACTTGGGTGCTTCACCAAGATGCGTTGGGGCATCGTCAAGCACAACATCGACATCCTCGATCTCCCCGAGAGTAAGGTAACACCATCGTCCCCTCGACTATCCTCTCAGGACATTAGGGAAGAGATAGCCACCATAGTAGACCAAGACATTAGCGCTACTGTCGCAAATCACGTGGAGGCCATAGTCGACTCTAGAATGGAGGCGATGATTAGGAGATTCGGCTCTTCCGAGGCCGCTTCTCCAACTTTGATCGCAAGTGTACCCCATTTTCATCGCATATACAGTAGAATAAACGGGTCTACCAGAATAGTCATCGCGTCTCTAGCCACATCATCCATGGCCGAGGCCATGCATGACCCTGTCAGGCAGACCGCCCCTTGGCATATCCGACTAGTATTTGTTAGACCGGCTACTACACCCTCGGTCAAACCGGCCCTATGGCCGGTCCAACTGCCCCTACTGCCTATTATGCGCCACCACCACCCGTGCCGACGCTACCTTTCCTTGCGTTTCCCGTACCTCTTGCTCCCGCACACCCACATAGGCCTGAGCACACACCGTATCATGAGCCGACACAAGAGGAGGAGTCGCATGACCTACACATCGATATACCACCGCATGTCGCACCCCGCATAAGAGACGCGCGTAGGCAGGAGGCGTAGATGATATCGAGGAGTGGATTCATGCCCTGTTTAGGGAATGTGCGGGTTGGGCACCTAGAGGTGGAGTTAGGGTTTACCACAAGCCGTAGCCTGACCACTTTGACACAATCCCGTACTTGCGTGGCTATACAGTTCCCGAATTTACAAAATTTGATGGTGATGGTCAATTCCTAGCGTAGTGTGGCAAAGCTAGTGGGTCGGATGCATTGAAGCTTAAACTATTTTCTCTATCGCTTTCTAGCACCGCTTTCACTTTGTTTTTGCCATTACCGCCGAACTCAGTGCAGACTTGGGCCTAGTTGGAGCAGAAGTTCCATGATTACTTTTATATTGGGGAAACCGAGCATAGGCTTTCACGTTTGACATCGGTTAGACATAAGGCCAAAGAGAGTGTCTCTTAATACATTAAGCACTTTAGGGACACTAGAAATCGATGTTTTACCTTGAACATTTCTGATAGGGACTTGGCCGACCTAGCTTTTAATGGTTTACACTCTGAACTTAAGGAGAAACTAGATGGCCAGGATTTCTTTAAAGTTAGTCAAATTTTGCAGAAGGCTCTAGTTCAGGAAAGCCGAGCCAAAAGTAGAAAATTCACAAAAACCTTTAACAAGCCCAAGGTCGAGGTGCATGTCACGGAGCACTCCAACGAGGAGTCATCGAAGAGCGAGGATGACTCGGCTGACATGTACATCACAGAGTTGACTTGGTCTAGAAAGGCCAAGCCCGTTACTTGCTTTGACTTACGGCCATCTCCTACTAGGAGTCGGCCTAGTGAAGTGTGACAGTTAACATGATTGCCTGTGATGCTTTCTTTTGTTCCTGTTATTCTATTCTTGCATGTTTCGTGTGAGCTATGGACGTTATGATGCTAGAGTAGTTTACCCTTAGAAAATTAAGTGTTGATGCTCTTCCCAACAGCTGCACCCACCAGTGTCCGTGCTCATCGATAGTGGGTCTACCAAAACAGGGTGCTATCTTTTATCTCGACCAGTTGGGGCGGAAGTCGGACTTTTGCATGCATAGTATTGGTTCACTTGATGAGGCTATCAAAACGGTTTTGGGCCTTGGAGCATAGGAGTTGGGATCGAGCATTGGATGCTTCTCCAATGACAACATTCACATATTATGTGATTAGCAAGGAGTTGCTTACCTATGTCAACTAGCTTCTAGCAGTGATGCCAAAGCTCACTGGGAGATAGCATGACCATGGATCTTGTGCCACTATTAGTCATGAGAGGGAAAGTGACTGGTTTAGATAGTGGAACATCTTTTATTGGATAGAAGATAAACATTGCATAGTGTTGAACCTTGCATTTAATCTTTTGTAGATCATGGCACCACCTACTACTGTTATGAGCACTCTAGTTTTTAATTTGTGATCTATTCTTGAACGAGATAAATTATCTAGAACAAAATTTATGGACTAGTATAGAAACTTAAGAATTGTTCACAAGCAAGAGAAAAAGGATTATGTTCTAGAGGAACCTCACCCTCATAAACCAGGAGAGGATGCTTCTACCACAGATAAGCGTGCTTATGAGAAGCATGCTAGTGATTCCATGGATGTCAGATGCCTGATGCTTGTCTGCATGTCCTCTCAGTTTCAGAAATAATATGTGGATCGTGATGCCTATGATATGATCGTAGGGCTTAAGGGCATGTTTCAGAACCAAGCAAGGGAAGAAAGATATAATGTGTCTAAATTCTTGTTTGGTAGTAGGCTGGCTGAAGGGAGCCCAGTGAGCCCTCACGTGATCAAGATGATTGGTTGCGTGGAGACTTTAGAGAGACTGTGCACTCCACTGGATCTGTACCTCGCTATTGATGTTATTCTCCAGTCGCTCCCATTGATCTTTGAGCCATTCATCATGAACTATAACATGGTTGTACTAGAGAAGACACTTGCTGAGTTGCATGGGATGCTAAAATCTGCGGAGGAGAATATCAAGAAAACTCCAAACCATGTGATTGTTGTTCATAATGAGGGCAAAAATAAGAGGAGCAAGAAGGCTAAGACTACAAATGTAATATCTAGTGCGAAGTCTAAACCGACTGGAAAGTCTAGGTCTAGTCTTACCAACTCTGATGTGTGCCACCATTGCCACAAGCCTGGGCATTGGAAGCACAACTGCAAGGTCTACCTAGAAGAGCAGAAAAACAAGAAGGGAAGTGGGACTTTTGCTTCAGGTAATAGTCTTATTAAAATTAATCTTGCTACTCGTCCAAATGATTCATGGGTATTTGATACCAGATCGATGATTCATACTTGCAAATCTTTGCAGGGGCTGAGTAGAGTAAGAAAGTGTGCAAGTGGCGAGCTGGATATCCACGTCGGGAATGATGCAAAGGTTGTAGCGTTGGCCGTCGGTGTCTATTCACTGTCGCTACCGTCAGGATTAGTTTTGGAGTTAAATAATTGTTATTTCATTCCCGTCTTAGGCAGAAACATTATCTCTTCTTCATGTTTAGAGGAAGATGGTTTTGAATTCGTAATAAAGAACAAGAGTTGTTCAATATTTTCGAATGGCATGCTCTATGGTGTCTGTCCATTAGTGAATGGATTATATATTCTAAGTCTTGACGATGCAGACATTTTTAACATTAACACTAAGAAATAATGACTCAATGATTTAAATCCCACCTATGTCTGGCATTGTCATTTAGGTCGTATAAATTAGAAGCGTGTACAGAAGCTCCATAGTGATGGACTTTTAGAGTCATTTGATTTTGAATCATATGACACATATGCGAGTCTTGTTTACTTGGCAAAATGACAAAGACACCTTTCACTGGACAGAGTGAGAGGGTAAGTGAGCTATTGGGCATAGTACATACTGATGTGTGTGGTCCAATGAGTCACACGGCTAGGAAAGGATTTCAGTACTTTATCACTTTTACCGATGACTTTAGTAGATATGGCTATGTCTACTTGATGAGGCATAAGTGTGAATCCTTTGAAATGTTCAAAGAGTTCCTGAATGAGGTACAAAATCATACGGCAAGACAATTAAATTTCTATGATCGGATCGTGGGGGTGAATATTTGAGCCATGAGTTTAGTGATCATGTGAGCAGTGTGGAATTTTTCTACAGCTGACTCCACCTGGCACGCCTCAATGGAATGGGGTGTCCGAGCGGAGAAACCACACTTTGTTGGACAAGGTGTCGTCCATGATGAGTCACATTGATCTTCAATTATCCCTTTGGGGTGATACTCTAGAAACAATATCTTTCACGATTAATAGAGTTCCATCTAAGTCAGTAGAGAAGACACCATATGAGATGTGGTCTGGGAGGCATCCCAATTTGTCATTTCTAAAGATTTGGGGATGTGACGCGTATGTCAAACCTATGACATTTGACAAGCTCCGTCCTAAGTATGACAATTGCTTCTTTGTGTGGTATCCTAGGGAAACCAAAGGATACTATTTCTATAATAGAGAGGAGGGCAAAGTGTTTGTCGCTCGGAATGGTGTATTCCTTGAGAAAGAGTTTCTCTCAAAAGGAATTAGTGGGAGGACTGTGCATCTTGAAGAGGTTCGAGAGTCACTAGAAAATGTTCCAGATCCCACTAAGCCAAAGCAGGAGGCGAAAGATGTTGCAGATCTTGTTGTAGATGCGCCAGCCCCGACCCATAGAGGTCTAGGAGAGTAGTCCATGCACCAGAGAGGTACATGTTTTTGACCATTGGGCATAACGACATGTTGTTGTTGGACAATGACGAATCCATGACCTATGTGGAAGCAGTGATAGGACCAGGCTCTAAGAAATGGCTCGGAGCCATTGGATTTGAGTTGGAGTCCATGCGTGTCAATCAAGTTTGGAACTTGGTTGATCCACCCGATGGTGTAAAAACTATTGAGTGTAAATGGATCTTCAAGAAAAAGATGGACGTTGATGGAAATGTTCACATCTATATGGCACGATTGGTAGCGAAAGGTTTCAGACAAATTCAAGATGTTGATTATGATGAAACATTTTCGCTCGTCGCTATGCTCATTCTATTCGGATCATCCTATCTATTGCCACATTTTATGATTATAAGATATGGAAAATGGATATCAAGACGACTTTCCTAAATGGAAACCTAATTGAGGATGTGTACATGACACAGCATGAAGGTCTTGACGGTCTGGGCAATGCTGGGAAGGTTTGTAAGTTGCTAAAGTCCATTTATGGATTAAAGCAAGCTTCTCGGAGTTGGAATCTTTGTTTTGATGAGGTAGTCAAAGGGTTTGGCTACATCAAGAACGAAGAAGAGCCTTGTGTTTACAAAAAGGCTAGTGGGAGCTCACTTGTGTTTTTGGTCCAATATGTGGATGACATATTGTTGATCGGAAACGACATTCCTTTGTTGAATGTTGTCAAGACTTAACTGAAAAATAGTTTTTCAATGAAAGATCTTGGAGAGGCAGCATACATTCTGGACATAAAGATCTATAGAGATAGATCAAAATAGTTAATTGGATTAAGCCAAAGTACGTACATTGACAAGGTTTTGAAATGGTTCAAAATGCAAAATTCCAAGAAGGGTTTTTTGCCAATGTCACATGGTATTTCTCTTAGTAAGACTGAGTGTGCTGTGACACCTGATGAGCTAGAGAAGATGAGTGTGATCCCGTATGCCTCCGCAATTGGATCCATCATGTATGACATGTTGTGTACATGCCCAGATGTGTCATCTGCTCTAAGTGTTATGAGAAAGTATCAATCGAACCCAGGTGAAAGTCACTGGGCTGTAGTAAAGAGTATCCTCAAGTACTTGAGAAGGACTGAGGAAATGTTCCTGGTATACGGTGGTTAAGAAGAGCTCATTGTAAGTGGTCACATGGATGCTATCTTTTAGACCGATAAAGATGACTCTCAATCGCAATCTAGTTTTGTGTTCTGCCTCAATGGAGGCGCAGTGAGTTGAAAGAGTTCCAAGCAAGAGACAATTGCCGATTCTACAACAGAAGCTGAGTATATCGCTGCTTCAGAAGTGGTGAAGGAGGTTGTTTGGATCAGGAAATTTGTTTCTTAGCTAGGTGTTGTTCCTAGTGTGTCCAGTCCAATGGACCTCTATTGTGATAATAGTGGTGTTGGGGGGAAATACTTCATCTTCAGGGTTATTGTTATAACAAGACAAAGGCAGGTGATTGAATCAAAGGTTTCCAGCGTCTAACTCCGGGAGTACATTGGATCAAGTTCGAAGTATGGAGGCGAACTCTAGTTCGAAGTATATCTTCGAACTTGGAATCTTCCGAGAGCTTTCCTGCCAGCTAGGATGGAAGACTTATTTCCTTTCTCATTAGATTAGTCTTTTATCATTTTAGCCCTATTAAGGGTACCGAATAGTTTCCACTATGTCGGTTGTAACGGAGGGGTAAACGGGTCTTTTCCTTAATGTTTGGGCCTATAAATACCCCCCGTTTTACCCTGTAATGGGGATCGAAGACTGAGTTATTTAATACACATCTTTGAACTGTTTTGAGCTATTATCCATTCGGAGGCTTAAAATAGTTTGCTTCACAAACACTTTGTTTGTTAGTTTCTAATCTCTAGAAACCTGTTAGCGTAATCTTTTACGACAACAGTTGGCGCCGTCCGTGGGGAACTTAGTCCAAAAAACTTCGTTCTCTACCAAGTTTTCAAACCATGCCTCCCAAGCGGAGTTCAGGTGGTAGTCCTACTCGGAGGTCCCCTCGGACCTCCGGAGTAAGATCTTCAAACATAGTTGAGGTCGGAGGACCTTCGACATTTCCTCCACCTCATACTCTAGAAGGAACTCCCCTTCCTCGAGCATACGGAGTTCCTCCCCCAACTCAATCCATACTTCGGCCAACCGGAGTTCCTCTTCCACCTCAAGTTCCACTTCGAACTGATGCATACAGGTCTCAAGACCCGGAAGGTCCTTTCGGAGGAGATGAAGACGGTCTTGACGATATGGCCACTCAAATGGCCAGTCTCCAAGATGAAGTAGTGAGGTGGCTACAAGAAGCCACAGATGGGCTTCGTCCTCAAGCCACCCCAGTCATTCCCGAAGTGCCCAAAGACGACGAACTTCATTATCCCAAAGCCCCGGAGAACGCTTCCTTCGACACTGAATCTCCGCTGCATCCAGATCTACAGAAAGTGTGCTTCGATCCTACGTTTAAAACTTCGAAGCTTTGCAAATATGCTAGAGACGAAGACCCTGGGGAGTTCTCCTGTTCTTATGCATTAGCAATTGAGGCTAGCGGAGGAGTGCGTGACACCATGGCCAAATGTTTTCCTCTAGATCTTGAAGGAGTGGCACTGCGGTGGTTCTGGTCTTTGAAGCCAGGGTCAATTAGAACCTGGGAGCAATTAAGGAAGAAGTTTATAAGCAATTTTCAAGGTACCTTCGTACCCCTAATGTCAACAGGAAGTCTTTTCTAGGTGAAGCAGCTCCTCGGAGAGACTTTAAGGCAGTATTTCAAGCGCTTCGCTCATACGAAGTCGCAAATTCGAGGGTTAACTACATCCTCTGTAGTTGATGCAGCTCGAAAGGGAGTTACCCGTGCCGGCCTCCTTGATAAATGCCACCGGAAGCAGATATCTTATGTTTCTCAGTTGATGTCTTATTTTGAAGAATATGCAAGGTCAGAAGAGGGATGGCTTCGGAGAACTGCTGCAACTCTGTCAATCGTGCAAGAAGTCAAGCTGGAAGTGAAGACTTCTACGCAGCCGCAGGGGCCTAGCTTCGAAGCTCAGCATGACAGGCGTCGGGGGCAAAAGCATCCTCGTTCAGAAGTCTTGAACATTGCACCTCTGCAGAAATTTGCCCCAAGGACTTCGCAACCTTCACGAAGCAAGACCAGCGGTTGGAGGCCGCCAGGGAAGCTGACTGGCAAAGCCCAGGCCTTTTTCTGCTGTGTCCATGGTGAGAATCAAAGTCACGCAACTGATGCATGTAAGTCTATACTCGCTTTAAGAGGCGAGTACCTTGAAAAAACTTCGGGTCGAGGCACTACTGACCGAGTTCCGACCGAGGTGCGTCCGGAGCCTGTCCAGGCTGTGGCGCGTATAGAGAACTTCGACCCTGCAAGATGGCCTCCGGTGGTCAATGTTATGCCACCTCCGAAGCAGGAAGATGGTCAAGATCGAGGGAAAAGAGTAGTCCTCCCCATCTCCGGAGGAGGGACCCTCAGAAGTATGTTGAAGAGGCAGAGAAGGGAATATGTCCGAGAAGTTGGCCATATTGGAACTTCTTCGTCCGCAGCTGCTATGCCTGAATGGTCCCATGTGCCGATATCTTTTTCTGCAGATGATGCAGCTGACATAAAGTTTCCACATGCAGACCCACTGGTTATCACTGCCGACATAGCAGGGACTGAGGTCCGAAGAGTAATGATCGACGGAGGGAGTTTAGCGGATATTATCTTCGTCCAAGCTTTTGTAGGGAATATGTCCGAGAAGTGGGCCATATTGGAACTTCTTCGTCCGCAGCTGCTATGCCTGAATGGTCCCATGTGCCGATATCTTTTTCTGTAGATGATGCAGCTGACATAAAGTTTCCACATGCAGACCCACTGGTTATCACTGCCGACATAGCAGGGACCGAGGTCCGAAGAGTAATGATCGACGGAGGGAGTTTAGCGGATATTATCTTCGTCCAAGATTTTGTTCAACTCTGCATCTCTAGGAAGCATCTTCTCCCAGCAGCTCGTCCTTTGCAAGGCTTCGCAGGACCCCCTCTTGATGCCCTCGGCCAGATAGGCTTGGAGGTTACTTTTGGAGAGGGGCTACTGTAGGACCGAAAGTAGCGACCAGAGGGGGGGTGAATGGGCGCCTTAAAAATTCTTTCGAATCAATGGCCTGTTCCCAATACCCAACGCACCTCAAAAGACTATGCAGCAGAAAATAAACAGAAGGCCTAAGTCTAAAGGTTTCTAACCTAGAAGCAACTGACAATAAACAGTGTAAATCTAATGTAGTGCAACTAGGCAGATGAACAAGTTGTAACAGGCCTAAAACTTCTCAATGAAATGATATAAGCATGTGTAAGATGAGAGGAGAAGTTACTGTTCAAATTTGTCTCCTGTTCGGAACTTGGCGAAGCCCCCTTCGCACGTCGAGGTCTGCTTCGGAGGTTGGTGATGGAGTCTGTCCGAGATGCCGAAGGTGTAACGGTCTAGCCTAGTTCGAAGTGGTAAGTTGCGAAGTGTACTTCGGAGCGAAGTACGACAATGCCGGAGCCTGGTTCGAAGTATGTACTTCGAAGACAAGGCTTCGAACACAGCTTCGAACCAAGAGCTTCGGAGCAAAGTGACAGAGTCGGAGCCTGCTTCGAAGTGCACTTCGAAGACAAAGCTTCGAACACAACATTGAACCAAAAGCTTCGAGGCGAAACCTTCGAACAGAAAGCTTCAAACACAACACACAAAAGGACAACCTTCGAACAAAGAAGCGAAGTCTGTCACACGACAGAAAATCAAGTCCGAAGCATACACACTATCTTCGAACAGGGAAAGCTTCGGAAGAAGAACCGAAGGTTGACACGCCACAAGGAAATCAAAACGAAGTCTATCAGAAATGATAAGCTTCGAACCAAACTACGAAGCCTATTGAAGTATGCTCTTCGAACAGCTAGATTCGGGGTATGATTGTTCGAAGTATGCGATGCTGTCCATTCTGAAAGAACCTCGAAGCTAGCAACTCAGACACAAAAACCGAAGTTCGTAGTTTGAGCGAAGGCTTTGAAGATGTTAGATCGAAGCCTGCCTCACGGAGCTGAGGGGCTTCGAACAGAGAAAGATGACTTCGCAGAAACAGTCAAAAAGGCATTTACTCCAATCTGCTTCGATCAAAAAGGCAGTACAGTAGAAGGTAAAAAGCTGGCAGTAAGTACTGTAGCTACAGTAGCAGTACTACTTGCAACAGCAAGAACTAGTACTACTTCTCACGAAGAACACACGCAAGAGATGGACATTCTCAGGAATAAAATCAACACAGCTCACCCAATCGAAGCTTCTTGAAACAGTGGAATAAATGCACACGCTTCAGCAAAGACAAGGAAATCAATCTCACAGAAGTAAAATAAATGCACAGTAACCAGGGAAGAACAAATGCCTGGCGGCGGCGCACACAGGAGAGAGAGGAACCGTGAGAGACAAAATGACCCAATGAATGATGCAAAAGTGATTTCTAGAAGGGTAGTCCAAACCCTAGGGATTGGGGTCCTATTTATAGGCAGCCCAACACTAGGAATATTCTACCAGCCCCTTAGGGTTTTTACAGACTCAAAAATAAAGGAAAAGACTCTACTGCCCTTAGGAATTTTTACAGACACAACTGACTGACTGTGGGCCTAGAGATACAGATGACATATCCGGAAGCTAAGTTTTTGTAGCGACTACGGCTTCTCTTCTGGACAGTCGGATACAGAATCAATGGTTGTCAGTTTTACGCCGAAACTGACAAAGCCTCCACTGGCTTTGCACCAGGTACCCGGATTGGGCCGGCCCGACTCCGCAGCTCTCTCAGCCCGGCAATCGCTCACCGCCCGTGTACCTGAGTCAGTCCTGGTCAACAGCCCAGTGGGTCTTCTACTGCTTCTAGCCCATGCACCAGGATTGGGCCAGCCCGACTTCGCAGCCTCCTCTGCCCGACAGTCGCTCGCTGCCCGTGTACCTGAGTCACACGCGGCCCATGAAACAGCAGATCTCTTCTCTTCTTCAGTCCTCGTTGACTATCGTTGACAATGACTCATCACTTCTGGAGCCATGAGGCCCACGCTATTCAGCATGGCTCCTCAATCTCCCCCTTGATGAGTGCATTGTCAACACTCCTCTTTTCACAGCTCTTCAGCACCTGCGAACAAATGTGGAAACACGAAAACAAAATACAAGAGAACAAAGAAGAAGAAACATAAAGTAAAAGTTTAACCCTAATGACCAAAAGCCAAACAAAAGCAAGAATCGGTCATTATGGTTAACCAAAACGTAAAAGCTCAAAATGAGTGCGATTGCAGAATAACAAGGATATCAACAGAGTAAGAACTCCCCCTTAAACTCTGATCCCAAATTTTCTCCCCCTTGTTGACAAGTGAACTCATCAAGCACTCAAAAGAGACACAGACTCCCCCTGAAATGCAACTCCCCCTAAAAATATGCAGTGAATGCAATTGGGGTGCAGGTGGAGTGAAGAAAGCATGCTTCTTAGATATGATTGACTGCAAATACAGTGTCTAACAGGTATAGCAAAATAGATACTGTCTAAGACACATGGCATGATCAGTGCAAGAGATGATATCTAAAGAAGGTCATTTAGCACGCATTTTTCAGTTTTTGCAAACAAAAACATCACCACACTTTCCAGTAAACAAGCAAGGTAAAGCATGAGATGCAGAAGCTAACTGATATCTACCAAGATAAGCATTGTCCAAAAACAAAGTGCTTCAGCAAACTTGTTAATTTTTAAAAGTTCAGGCTTGTTCATTTTCCTTTTTCATTTTTGCCAAGGGTTATTTGCATGTCAAACCTTATGCTAACCGACCAAGTCAAGCCTAGGCCAGAACTGGACCATCAGAAGCTTAAGACATTGGTCTCGGCATACACTACACTGTCCTAGTTCATACCAAAGTGCTATGGTAAGCAATCCAGAACAATATAATGCGACAAAGCAAACCCACTTGGATCTTTTCAACTCAAGCATAAAAAGGCATGGAATTGTCATTCAGTTTTGATTGTCATGGCTCATTTTCCATGTTAAAGCATAAAGATGTCCAAGTTGCATATTTGCATCTATGTGATGAACTAGCTACAAGGCATGTAGCAGATAACAAAAGCACTCAGCCTACACATGCTAGTTACCAGAAGTAACGGTGATCATTTTTGAAGTTGAAAGCGTAAAAGCCATGCATATGACGGATATCAGATATATCAAGTGAACTGAACCAAAGCATGATCATTGACAAGTAATCAAAAGCATGTACCCGCTAGAATAAGTAAAGCAGTTCAATCATATAACAGAAGCAGGCTTAAAAGTGTGATATGTGAATATGTATGATATGAGCACACACAAAAAGACTCAAGAAAAAGAGTAAAGAAGAAGGAAAACTGACGCAAAATATCCTAGAAAGGATACACAACACCCAAATCCCCTCTTAAACGCTCAAACGTAGACTGATCTAGGGGTTTGGTGAAAATGTCAGCCAACTGATGATGGGTATCAACATGAACAAGGTCAATGACACCTTTCTCATATTGATCCCGTAAGAAGTGAAAGCGCACATCAATATGTTTGGTTTTTGAATGAAGACACGGGTTTTTCCCTACACTAATAGCACTCGTGCTGTCGCAAAACAATGGAACCCTGGTAGGAAAGAATAACCCAAAGTCTCGTAGAGTGGAAATCATCCAAACCAACTGTGAGCAGCAGCTAGCAGCAGCTACGTACTCAGCCTCTGTGGTCGAAAGAGCAACTCCAGATTGCTTTCGAGAAGACCAAGATACAAGGGAAGAACCAAGAAACTGGCAAGTACCGGAAGTCGACTTGCGATCCAACCGGCACCCACCAAAGTCGGCATCCGAAAAGCCAGATAAATCAAGAGATGATGATGCTGAATAGTAAAGACCGAGATCGGGCGCATAAGTGAGATACCTGAAAATGCGCTTGACAGCCTGCCGGTGAGACGCGCGTGGTGAAGACTGAAAACGCGCGCAAAGTCCCACGGCGAACTGTATGTCCGGTCTTGTTGCCGTCAAGTACAACAGCGAACCGATCATCCCTCGAAATTCTCTCTCATTGACCTTGACACCGCTCTCGTCCTTGTCCAAACCCCCAGACGTGCCCATCGGGGTCATCTGCGGCTTCAATTCACCACCAAAGTCAAATTTCTTAAGCATATCACGAGTGTACTTACCTTGGTGGATGAAGGTGCCGTCCTTGGTCTGCTTGATCTGGAGCCCTAAAAAGTACTTAAGCTCACCCATGAGGCTCATCTCAAATTCACTGTGCATCTGCTCAGAAAACTTGGACACAAGAGAATCAGTAGTACCGCCAAAGATAATATCGTCCACGTAAATCTGAGCGACTAAGAAGTCTGAAGCAACTCTGAGTAAAAAGAGAGTTTTGTCCACAGAACCCATCACAAAGCCCTTTCCCAACAAAAATTGCTTCAACCGGTCATACCAAGCCCTGGGGGCTTGCTTCAACCCATATAAAGCTTTATGCAATTTAAAAACATGTCGAGGAAACTTAGGGTTCTCAAAACCGGGGGGTTGCCTAACATAAACCTCCTCCTCTATGAACCCGTTCAGAAAAGCACTCTTAACGTCCATTTGAAACAGCTTAAAACCCTTTGAAACGACAAAAGCTAAAAGAATGCGAATGGACTCAAGACGGGCAACAGGAGCGAAGGTTTCTTCAAATTCAATACCTTCCTTCTAGCAATAACCCTGGGCAACTAGTCGAGCCTTGTTGCGCACCACAACCCCATCTTCACCTTGTTTGTTTTTGAATACCCACTTGGTACCTATGGGGTTGCATCCTGGTGGCGGCTCAACCAATGTCCAAACCCGATTGCGGACAAAATTCTCAAGCTCTTCTTGCATGGCATTAATCCAATTAGAATCAGAGAGAGCATGAGAAATATCTCTGGGCTCAAAAGATGCAACAAACACAGATTCAGCAAACACAGCGAGAGAGGCAGAAGAACGCAAAGTCCTCTCAGTCAAATCACCAATGATGAGCTCTGAGGGGTGGTCACGCTGAACTGCTCGGGTTCCCTGGTGATCTGAAGTCACCTCACCGGAGTCAGCAGCTGGCACCTCTGGACTCGACTGAGGAGGCTCGATCGAAGTGGAAGAAGTGATCAGAGGTCCGCCCTCATCATCAGTCGAAGTCACAAAAGGTGTGGGCTCTGCGGGGGATGCATAAGGCCTGCCCTCAACAGCAGCTGGAGTATCCTCATCTTCCTCGAAGATGGACTCTCCAAGCTCATCATCACCAGAAAGCTCAAAAGAAGGAGTCAAAGAAGGCAAGGACTCATCAAATGAAACCTCACACGTCTCGACAAGCAGCTGGGATTCGAGGTTCCAAACACGGAAGCCTCGAGAATGCAATGCATAACCAAGAAAAACACCATCCCAGCAATGAGACTCAAACTTGTTCAAATGCCCTCCCTTCTTGAGCACAAAGCACTTGCAGCCAAACGCTCGCAAGTGGCTCACTTTGGGATGTCTGCCAAAACGCAACTCATATGATGTCTTACCAATGTAAGCTCTAAGAAAAATGCGGTTGGCCAGATAGCAAGCCGTGTTCATGGCTTCAGCCCAAAAACGCCTAGGAGTCCTGTGCTCATCGAGCATCGTCCTGGCCATCTCAACTAGCGTGCGGTTCTTTCGTTCCACAACGCCGTTCTGTGGGGGAGTGTAAGGAGAAGAAAACTGATGGTCCAGACCCGGATCACTACAGAAGCTGACGAACTGAGAGTTCTTGAACTCAGAGCCGTTGTCGGAGCGAATTGCTCGCATCCGACCATTGTTCTCATTCTTCAGCTTCAAAATCAGGTCATGGACAAAATGAAAAGTTTCATCCTTAGACTCCAAAAAGAAAACCCACGAGAAACGAGAAAAGTCGTCAACAATCACAAGTGCATACCACTTCTCACCGACTGAGCGTACCCGAGCTGGACCTACAGAGTCCAAATGTAAAAGCTCGCCTAGATACGAAGTCATCACCTGAGTCACAGGTGAGTGAGAAGCGGCAACCATTTTCCCATGACGACAGGGATGACAAACCAGATCCTTCTCCATCTTAAGCTTGGGCAATCCTCGGATGAGGTCCATAGAGCTTAACCTGACTAGCAGATCAAAACTCAAGTGACCTAACCTCCTATGCCACTTCCAGAGCTCAGAAGAAGATCCAGCAATCAAACAGCGAGAAGGGCCAAAAGAACTAGAGAAGTCAATTCGAAAAACTTTACCGAAAGGTAAAATCTGACAAACCAAAGACCCTCTAGAATCAACCACAGAAGAATTTCCCTTCTTAAAACGCACTTCCAAACCATCCTCAAGAAGTTGCGACACAGAGATTAAATTAAAGTTCAAATTTTTAACCAAAGCAACATTCTTTAAAGAGAAATGGTCTGAAATGCTGATTGAGCCTATGCCACTTACTTTCCCTTGACCGCTGTTCCCGAATGTGATGTACTCTTTGGAGCTCGGGGGAGTGAGACTGGAGAACCATCTGCGATGTCCCGTCATGTGGCGAGAACATCCTTAGTCCATAATCCAAACATCCTCTAGTCCCCGGTCCTGCACAATCAGTGTCTGTAAGTGGGAGCAAATGGTCCGGCACCAGGTTTAGCAAAAGAGCTAAACCAGTGTCGAGCCATCTGCTCAAAAGATGGAAAGCGAAAACCATCAAAAGAGTTTGGACCAAAACGTGGCTCAAAGCGCGGTCCGCGGTTTTGCCTAACCCTACGGCCACGAGGTCCAGAACCGTAGCCAACTCGGTCTGGAACTCTGCCGGAATGAACACCACAAACTGGAGCACGGGTACGAAAACCGTCTCCTCTACCACCACCTACACGACGCGGCCTGGCCTCCAGCCTCTCTCCGCGTCGAGGAACATGCAGTCTACCACCCTGCTGGTAGAACTGCTCCTGATCACTACGAGCCCTCTCTGCTCTCTCAACCCGCTTCCTCCTGAAGCAGAACTCCGCAAGATGCCCGTCTCTCTGACAGTACTCACAGTGATAGGTGGGCTTCTTGGGATGTGGTTGAGGCTTGGGATGTTTGGGCTTAGTGGTGTTTGGTGTTGTCTTCTTGGGCTGAGAGGGTCCAGGAAGAGAGTCAAGAGAAGTGTGGAGATTTTTGGGCTTTGGAACCCAGATAGGTTTCTTGGGTGGAGCTTTAGGTGGTTCATGGATCACTCCATCCTTGGGCTGACAAGCCTGGGAAGACTCAGTGGAGTGAGTCTTGGGATACTTCTGCTCTGGAGTCATTTTACTCCACTCCACTGCCCGGCTAATGGCACTTTCAAAGTCAGCCTTGGTGTAGGTGTAACCTACCCCAAACCCATCCTGCCTCTTGAACTGCTGGATCATCATGCCAAGCTGTGGCTCTCTGGCACTGATCCAACTCAGGATAGAACGGAGGTAAAAGTTCTCATTCTGAGAATCTGCTAGCTCCTCTCTCAAAGAAGCTAGAACCTCCACCTGAGACAAGCAGGTCTCACACTCACTCTCTACTTGGACAGACTTTCCGGCTTTTAGCTTAATCAACTCCATTCTAAGAGACAGGCAGTTCTCACAAACAGTGGGTGGAACTGACAGTGTCTCAAGCTCTAGCCTAGTCTGGGCAAGCTCAGCTCTCAACCTCTCTAAATCACCCAAATGCTCATCGCCCTTGGATTTCAGCTCAGCTAAGACAGCTAGATGCGATGGGCAATCAACACAGGGTGCGACGACAGTGGCTTGAGCATCTTTCAGCTCCTGCTGAGCGCTTTCAAGCTCAGTGGCCAAAGTGTCCCTCTCATCAACCCTTTCTGTGTACCTGGACTTCAGAGTCGACAGGTCACACAGAAGCACCTCACACTTCGGGCACTCACTGCTATCACCCAAGCAAGGGGAAGAAGATAGACTCTCAATTCTACCGCTGGCCACGGCAAGCTCACTCTCTAACTGGTCTATCCTTTTCTTAGCCCCCCTAAGCAGTTTCTCCCGATACTTCAACTCCTGATGATTGCTCTCAAGTAAATCAACAATTTCGCGCTCATAAGATGATACCTTGCTGTCGTCGTCGTCGGAGTCGTCGGAGGAGCTCTTTTCTTCTCTATCCCCAAGAGCCATTGAACAGAAGCTCTTGCGGGATCTTCGGCGCTGGTGTGAGCGGCTCTTCGGCTTGTCTCCGAAGGCCATGAAGCAGAGGCCCGCCGGATCATCCTTGTCCTTCCCCTTCTTGACAGAGATCTCCTCATCGCTTGAGCTCGATGAAGAGGAAGAAGACATGGATCTCTTGGAGTAGCTCTTCTCCATCTCGGCGAAGAAGGCCTTGTCGCGCTTCTTGTTCTCTCGCCGGTAGTCCTTCAGGGCCTTCTTGAAGAACCGGGTCTTCGGCTTGCCCTTGTTGAAGGAGGGGCTCTCATGCTTGCCGGAGTCGTGGAAGCTGCTGCCGGTGCCCTTCTTGTATCCACTGCGCTTGGGGCAGTCGGCGATGAAGTGTCCTGGATCACCACATTCAAAGCATCCGGATTTTGTGCCGTGTCTTTTGAACATTCTTTTATCATAGACACGACGCACCCGGTTGTTAAAGAGACACAAATCATCATCTCCCAACAACTCAAGCTGGTCCTCAGTGATAGACATCAAGGAGAACCCAGCACAGCTCACAGCAGAGGGATCAACAGAAGGTGTAGCAAGGGCCAGGGATTTTGATCCAGAGCCAGTGAGATTTGATCTCAACTGGATATCTACCTCAGTGGCCTTCAGCTTGCTAAACAACTCAGAAATGGTCAAGGTATCGTAAGAAGTACTCTCAACTATAGATGATACCTTGATCTCCCAGATCTTTGGGTCCAAGGTATGAAGAACCTTGAGCGCCTGCTCGTGATCTGAGACTAACTGAGCACCCTCAGCCTTGTTGTCCCGAAGCTTGTTAATGATCGACTGAAAGCGACCAAACAAAGCCTCAACAGATTCACCCGGCTTCTGTGTGAAATTCTCATATTCACGCCGGTAGGTTTGATAGAGCCGAGCCTTGACCTGTGCTGTTCCCTCATGGTGTGCCTTGAGGGTAGCCCAGATCTCTCTCGCAGTGGAGAGATGACTCACACGCTCAAACTCAGTGGGACCTAAACCAGAAAACAAAATGTTCACAACCTTACTGTTGCTCAGATGCTGAGCAATGATACCAGCAGTACCATGCTCAGCGACTGGCAAGATGACAAACGTGCTGTGAACGCAAATGTCCCATATGTCCGAACCCTGGCTCATGAGATAGGCTCGCATGCGAGTCTTCCAATAATTATAGCCATAGGCTTCCAAGGACGGGACCTTGCCCGGAGACGTCATAGTCACTACTGGGGTTTAGAACCGGTTAAGGTATGGAAAAACCCTAACCTTGCTCTGATACCACTTGTAGGACCGAAAGTAGCGACCAGAGGGGGGGTGAATGGGCGCCTTAAAAATTCTTTCGAATCAATGGCCTGTTCCCAATACCCAACGCACCTCAAAAGACTATGCAGCAGAAAATAAACAGAAGGCCTAAGTCTAAAGGTTTCTAACCTAGAAGCAACTGACAATAAACAGTGTAAATCTAATGTAGTGCAACTAGGCAGATGAACAAGTTGTAACAGGCCTAAAACTTCTCAATGAAATGATATAAGCATGTGTAAGATGAGAGGAGAAGTTACTGTTCAAATTTGTCTCCTGTTCGGAACTTGGCGAAGCCCCCTTCGCACGTCGAGGTCTACTTCGGAGGTTGGTGACGGAGTCTGTCCGAGATGCCGAAGGTGTAACGGTCTAGCCTAGTTCGAAGTGGTAAGTTGCGAAGTGTACTTCGGAGCGAAGTACGACAATGTCGGAGCCTGGTTCGAAGTATGTACTTCGAAGACAAGGCTTCGAACACAGCTTCGAACCAAGAGCTTCGGAGCAAAGTGACAGAGTCGGAGCCTGCTTCGAAGTGCACTTCGAAGACAAAGCTTCGAACACAACTTTGAACCAAAAGCTTCGAGGCGAAACCTTCGAACAGAAAGCTTCAAACACAACACACAAAAGGACAACCTTCGAACAAAGAAGCGAAGTCTGTCACACGACAGAAAATCAAGTCCGAAGCATACACACTATCTTCGAACAGGGAAAGCTTCGGAAGAAGAACCGAAGGTTGACACGCCACAAGGAAATCAAAACGAAGTCTATCAGAAATGATAAGCTTCGAACCAAACTACGAAGCCTATTGAAGTATGCTCTTCGAACAGCTAGATTCGGGGTATGATTGTTCGAAGTATGCGATGCTGTCCATTCTGAAAGAACCTTGAAGCTAGCAACTCAGACACAAAAACCGAAGTTCGTAGTTTGAGCGAAGGCTTTGAAGATGTTAGATCGAAGCCTGCCTCACGGAGCTGAGGGGCTTTGAACAGAGAAAGATGACTTCGCAGAAACAGTCAAAAAGGCATTTACTCCAATCTGCTTCGATCAAAAAGGCAGTACAGTAGAAGGTAAAAAGATGGCAGTAAGTACTGTAGCTACAGTAGCAGTACTACTTGCAACAGCAAGAACTAGTACTACTTCTCACGAAGAACACACGCAAGAGATGGACATTCTCAGGAATAAAATCAACACAGCTCACCCAATCGAAGCTTCTTGAAACAGTGGAATAAATGCACACGCTTCAGCAAAGACAAGGAAATCAATCTCACAGAAGTAAAATAAATGCACAGTAACCAGGGAAGAACAAATGCCTGGCGGCGGCGCACACAGGAGAGAGAGGAACCGTGAGAGCAAAATGACCCAATGAATGATGCAAAAGTGATTTCTAGAAGGGTAGTCCAAACCCTAGGGATTGGGGTCCTATTTATAGGCAGCCCAACACTAGGAATATTCTACCAGCCCCTTAGGGTTTTTACAGACTCAAAAATAAAGGAAAAGACTCTACTGCCCTTAGGAATTTTTACAGACACAACTGACTGACTGTGGGCCTAGAGATACAGATGACATATCCGGAAGCTAAGTTTTCGTAGCGACTACGGCTTCTCTTCTGGACAGTCGGATACAGAATCAATGGTTGTCAGTTTTACGCCGAAACTGACAAAGCCTCCACCGGCTTTGCACCAGGTACCCGGATTGGGCCGGCCCGACTCCGCAGCTCTCTCAGCCCGGCAATCGCTCACCGCCCGTGTACCTGAGTCAGTCCTGGTCAACAGCCCAGTGGGTCTTCTACTGCTTCTGGCCCATGCACCCGGATTGGGCCAGCCCGACTTCGCAGCCTCCTCTGCCCGACAGTCGCTCGCTGCCCGTGTACCTGAGTCACACGCGGCCCATGAAACAGCAGATCTCTTCTCTTCTTCAGTCCTCGTTGACTATCGTTGACAATGACTCATCACTTCTGGAGCCATGAGGCCCACGCTATTCAGCATGGCTCCTCAGCTACTAGCCAGGATGGAGGAAGTAATTTTTGATGTTGTGGATGCCCCATATGCATACAATGTTATCTTTGGAAGGGGCATGTTGAATCAATTCGGAGCTGTGGCGCATCATAATTATCTGTGTATGAAGATGCCCACACAAGCGGGAGTGCTTACTATTTTCGGTGATCAGGCCACTGCGCGAAGAGTGGAATATGGTCATGGCCCTCCTCTTGACCCGAGACAGATGAACAGTGTGCAAGGCAACTCGGAGGATTTTTCTGCTCCTCGCGAATCTTCGAAAAAGTCCTTCCCAAGGCCAAGCCCTGAAGGGGGGATTATAACGAAGGTTATTGTCAAAGACGGCAAGGAATATTCATTTCAGTTTGGCAAGGACTTGCCTCCAGAAGTCGCTACTTCGTTAGAAAAAGTAGTTGAAGAGAATTTAGATGTCTTTGCTTGGTCTGATGAGGACATTACCCGAGTCAGTCGGGATATTATTGAGCATAGTTTACTTGTGAACCCGAAGGTTCAGCCTGTCCGGCAAGGACTCCAGAAGCTATCTACGGAGAGGGCTATTCTTGCTAAAGACGAAGTGGAAAAGTTGCTGAAGGCTGGGATTATCATAGAAGTAGCTCATACGGAGTGGCTAGCCAACCCAGTCTTCGTTAGGAAGAAATCTTCCGGGAAGTGGCGCATGTGTATTGATTTTACATCTTTGAATAAAGCATGCCCCCGTGACCCCTATCCTATGCCCCAAATTGATCAATTGGTTGACTCCACTACTGGTTCAGAGTTATTAAGCTTCCTTGATGCGTATTCCAGCTATCATCAAATCTGGCTAAAGCGCGAAGATGAAATCAAAACAAGCTTTGTAACTCCTTCGGGAGTCTTCTGTTATGTAAGAATGCCCTTCGGCTTGAGAAATGCCGGGGCAACTTTTTCGAGGTTAATTGCTAAGGCTCTAGGTCATCAAATAGGCCGCAATGTAGAAGCTTATATGGATGACATTGTAATAAAGAGTGCTTTAAAGCACCAACATAGCGTAGACTTAGCAGAAACATTCAATAGCCTTCGGGCGTGTGGAATCCGTCTTAACCCTGAAAAATGTATCTTCGGGGCTCAGGCTAGAAAATTGTTGGGGTATCTAGTTTGAAGCAGAGGGATCAAAGCTAGCCCTACTCAAATAATTGTGTTGCAAAGTATGGCTCATCCGGAAAATTTGAAGCAAGTACAAAAGCTGACTGGTCGTCTTGCAACACTTAGCAAATTCTTAGCAAGGTCTGCGGAGAGAAGTTTGCCCATTTTCAAAGCATTGAAAGGGTCCGAAGATTTTGCATGGACACCGGAGTGTCAAAAAAGCTTCGAAGATATTAAGAATTATCTTAGTAACCTCGCTACACTCACGGTGCATATTGCGGACGAAACCCTACTCCTTTACCTTGCGTCTACTGGCTCTGCTGTCAGTGCAGTACTTGTTAGAGAGATTGATTTCAATGGAAAGTTGGTACATAATCCAGTCTATTTTGTATCCGAAGCACTGTCTGGAGCAAAAACAAGATATTCCGAGCTTGAGAAGTTCACTTATGCTTTGATAATGGTTTTGAGGAAGTTAAGGCATTATTTCTTGGCACATAATGTGATTGTACCAACTTCATATCCCTTGGGAGATATCCTACGGAGTAAGGATTCCACAGGAAGAATTGGGAAGTGGGCTGTTGAATTAGCACCCTTCGGTATCTCCTTCGTGGCAAGGACAGCAATTAAGTCACAAGTGTTGGCAGATTTTGTGGCAGAGTGGACTCCCTCTGCGGCATGGGCTCCGGAGAAGCCAAGTGAAGGAATTTGGACGATATACTCCAATGGAGCTTTCCAAGCATCTAGAGCAGGTGTCGGAGCAGTGATAATTTCGCCTTCAGGGCAAAAGGCAATGTACTCCGCAAGACTCAACTTTAAGTCTACCAACAATACAACGGAGTATGAAGGGGTTTTGTTAGGACTTCGAAAGGCGCGTGCTTTGGGGGCTACAAGAGTTGTTATTAAAACATATTCTCAAATTGTAGCGGGGCACGTAGATAAGATTCAAGTTCGACATCCACAACTTGCAAAATATTTGGAAGAGATCCGCAAGATCGAAGCAGCATTTAATGGGATTTCCATTCGAAGTATACCTAGAGCTGAAAATACACAAGCCGATATCTTGGCGAAAGCTGCTGCCGGAGCTATGGACATTCCAGAAGAAGCTTTTTACGAAGAACTCAGTACACCTTCGGTACCACAGATCCCTTCTGCGGAAGTCCTTTGCATTCCAAGTACAGATTGGCGGAGTTCAATTATGGAATTGTTGCAAGGAGAAGCAAGTTTGCCTGAAGGGCCATAGCTTTCGAGGTTGAAGCTTAGAATTCGAAATTATCATATAATCAATGATATTTTGTACAAGGCCAGAGTATGTTCCCCTCTACTCTGATGTATATCTCAAGCCGAAGGTCAAGAGATTATTCGAGAAATTCACGAAGGACTTTGCGGTAGCCATCTGGCCCCTAGAGCTTTGGCAGGAAAAATACTTCGCGAGGGGCTTTATTGGCCTACAATAGTAGCTGATGCGGAAAGCTTAGTCCGCACTTGCCAAGGTTGTTAATGGATGGGAAGAAGAATTCATCGTCCGCCAACAACTCTTCAAGTCATTGCCCCAGTATGGTCCATGGCCAGATTGGGCATGGACCTTATTGGCCCCTTCCCAGTAGCAAAAGGAAATTTGAAATTCGCAGTTTTAGCAATTGAGTACTTTTCCAAGTGGGTCGAAGCAGAGCCCCTAACAGCTATCACTTCGAATAATGTACAAAAAATTTTCTGGAAAAATATCATATGCCGGTTCGGAGTGCCTCAGCAACTCACAGTTGACAATGGAACACAATTTGATGCAGAGCCCTTCAGGAAGTTTTGTGAAGATCTAGGCATCCAATTATGCTTTGCTGCAGTGCGACATCCTCAGTCTAACGGAGCTGTTGAAAGAGCCAATGGTAATATCTTGTCAAGGCTGAATCGAAGAATAGTGGGATTGGCAAAAGGATTGTGGACCGAAGAGCTCCCGAAGATTCTATGGTCCATTCGGACAACTCAAACAAGGTCTACAGGTTTCACTCCTTTCAGACTATTATTCGAAGACGAAGCTATGACGCCAACGAAGCTCAAAGGAGGATCCCTTCGCAGCACCAAACCGGAAATAGAAGCAGAAAGGCAAACTTCGCTTGATTTAACAGAAGAGACAAGACTTTGAGCTATCGCCAATTTGTCAAAGTATCAGCAGCAGACGAAGACTTGGTTCGACCCGAAGGTCAAGATTAACAAACTTAAGCCGGGTCATCTTGGTTTGCAAAGTATTATAGCACCATGGAAATTAGGGAATAAGTGGGAAGGTCCATACATAATAGTCCGCTCAGGGCGCCCTGGTTCTTTTAAGTTAGCTACTTTGGAAGGCGAAGAGTTAGCGCATACATGGCATGCGGAGCACTTAAAGCGATATTTCGCATAAGGGCTCCTTGTAATCATTTGTAAACACATTCCGAATTAATAAAGTTCATGGTTCAGATAATGCCTACCCCCCAAACACTTCCTACTTCTAGTGGACGCACTGGAAGAACGAAGTTAGCTGGGAGGGAAGTGTCATTAATTTGAATCATTTTTTCGGACTTCGGACCACTAGTTCGAAGCTTCCGACAAGGTGGGAAAGTCACTGACAAAACGGATTCCAAGCCACCGGCTTGAAAGCATCCGTAAAAAGAGTCGAAGGAGACCAAATAATGCGGATTCCAAGCTCCGGCTTGAAAGCATTCGTAAAAAGAGTCCAAGGAGACCATTGCGAATTCCAAACCACCGGTTTGATAGCATTCACAAAAAGAGCCGAAGGAGGCCAAAACAAAACAGAGTTTGAGCTAATAAGCTTCGAATATCTGTGAAAAGAGTCAAAAGTGACCAATCGTTTGGGGCATTAAAGTGCCCGGAAAGTTTGTTCGAAGTGACTTCTTTCAAACAAAAGGTACTAAGTTAACAGTTTTACGAATCCAAGTAGTCAGACATTTTATAAGATTTTAATCAATCTTTAAATTGTTGAGGGGCTCCGAGCCTCCAAAATTGTGCTCCTAAGTTTTTCTTTGGGCCTAACCATCTTCGAGTATAGTTCGAAGTTGCTTACGCCCAAAGAGGGGCTGGGAAGTAGGGAGACAATTTTAAAAATCAATATTTATCATTCGAACAAATTACAATTACATCACGACAAATCGGTGTCTATGTCGAGAAGGAATCGAAGACCCCTTCGATCTCTAGAGTTACCACTAAACTCGGAACGACTAGTTCTAGAGTCGGGAGTTCTAACAACTTTGCGTTTAACTCTTCTACCTCCCTTCGAAGCTCTAAAATCTTTCTGTTCTTGTTGAAGTTCAGCCCAAGTTCGAAGCCGTTCGGGGCTCCTTTCCCAGCTTCGAAGTTCTTCAGGTTTTTTCCCTTGATCTTCAGCAATACCTTCATCCTCGGACCATGCAATGTCTTCAGAAGATGAAGTTTCCAAGTTAACGTCCTTTTCTTCCTCCTTAATATAAGATAATATGTCTTTACATATTTCGGGCGCAATTGCACCAGAGCTATCTCGAGGAATCAAAAATCGAGGTCGTTTATGAAGTTTTAAAAGATTGAAGGTAGCCCATAGCAGGCGGAGTTCTTCGGTAACGTTTAACACTTCGACATCATCCATATGGGGTTGAGAAGCCTAAAAACATGATAAGTAAATTTTCCATTCATAATGTATGAAAGCATGATTTTTTACATAGTCGGGATCCTAAAACAAAGCTAGACCTGCGGGTTCGGTGGAGGTTGGCTGCTCGAGGCTTGAGACCGAGCTTGCTTCTGGCGTTGCCCTTCATCGATCCAAGCCTTGATCGCAGTGTGACCTTCGGCTCTCCATGAAGCTTGGAAGGCTTGCCAAGCTATGGCCACGTCTTCAGAAGGATTAAGAAGCTCGTTTTCGTCGAAGGTAAGGTAATGGGAGCTGCCCGTGAGTCTGGCGTTATCGATAACCCTAGATCTTCATAGTAGCGAAGTACTCTAAGAGCAGCCACTTGGCCGGAGATCTCTCCATTCTGAATGCCTGCTGTCTTCATCATCTTCGCAGCTCCTTGGATCATTTTTAGCCATCACAGCAAGGGGATGTTGTTATTCGAAGGTAGTGTCCCAGTAGTACCGAAGTACTCTAGAACACCTAGGAGATGGTTCATGACTTCCGCAGCTATCTTCTCCGATTTTAGCTTATCTTCAATTAAAGCGTCCTTTGATGAAGTAAGTTCATCCACCACAACGGAGAGCCTAGCTGCCTCCGTAGCCAGAGAACTCTTCTGGCTAAGCAAGTTGCTAGCCTCCTCCGTAGCTTTAGCTTTTTCTTCTTAGAGCTTGACTAGTTCAGCCCCCGCCGTAGCGTGCTCTGCCCGCATTCTTTCTATCTCCGCCTGAAGCACAATTTGTTTGGCTTTGAGCTTTTTATTCGCAGTCTCCAAGTTTTGTCTGGACCTCCGCTCTGCTGAAACCATTTCGTCCAAGCGGGAAACCCGAACTTCAGACACATTAAGACTCCTCTAGAGAGCAGTAACCTTCTCCTGAAGATGAAGACTTCCGCGCTCATTCGAGACAGCTGCGGCTCGAGCCAAAACTATTTGCTGTGAAGAGAAAAAGGCAAGTTGAGCAATTATTTGTAAGTTGAAATTAATCTTGTTTTACAGATACTTCGTACCTGGTATGCTGCCCGTTCCAAGGCGGCGTTGAGCTCCGAACCCTCAGCTTCGCTAAGGTTGGCCACTAAGTTCGTCTCCCCGACTTCACGGTTAGCTCGATCTAAAGGCTCGAGCAGGGTCCGAAGTCCGGTCCTTCGCTCCAAGAAAGGAGCTAGGAGGGGGAGCATGGACAGGGCCCTCTGATCATCTTCGTTCGGTGAGGGGTTGGAGCGCTGTGTGGCGTCCTCGGAGACCTCGGTAGAATTGCCCCCCTCCATAGATTGACCTTCGTCTGTTGATTCAGATGGAGTTAATCCAGAATTCGGAGCAAGTAAGGGGTCCATTTTTCCTTTACCTTTTCTAGGTCCCATTTGTGTGACTTTTGGAATCGCCTCCGGAGTTGTTGAGGTCCCAGGAACTTCAGGAGGAGCCACTTCCATAGGAGCGGACCCTGCTGAGACAAAGGTATTATATATTGCATAATTTTTCAGGGAAAAGGAACAAAGGGTTCATGCAAAGTTTACCTCCGACGTCCTGTCGGCGGGTGAGCACGGGGCTGCTTGGAGGGTCAAAGGCTACCCCGAAGTCTTTGTTGGACTCGAAGTTCAGGATCGAAGGTTCGACTGTCGGAGCCGCTCTTGGAGCTACAGCCATCGCTTCGTCCGGAATCGAATTTGGCTCAGCAGCAACTTCGACTCCGCCTTCAGTCATAGGGGCTTCTTCACGCGGCATGTCTGGCTCGACAGCCGAAGTCCCAACCTGCCCGGAGCTACTCGGAACATCTGGCGCGTTTGCGGCATCACTAGTGTCTGCATCCGCACGGTTTTCATCCTTATCGATCAGGTCAATGAGGATTCTTCCCTCGTCCTCAGAGGAATCGGTGACCGAAGCCACCAGACTTGAAGGCGCCATAGTCTTTGGCTTTCGAGCAACCTTTTTCAAGGGGGTCTTAGCCGGAGCTGAAGTCCCGACTTCCGCCTTCCTTTTCTTCGGTCCTTGCTCTGAAGGTACCCAGTCCGGAAGAAGAGGGGGAGCAACTCCGAGTACACCCCATACTTGGTTAAGTTGCTCCTAGTTACCGACCAGCTTTATTCTCCACTCCTTCTCGGCCGGAGTTGGAACTCCCAGAATCTTCTCCGAAGCGCGAACAATTTGCTCCAAAGTCATGGGAGTGAGAGAAGCTAAAATATAAGTTGGCATTAGTCATTTCATCAAACAAATATATATAAAACATGTTGTTTTCGAAGTTACCTACAGGGCTCGAGTTCGAAGAGATTTTTCGAAGGCCGCCCTCCGGATCTTCTTCGAAGGTGATAGGCCAGTTGGCCATCAGAGGAGGAATTTTAAGTCCGATGAACTCCTCCACTAGGTCCCGCATGCTCAGGCGGCGACTAATTCTTTGAAGCAGGCTGAGGCGAGCTTCGAGCTGGCCTAGATCCGGGTGAACAAGGGCTTCCTTCGGAAGTTTATGTTTTGCAGGGGTCCGGCTAGACGGCTGCCTGCCCCAACTTTGGCATAGAACCAACGAAGGATCCAATTTGTGTACCATCTGGCATTGATGGCCTTCGCTGGAAATCTTAGAGCATACTCATCCCGAAGCCGGAAGTTGATGCTCCCGAAGGCCACCACGATCTTTTCTCCTCTGGGGCCTAGGTAAGTCTTGGGTTGGCAGGATGCCCTGTGTAGTGTTGTGAAGATCTCTGCTCTTCCTTCGCAGCCCTCAGCTCGCAACACCCATTCGAAGATGGCCAGCCGCGCTATGGCGTTCGGAGAAAGTTGGGGAAGGGTAACGTGGAATAAATCTAGTACCTCCGATAGAAAATCAACTACCGGAAGTCCTAACCCCGCTTCGAAGAAAGCTTCGAAGACTACCACTTCTCCAGGCCTTGGCGAAGGGATGGCTTCCTTTCCAGGTTTGCGGATTATGATCTCCGACCTAATTTTTCCCTCCACTGCTGCTGCGAGCGACTCCCTCTTGCAGGTAGATGGCCCTAGTTGATAAGACTGGTCCGAATACTTTGAAGACGCCGGGAGAAGATCGTGAGGACCAACGTTTGGGGATTCCTTGATGGCGCCGCCACTTGTCTTGCTACTGCTGCCGTCGGAGCCACCACAACTGAAGGCGCTGCCGCTGTCGCTGCTGCTGCCACGACCGCAGCCTGTTGCCGGGCTAGGGCCGAAGCCGCCCCGGGGACTTTGAAGCTTGTATTCTCCATGGAATCACACTGATTGCTAAAGAAGAAAGATGGAGGTTAGGGTTTTTTGCACGAAAGCGGTGAGAAGGGCACTCGGGAAGGGTCTGGGTCCTCTATTTATAGCCCAGGCCCACGATTTTTTACCGTTTGCTTTTGCTGTTTTGCATTCTTGACCGTTACCCCTTGCAAAGTTAACGCATCGCGTAACTTCCATTGGAAGGAAAAAGCCAATGGCTATTTCTTCAAGTCTAAAAAAGCTTTCGGGCTCCTCAAGTTAATTCCAAAATAGTTCGAATGTAACTTTCTTAGAAGTTGATTCGAAGTTTTGCATCTCCGCGTATTTTGGAGATTGATTAAATATGTTAACCCCTACGCATGATTATTTTTCTTGCGTATACTGCTCTCCTAACATTACAGATCTAGCAGAGAAGTGTATTCGAGGGGCTACTGTTGGGGAAAATACTTCATCTTCAGGGTTATTGTTATAACAAGACAAAGGCAGGTGATTGAATCAAAGGTTTCCAGCGTCTAACTCCGGGAGTACATTGGATCAAGTTCGAAGTATGGAGGCGAACTCTAGTTCGAAGTATATCTTCGAACTTGGACTCTTCCGAGAGCTTTCCTGCCAGCTAGGATGGAAGACTTATTTCCTTTCTCATTAGATTAGTCTTTTACCATTTTATCCCTATTAAGGGTACCGAATATTTTCCACTATGTCGGTTGTAACAGAGGGGTAAAAGGGTCTTTTCCTTAATGTTTGGGCCTATAAATACCCCCTGTTTTACCTATAATGGGGATCGAAGACTGAGTTATTCAATACACATCTTCGAACTGTTTTGAGCTATTATCCATTCGGAGGCTTAAAATAGTTTGCTTCACAAACACTTCGTTTGTTAGTTTCTAATCTCTAGAAACATGTTAGCGTAATCTTTTACGCCAACAAGTGGTGCCCTTGCGCAAGCCAAGGAGCCTAGATCACATCAGAAATCCAAACATATATACTTCGATGATATCACCTGATCCGCGAAATCATTGAGAGAGATGATGTGAAGATTTGCAAGGTGCAGACAGATTTAAACATGGTGGATCCATTGATGAAGCCTCTTCCACAGCCCAAGCTTGAGGCGCATATGAGCTCCATCGTTATTATGTACTTGCGTGAGTGAGTCATGTGTTTGTGGAAGATAATAGTAGAGTCTATGCCACTATGACTAAGGAGTTAGTCATGATTTGAATCCAATGCTTGATCGAGTAAAATGTCGAGTTAACCAAAAAGGGTGGCATGTATCTCGCCTTGAGCTTGACTGATGGCATGTGCTAAAGGAACTAGTGCATACGTATATCTAGGTTCATGAAAATTTGATTTTGTACGCTTTTGGGGGTCAATATGTACTGCTAGGTACCGCTATTGATCAGTGAGTCGGAAACAGTTTTCAGTGGACAACCGTTAGTGTATGAACCTATCGGGTGACACACTTAATGGGATGGATTAAAACATTTAAAGAGGTTGTTCTTGTGCAAGTGGGAGATTTATGGATATGCCCAAGAAAATTCAGTGGATCGGAAGTTCCGATATGTAGTATTGGAAGTTCCGGTTAATTTCTGGTATCGATATAGAGAGCAATTGTTGCTTCGGAAGGTCAGTTATGGTATTAGAAGTTCTGATATGGTATCGGAAGTTTCGACGAGCCAAAAGTTCCGATTTGGAATCAGGGGGAATTTTGTATTTGACCGGAAGTTCCGATATGGTATCGGAAGTTCCGAGGTAGGCGATAAAAGATTGGATCTGTTGCATGTCGTACTATGTCAGGACACCTAAAATACCCTGTCGGAAGTTCCGACGTGGGCAAACAGATTGGATCTGTTATAGTTTTGGGATAAGCACGACCCAAGGGCCCTCATACCTATATAAGAAGAGGAGGATGACGTCTTGGACATAGCAATAAACGTAGATTAGACCTAGCCACCGAAGATTTCTCTCGTGCCCTTTTTGATCTCAAGCGTTGAGGTCAAGGATCCCCGTCTCTCACGTGCGGTGCTAGCATGCTGCCATGGGAGGTAACCCATCCCTATACGTGTGGACTCCGTGGAGGTGTTGCTCCAATAGCGATGCTCATGAACGTCTACAAGTGATCAACTACGTCATCTTAATCGATCGGATCGACGAAAGATGGCAAGGACAAAGCGAGGAGAGGCTAGACGCGCTGCTCCAACATCTTCTTCCGCTGCACCTAGCGTGTCATGTGCTAGAAGGTACTGATCTATGACCTCACACGTGCATGATCCTAAGGCCATAGGGCGGAAAATTTTGAATTTGCCGTCTAGCGTAGCTCCCCTATTCCCCAACAGATGTGAAACTGATCTCGAGGATGCTTGTAGACGGAGGCACCACCGTCAACCTGATGTCGTACTCTCTATTGAAAAAGCTCGGCAAAAATGAAGATGACTTGATGAGGACTAACTTGACGCTTAATAGCTTCAACTGCGAGAGCTCCGAGGCCAAGGGCATACTTTCTTTGGAGCTGATGGTGGGCAACAAGACATTACCGATGGCGTTCTTCATCGTCAATGTGCAAGGTAATTATAGTTTACTACTTCGGTGCGAGTGGATTCATGTCAATTGCTGCATTCCTTCTACTTTGCACCAGTGTTTAATTTAGTGGGATAGTGATGATGTAGAAGTCGTACCAGCTGACATTTCGGCCTAGGTTGCTTTGGATGATGTGTCTATCAATGTCATCCATGATAAAGTAGAATTATTGTCAGGTAGAGATCTCTCAGATTACAACTTTGTTAGCGTGTCTGAGGGACGCTTTGTTTCAGTGTCTGTAAAGCCGACTATATGGTGTAGTTTGACTATCTCTAAATTAGTAGTCATGTCTAGTAAGAGTAATATTAAGTAGCTAAAGTCTCGTGTAGAGCAATATCGGTCTTCTAAAGACCGTATTGTCGAAGCCATTGAAGATTTTAGCGAAGTAGAAAAGTTAGGTCAGGGTTTTGCGTCGGCCGACCCTCTAGAAGAAGTCGATATAGGCGATGGTAGTATTCCAAGACCGAATTTTGTAAATCAAAATTTCTAGGCTGATGAAAAGGCTGAGGTAATAAAATTACTTCGGTCATATGTTGATTTTTTCACATGGGAGTACAGTGAGATGCTCGGACTTAGCCGTGAGCTCGTGGAGCATTGGCTGCCTATCAAACTCGGGTTTAGGCCTTATAAATAGCCCTCTCGTCGCTTTAATTCGATCGTGTATGTTCAAGTTAAATAGGATATAGAAAGACTACTCAACGCCAAGTTTATTAGACCATGTAGGTATGCTGAATGGGTTGCTAACATTGTGCCTGTAAAGAAGAAAGGGAGTGGCGATATTCGTGTGCGCATTGATTTTAGGGATTTTAACAAGGCCACTCCGAAGGATGAGTACCGCATGCCGATAGCCAACATGTTGATCAATGATGCTTCGGGAGAAAAGGTACTAAGTTTTCCTGATAGCAACGCTAGTTATAATCAAATCTTTATGGCCGAAGAGGACGTCTACAAAACGAACGTGCTATGAACTTGAACTTTCATGAGGTGCTAGGAGTTATGCTAGAGGTCTATATAGATGATGTTGTAGTCAAATCGGATGCTATAGGAAACCATTTAGCCGATTTAAGAGTTGCTTTTGAGAGAATGCATCAGTATGGTTTAAAAATGAACCCGCTCAAGTGTGCTTTTGGTGTATCGGCGGGCAAGTTCTTAGGATTCATGATTCATGAAATAGGTATTGAGATTCATCTTAATAGGCTTGAGAACATTAAGAACTTTAAAGCGCCAACATGCAAGAGAGATGTGCAGAAGTTGCTAGGCAAGGTAAATTATTTGTGCAACATTATATCTAACTTGTCATATAGAACAATGGGGAGATGCTATCGAAATTCTCTCTAGAACCGTACGAGACCATGAGGCCCAGCTACATCGGCCGCACATCCCCCGATGGGATTTAGGACTTATCCTTGCCTATTAGTTCTCAAAGATAAGCATACTATAATTGTGATAACTCATAAACTTGATATATATGATTGTTGTTTTATTTTTTTAATAATTTGTATATTCCAATAACAAGGATCTCAATGTATCTTGATTGTCGTACTTGCAATGAATACTTCAGTGTGGTGAAATATTTCATGAGTACTGCTAGAGCAAACATGGAAGCTACTAGAAAGACTGCAATGTGGTGTCCATGTTATCACTGCAAGAATGAGAGGAAGTTTCCAAATTCAGAATATGTGTACGACCATTTGCTAAGACGTTGATTCAAGAAGAGATATCATATATGGAATAAACATGGCGAAGAAGGAGAAAACGATGGCAAAGTAGATCATATTGCTAGTAAAGATGAAGGTGGGGCTGGTGATATAGACTGCATGAGCGATAATGACATTGTAGGAATTAATAAAGATATGTATACTGATATAGTGGACAATGTTTATAATATGGTGTGTGACGAAAAGGAAAATGTTGCATATTGTAAAGGAGAGTTTGCCCGGTTCTAAAAACTTATTCAAGACTCAAAGGCATTGATCCATCTTGGCTACAAAGAGAAGCCCACAGTCTTATACACTGTCCTAACATTGCTACAAATAAAGGCAACATACGACTGGTCTGATGTGAGTTTTAAATCATTACTGAATTGGTTGAGGGACCTAGTGCTAGAAGAGAATAAGATGCCTACCATCGTGTATGGTGCTAAGAATATCGTATCTCCCCTAGGGTTGGACATAGAGAAAATACATGCATGTAGGAATGATTGTGTTCTCTTTCATGAAGAGTATGCAGACCTTAACAAATGTCTAACATGTGGGACACATCAATTGAAGAATATAAAATACGATGATAAATTGGACGATGGGTGCAATAGAAGGAAAGTTCTAAGGAAGGTAATATGGTATTTCCCTATAATCCCCCATATGAAGCGTATGTTTGCAAATCCCAACGAGTCTAGACAATTGAGGTGACACAAAGAGGATAGTGAGAATTACTCAATGATACGACACCAAAGAGATTCGATGGTTTGCTAATGATTGTATGAATATTAGATTTGCCGTGAGTACAGATATTATAAACCCCTTAGGTAACATGAGTAGTATACATAGCACATAGCCAGTATTACTGTCTATATACAACCTTCTACCTTGGCTTTATAAGAAGCATAAATATAGCATGTTATCGGTCTTGATCATTGGTCCTAAACATCCTGGGAACAACATTGATGTGTACCTCAGACCCTTAGTGGATGATCTGAAAATTCTATGGCACGTAGGTGTTGAGGTTTGGGATGAGTACATCTGAGATTAATTCGAGTTACATGCCATGTTATTTGTCACAATAAATGATCTGTCGGCTCATCGTAACTTATCTAGACAAAGTAAAAGGAAAGGTAATCTTTCCCAGAATGCTTGAAGGAAACATCGAGCACATGGTTGAACTATTCTAAGAAAACGATATAAGTGCCACTACCATAGAAACAATCTTTAGTTATGCAGCTTTAGTGAGGGTAAAAAGCACGCATCAGTAATACACTTTTAGTGACGGGTTGTTTCCCACGTGTCAGTAATGCTGTCTTATTAGTGATGAGTCGCAATAGGACCCATCACTAAAGATGAGGCTAGCAGAGGCACCTAAGTTACTGACGGGTCATATAGTGATCTGTCACTAAAGGTTTCCCCTATAGTGACAGTCTATGTTAAGACAACGTCACTAAATATGGGGCACCACATTAGTGACGGTTGGTAGTACCACCTATCACTAAAGAGTGTTGCTATATTGCATTGTCCAAAACGCAAAGGCCACCTTTAGTGACATCCTTATATGGATAACCGTCACTATTGATATGTATATAAGTACCTCATGCACAGATCCAGCTCTACACTTATTGCTCCCAAGTCCCAACCGTCGCCGTCTTCGTCGGCCATAATTGCCAACCAATAGAGCAGTTGCTGGATGTGTCAATGACGACCCACACTATTACGTGCTCCAGTGGACCGGCCCACACCACAGCTAGCATCAGCATCGTCCAACCCAAGGTATATATATTTTTAATTATCCAATATATTTTAATCCGAAATTAAATCCTATTTTTGTACAACACAATATGTGAAATAATTAGAGTCATATCTTGATTGTTTTATTATTTATAGATTGCAACAACACGGAGCTGGATTTATCTTGATTATCGTACTTGTAATGAGTACTTAAGTGGGGGGAAGTTCTTCATGAGTAGTGCTAGAGATGACATTGAAGCTAGTGGAAAGACTACAATGTGGTGTCCATGTTATGACTGTATGAATGATAAGAAGTTTACAAATTCAGAGTATTTATACAACCATTTGCTGAGACATGGATTCAAGAAGGGATATCATATATGGAACAAGCATGACGAAGAAGGAGAAAATAATGGTGAAGTAGATCAGATTGGTAGTAAAGATGAAGGTAGGGCCGTTGATACAGATTACATGAGCGACAATGATATTTTATGAATTCCAAAAGATAAGTATATTAATATTGTGGATAATGTTGATCAGATGGTGTGTGATGCGGAAGAACTGAGGAGCCATGTTGAAGATCATGGGCTTCATGGCTCCAGAAGTGATGAGTGATTATCAACGAAAGTCAAAGAGAGAGATGAAGAGGAGATGAGACCTGTCATGTCTTGGGCCGCATGTGACTTAGGTACACGGGCGGCGAGCAAATACCGGGCAAAGGGGCCGCGGAGTCGGCCCGGCCCAATCCAGGTACATGTGCCTAGAACGACAGGAGATTCGCTAGTCTGTTGATCAGGTTTGACCTAGGTAAACAGGCGGCGAGCGATTGCCAGGATGAGGAAGCCGCGGAATCATGCCAGCCCAATCCGGGTACCTGGTGCAAAGACAACGGACACTTTGTCGGTTTTGTCATAAAACCAATGTAACTATCAAGACCGTTCATCGGAGATCAGACTGTCCTGAAGCGAAGCCGTAGCTGCTACGAAAGCTCCGCATCAGGACAATCTATCTTTAATTAGGATTTTACTGTTTTTCCTATTGGACCCGCAATTTTTATTTTGGTGTCTGTATAAATTACCCTAGGGGTAAATCTGTCTTTTTTCATTTAATGTGTTGCCTATAAAATAGGTTTGTAGCACTCTAGGGTTTCTAACTCACTTTGAATAAAAAATTAGAGTTCACTTTATCCTTTTCTGATCTTGGCTTTCTTCCTCCTTAGCGCTGCCGCCAGCCTTCTTATTCTTGACAAATCCAGTTCTATCTCCATCGCCGAAGAAGCGCGTGGGTTGCCGCTAGCCATCCGTGGGACTCCGCATGCGTGCTCTCAAGAAGCTGCACGGTTTTTATTTCCACTGCCGGTGATCCTTTCCACCTGCAGCACATCCACGAGTGCAGCGCGAGGGAGCGGCTCTACTGTTTGACTCAGACCGTGAGTTCTTGGCAGCACTGCACCTGAGAAAGCATCGGGTAGAATGTATGGCGTGCAATTGTTTGTGGTTTTCACAGAAACCATCGCATTGTGAGTTCTGTTTGTTATTCCCCACAAAATACTGGGTATTTTTTTGCTATTTTATTCTGCACAAATTACTTGGTAGGTTTACTATGCTTAGTCCAAGTACGAACTAATTATTCCACGTATGGTTCATAACCACCTATCATGTCGACCTGTGATTTCTGGTGTATTTCAGTGATAGATTAAATTGCAAGCACTTTATTTTCAGACTGCACCATAATTAGTATTTAATATATCCTTGATTCTTTACTGCATTTTGAATCATATTTAAGTAAAGTTAATCATCTGCTTTTACTTTATCTGTTTAAAATGGTTGAGTATTGTTGATGATTGTACTTGTGCTATTTGCAATGCATGTGAGATAAATGATTTGTTAATATGCTTTTATACACTTTGATTGTGTCTTTTCGATTAGGACACCAATTATTTTTAGGCTAGATTATTTTCGGTGCTTACGATCTCTCATGATGTCGCATCACATCATAATTGATAGGAGAGTGATAGCACTATTTCCATCTATGTTTTTTATCTGAGTTTTTAGTTAACTCTTGAGGTGTGTTGGGTGTTGGGAGAAAGCCATCGATTCAAAAGAATTTTTTAGGCGCCCATTCACCCCCTCTGGTCGCTACTCTCGGTCCTACAAGTGGTATCAGAGCCTGGTTAGGGTTTCTCCATACCTTAACCGGTTCTAACCTAAGGTAGCGATCATGACTTCTGGTGGCAAGGTTCCGTCCCTTGAGGTCTTTGGCTATAACTACTGGAAGACTCACATGCGAGCCTATCTATTGAGTCAAAGCTCACGGATATGGGACATGTGTGTTCATGACACGTTCACTGTGCTTCCAGCTGTAGAGCGTACTACCCTGGAGATAATCACTTTAAATGACCTGAACAACAAGGCAGTGAACATACTATTTTCTGGTTTAGGTCCCAACGAGTTTCAACGTGTTAGCCATCTCGACACTGATCGAGAGATCTGGCCTACCCTCTAGGCACACCATGACGGACAGCTCAGGTCACGGCTAGGCTCTATCATACCAACCGACGTGAGTATGAAAATTTCTCACAGAAGCTGGGAGAGACTGCCAAGGCTTTGTTTGGTCGCTTTAAGTCAATCATTAACAAGCTTCGGGCCAACAAGGTCAATCGTGATCAGCTGGTCTCAGATCATGAACAGGCGCTCAATGTTCTTCATACCTTGGACCCTAAGATCTAGGTGTTGGGGAATAGGGGGAGCTACGCTAGCTGGCAAATTCAATATTTCTTCCCTATGGCCCTAGGCTCATGCGCGTGTGAGATCATAGATCAATAACTTCTAGCACTTGACGCGCTAGGTGCGGCGGAAGAAGATATTGGAGTAGCGCATCTAGCCTCTCCTTGCTTCATCCTTGTCATCCTTCGTCGATCCAATCGATGAAGACGACGTTGTCGTTCGCATGTAAACGTTCACAAGCGTCGCTATTGGAGAAACACCTCCACGTAGTCCACATGTACAGGGATGGAGTACCTCCCACGGCAGCGTGCCAGCACCGCACGTGAGAGACAGGGATTCTTGACCTCAACGTTTGAGATCAAGAAGGGGAGGAAAGAACTCTTGGGTGGCTAGGTCTAATCTAGGCTTATTGTTGTACCCAAGACGTCCTCCTCCTCTCCTTATATAGGGCTAAGGGCCCTTATGTCGTGCTTATCCCGAAACCCTAAAAACCATAACAGATCCAATCTTTTTTTTCCACGTCGGAACATTCGATCCTATATCGGAATGTCCGATAGGGTATTTTAGGTCTCTTGATACAATACGACATGCAACAGATCCAATCTGTTGTCGCCCACCTCAGAACTTCTGATACCATATCGGAACTTCCGATCAGTACAATATTCCCCGATTCCTAATCGAAATTTCCAGCTCATCGGAACTTCCAATACCATATCGGATATTCTAAAGCAACAATTGCTCTCTATATCGAGACCAGAAAATGACCGGAACTTCCGATACTTACTATCGAAACTTCCTATCCATGGAATTTTCTTGGGCATAACCTTCAATCTCCCACTTGCACAAGAACCAATTATTTGCATGTTTTAATCAATCCCCTTAAGTGTGTGACCCGATAGGTTCATACACTAATGGTTGTTCACCAGAAACCATTTCCGACTCACTAATCAATAGCGGTACCTAGCAGCACATATTGACCCCCGAAAGTGTATAAAATCAAATTTTCATGAACCTTCATATACGCAAGCACAAGTCCCTTCACCATGCGCCGTTAGTCAAGCTCAAGGTGAGATATGTTTCCCAGCAATATCTCAAGTTGGTCTATCCAACACCATGTTAACAAATATGTGTCCACATCACTGATTTGTCATCTCTATGTCTATGATCTGTGAAACACAATCATCAATCAGTCGGATGTGCTAATCCATGTATCATCATTGTCCCACATGATGACAAGATTAGGGACCCTTTCGAACAACATCGTCATAAAGCAAAAAGTTTAACATAACAAGTCGTACTCATTAATTAAATGCAAACTATATTTATTCAATGAACAAGATAACAATTATTCTCATACATTAGCATAGACTATACTAGCATTTTCCACAAACACATGACTCACTCACGCAAGTATCTAATACCCATGGAGTTCATATGCGCCTCATGCTTGGGTTGTGGAAGAGGCTTTGTCAACGGTTCTGCCATATTCAAATCCATGTGTACCTTGCAAATCTTCGCATTACCTCTCTCAATGATCTCGCGGATCAGGTGATATCGTCGAAGTATATGTTTGAATTTCTGGTGCGATCTAGGCTCCTTGGCTGGCGCAATGGCACCACTATTATCACAATAGAGGTCCACTGGACTGGATGCATTAGGAACAACACCCAGCTCAGAAATAAACTTCCTGATCCAAACGGCCTCCTTCGCCGCTTCTAAAGCAGTGATATACATAGCTTCTGTTGTAGAATCGGCCACCGTCTCTTGCTTGGAACTCTTCCAACTCACTGCGCCTCCATTGAGGCAGAACACAAAGCTAGATTGCGATCGAGAATCATCTTTATCGGTCTAAAAGCTAGCATCCGTGTAACGACTTACAACGAGCTCCTCTTCACCACCGTAAACCAGGAACATTTCCTCAGTTCTTCTCAAGTACTTTAGGATACTCTTTACTACAACCTAGTGACTTTCACCCAGATTCGATTGGTAACTACTCATAACACTTAGAGCATATGACACATCTGGGCGTGTACACAGCATGGCATACATGATGGATCCAATTGCGGAGGCATACGGGATCACACTCATCTTCTCTAGCTCATCAGGTATCACAACACACTAAGTCTTACTGAGAGAAATACCATGTGACATTGGCAGAAAACCCTTCTTGGAATTCTACATTTTGAACCATTTCAAAACCTTTTCAATGTACATACTTTGGCTTAATCCAATTAGTCATTTTGATCTATCTCTATAGATCTTTATGCCCAAAATGTATGCTGCCTCTCCAAGATCTTTCATCAAAAAACTATTTTTCAGTGAAGTCTTGACATCATTCAATAAAGGAATGTCGTTTCCGATCAACAATATGTCATCCACATATAGGACCAAAAACACAAGTGAGCTCCCACTAGCCTTTTTGTAAACACAAGGCTCTTCTTCGTTCTTGATGTAGCCAAACCCTTTGACTATCTCATTAAAGCGAAGATTCCAACTCCGAGAAGCTTGCTTCAATCCATAAATGGATTTTAACAACTTATAAACTTTCCCAACATTCCCTGGACCATCAAGACCTTCAGGTTGTGTCATATACACATCCTCACTTAGGTTTCCATTTAGGAAAGTCATCTTGACATCCATTTGCCATATCTCATAATCACATAATGCGGCAATAGCTAGGATGATCCGAATAGACTTAAGCATAGCGACGGGCGAAAACGTTTCATCATAATCAACACCTTGAATCTATCTGAAACCTTTCACCACCAATCATGCCTTATAGATGTGAACATTTCCATCAATGTCTATCTTTTTCTTGAAGATCCATTTACACTCAATAGTTTCTACACCATTGGGTGGATCAACCAAGTTCTAAACTTGATTGACACGCGTGGACTCCAACTCAGATCCAATGGATCCAAGCCATTTCTTAGAGTCTGGACCCATCACTACTTCTACATAGGTCTTAGGCTCGTCGTTATCCAACAACAACACATCGCAATTCCTAGTGGTCAAGAACATGTACCTCTATGGTGCATGGACTACTCTCCCATACTTCCGTGGGGCTAGCGCATCCACAATAGGGCCAGCAACATCTTGTGCCTCCTGCTCTGGTTCAATGGGATCTAGAACACTTTCTAGTGGCTCTCGAACCTCTTTGAGATGCACAGTCCTCCCACTAACTCTTTTTGAGAGAAACTCTTTCTCAAGGAATACACAATTTTGAGCGACAAACACTTTGCCCTCCACTTTATTATAGAAATAGTATCCTTGGGTTTCCCTAGGATACTCCACAAAGAAGCACTTGTCATAATTAGGACTGAGCTTGTCAGACGTCATACGTTTGACATACACCTCACATCCCCAAATCTTTAGAAAATATAAATCGGGAGACCTCCCAGATGACATCTCATATGGGGTATTCTCTACTGACTTAGATGGAACTCTATTAATCATGAAAGCTGCAGTTTTTCGAGCGTCACCCCAAAAGGATAATGGAAGATCAGTATGACTCATCATGGACTGCATCATGTCCAACAAAGTGCGTTTTATCCGCTCGGACACCCCATTCCATTGAGGTGTGTTGGGTGGAGTCAACTGTGGAACAATTCCACACTACATTAGATGATCATTAAACTCATGGCTCAAATATTCACCCCCACGATCCGATCGTAGAAATTTAATTGTCTTGCCCATATGATTTTTTACCTCATTCTGGAACTCCTTAAACTTTTCAAAGGATTCCCACTTATGCTTCATAAAGTAGACATAACCATATCTACTAATGTACTGAAATCCTTTCCTAGTTGTGTGACTCATTGGACCACACAATTCAGTATGTACTATGGACAACCACTCACTTGCCCTCTCACTCTGTCTAGTGAAAGGCGTCTTTATCATTTTGCCAAGTAAACAAGACTCTCATGTGTCATATGATTCAAAATCAAATGACTCCAAAAGTCCATTACTTTGATGGAGCTTCTGTACACGCTTCTCATTTATATGACCTAAATGACAATGCCAGACATAGGTGGGATGTAAATCATTAAGTCATTATTTCTTAGTATTAATGTTATAAACGTGTGCATCGTCAAGACTTAGAATATACAATCCATTCACTAATGGAAAAACACCATAGAGCATGCCATTCGAAAATATTGAACAACTCTTGTTCTTTATTACGAATTCAAAACCATCTTCCTCTAAACATGAAGAAGAGATAATGTTTCTGCCTAAGGCGGGAATGAAATAACAATTATTTAACTCTAAAACTAATCCTGATGATAGCGATAGTGAATAGATGCCGACGGCCAATGCTGCAACCTTTGCACCATTCCCGACCCAGATATCTAGCTCCACACTTGCACACTTTCTTACTCTACTCAGCCCCAGCAATGATTTGCAAGTATGAATCATCGATCTGGTATAAAATACCCATGAATCATTTGGACGAGTAGCAAGATTAATTTCAATAACATTAATACCTGAAGCGGAAGTCCCACTTCGCTTCTTGTTTTTCTGCTCTTCCAGGTACACCTTGCAGTTGCGCTTCCAATGCCCATGCTTGTGGCAATGGTGGCACACATCAGAGTTGGTAGGACCAGACTTGGACTTTCTATTTGGTTTAGACTTCGCACCAGAGATCACATATGTAGTCTTAGCCTTCTTCCTCCTCTTTTTGCCGTCATTCTGAACAACCATCACATGGTTTGGAGCCTTTCTGATACTATCTTCAACAGATTTCAGCATCCCATGCAACTCAGCTAGTGTCTTCTCCAGTCCAACCATGTTGTAGTTCATGATGAACGGCTCAAAGCTCAGTGGGAGCAACTAGAGAATAACATCAATAACGAGGTATGGATCCAGTGGAGTGTCCAGTCTCTCTAGAGTCTCTACGCAACAAATCATCTTGATCACATGAGGGCTCACTGGGCTCCCTTCAGCCAGCCTACTGCCAAACAAGCATTTAGACACATTGTATCTTTCTGCCCTTGCTTGGTCCTGAAACATGCCCTTAAGCCCTACGATCATATAGCAGCCATCATGTTCCTCATACTGTTGGATATACATGGGCTTGTCCCATTTTGATTTATTCAATAATACGTTAAATGCAAAGGCCTACAATAATGCTACGGTGCACTAAAACTTTTAGTCCCATATTGAATGTTCACATGTCTTTTTCTCAACTTAAATAGATGGACTGATTGTGTGTCTATTGAGAAGTTGAGACAGGCTAAGGATGTGCGCGGCGACGGTAATAGAACCGTGTTTTGCCACCGTGTCGCGCCACCCTAAAATACTGCGAAGACCGTTGGTCTTCCGTCTCCCCATTCATGAGAGAGCTTAATTGCGGTGACTGTTGGCCTTCCGTCTCCCCATTCATGAGAGAGCTTAATTGCGGAGACCGTTGGCCTTCCGTCTCCCCATTCATGAGAGAGCTTAATTGCGGAGACCGTTGGCCTTCCGTCTCCCCATTCATGAGAGATGACTGTTGGCCTTCCGTCTCCCCATTCATGAACGAGCTTAATTGCGGTGACTGTTGGCTTTCCGTCTCCCTCTGCATGAGAGCTATATAAAGGGGGCAGTAGCTGGATAGAACATACTTCCTTCTACTTCCTTGCGTTGTTGCCTCAAACCAGCCCCGTCCCAACCTTCTGCACGCACAGAGAGTTGGGAGAGCAGGCCTCCGAAGCCACGCCCGTGATCGAGACACCTGCCGGGTGTGCGAGCGATCAGGTTTTTGGGGAGCGTCTTCGCGACTGCTCGCTCCATCCTGGTGGTCGCGGTTGCTACACATGCCATCGTCTTCCTCCCGGTGCCCGTTCGTGGGACTGCACTGCGAACAACGTCCTGCATCAAGCCCTGATCGACTACATCAAGCAACACGTTATGACGACTAACGTGAATGGAGAAACCGGTGCTTTGAGCATGGGTCCCTCCGCTGGGTACATCCTAGCAACCTTTGTGCTCTATTTCTTTAACTATATCATCTTGTGTGTGATGATAAATATGTTTCAAGCTACTGCTATTTATATCGTCATAATAATCGCATGCTATTTATGGATTAAATTTAACATGAAAATGCCTAAATTCCTAACAATCCAAAAACCTGATAATAGGCATTTTTCTGTTAGTGGTTTTGCTGCTGCGTTGAAGCCGAATGCTTTTGACGGTACATGCTATAAGAGATGGCACAGTAAGATGGTCTTATGGTTGACGGCTATGAACTGTTTTCACGTGGCACAAGGCAAGCCTGGGGATTTGGCCCCAGGCAGTTCTGAGGAAGAGACATTTGATGCGTCTCCTCAAGGACAGGCCTTTAAGGTTGCTGATAACCTTTTCAGAGGTGCCGTGATCAGTGCAATTGCTGAAAAATACCAGGACTCTTACCTAACCTTCAAAACTGGCAAAGAGTTATGGGATGCGCTTGAGGCAAAGTTCGGTGTTTCTGATGCTGGTAGTGAGCTGTATGTGATGGAGCAGTTCTACGACTACAAGATGGCTGAAAACCGTCCTGTAGTCGAACAAGCTCATGAGATACAAGCTCTAGCAAAAGAACTCGAACAATTTCCCTGTGTGCTACCCGACAAGTTTGTGGTCGGCGGTATTATCGCCAAGTTGCTACCTTCTTGGAGGGATTTTGCTACCTCTCTAAAGCACAAGAGACAAGAGTTCACCGTGGCTGAACTCATTGGTACTCTTGATGTTGAGGAGAGGGCGAGGGCAAAGGACACACGCGGGAAAGGAATTGAGTCTTCTAGTGCCAATATGGTGCAGAAGAAAAATTCCAATAATGCATCTCGTAACAAGAAGAAGAAGAACAAGCAAGAGAACGTAAAGCCTAAACAAACATCCACATTTTAGAAGAAAAAGGGCAATAAAAAAGGTGGATGCTTTGTTTGCGGGAGCACTGAGCACTGGGCGAGTGCGTGCCCAGACCGCAAATTTAAGCATGAGAAGAAATCAGCTAACATGGTGATATGTGAGACCGGTGGAGGAACACCAGGGTATGGTAATTATTTACCTACTGTTCTTTCAGTTTGTCATTCGCCTGAGTGGTGGATTGACACCGGTGCTAATATTCATGTGTGTGCTGATATTTCTTTGTTTTCTTCTTATCAGGTCAGCGGGACTGGATCCTTGCTGATGGGAAACGGATCATCTGCGCGTGTTCTTGGTGTTGGTACGGTCATTCTGAAGTTTACTTCGGGAAAGACGATGCCATTGAAGAACGTGCAGCATGTCCCCTCCATCAAAAAGAATCTAGTTAGCGGATCTCAAGTGTGTCGAGATGGTTATAAACTTATGTTTGAATCCAATAAGTGTGTACTTTCGAAGTATGGTACATTTGTTGGTAAAGGTTATGACTGCGGAGGCTTGTTCCGTTTATCGTTGCATGATGTGTGTAATAATGATGTGAACAATGTCATTTCGAATGAGTCGAATATTTGGCATTCACGATTATGTCATGTTAACTTTGGTGTTCTATCGCGGTTAGCAAATTAAATTTAATCCCAAAATTTGATTTAGTCAAAACTTCTAAGTGTCATGTGTGTGTGCAATCTAAGCAACCTCGCAAGCCTCACAAGGCTGCGGAGGCGAGGAACTTGGCACCGCTGGATTTAATTCATTCTGATTTATGTGAGATGAACGGAATATTGACTAAAGGTGGCGAGCGTTATTTTATCACATTTATAGATGACTCCACTAGATTTTGTTATGTGTATTTGTTAAAATCAAAAGATGAAGCGTTGTATTATTTTAAAACTTATAAAGCTGAAGTTGAGAACCAACTTGAGAAGAAAATTAAACGGTTACGGTCTGATCGCGGTGGAGAGTATTTTCCAAGAGAATTTTCTGATTTTTGTGCGGAACACGGGATTATTCATGAGAGGACACCGCCATATTCCCCACAATCCAATGGGATTGCCGAAAGAAAAAACCGTACTCTAACTGATTTGGTTAATGCCATGTTAGAGACTTTGGGTCTATCTAAGGAATGGTGGGGTGAGGCGATTTTGACTGCATGTCATGTCCTGAATAAAGTTCCCACAAAAGACAAAGAAATTACACCATTCGAGGAATGGGAAAAGAAAAAGTTAAATCTCTCATATTTGCGTACTTGGGGTTGTTTGGCCAAAGTGAATGTGCCAATTAACAAAAAGTGCAAATTAGGACCTAAAACTGTTGATTGTATTTTCCTTGGTTATGCTTTCCACAGCGTTGGATATAGGTTTTTAATCATAAATTCTGGGGTACCGGACATGCTAGTTGGCACAATCATGGAATCCAGAGACGCTACATTTTTTGAGAGTGATTTCCCTATGAAAATTACACATGACACATCTAGCACTGAACCTGAAATACCCCATGAGCATTTTATTCCGATAGAACACATTGAGGAACCTCATATGAATAATTATGACGAGGATGACAGTATAACAACTCGAAAGAGTAAGAGACAAAGGATTGCAAAATCTTTTGGTGATGATTATATTGTGTACCTTGTGGATGACACACCAAGAACTATTGAAGAGGCATATTCTTCTCCTGATGCTGACTTGTGGAAGGAAGCAATAAGGAGTGAGATGGATTCTATTATGTCTAATAGTACTTGGGAAGTCGTTAAACGTCCTTATGGGTGCAAACCCATTGGAAGTAAATGGGTGTTCAAGAAAAAGCTTAGGCCTGATGGTACAATTGAGAGGTACAAGGCAAGACTTGTGATTAAAGGCTATTCATAGAGGGAAGGTGAAGATTTCTTTGATACATATTCACCGGTGGCTAGATTGACCACGATTCGTGTGTTACTTTCCTTGGCTGCCTCTCATGGTCTTCTCGTCCATCAGATGGACGTTAAAACAACTTTCCTGAATGGAGAGTTAGATGAGGAGATTTACATGGAGCAGCCTGCGGGGTTTGTAGCAAATGGTCAAGAAGGCATGGTGTGTAAATTATTGAAATCATTATATGGTCTTAAACAAGCACCCAAGCAATGGCATGAAAAGTTTGATAAAACTTTGACATCTGTCGGTTTTGTTGTGAACGAAGCAGATAAATGTGTTTATTATCGGTATGGTGGGGGCGAGGGAGTTATCTTGTGTCTTTATGTTGATGACATACTGATTTTTGGCACTAGCTTTGACATGATCAAGGAAGTGAAGGACTTTTTGTCCAATAATTTTGAGATGAAAGATTTGGGAGAAGCTGATGTTATCCTTAACATTAAGCTATTGAGAGAAGGCAATGGTGGGATCACACTTGTGCAGTCCCATTATGTGGAAAAGGTTTTGAGTCGCTTTGGGTTTAGCGAATGTGAACCTGCTCCTACGCCTTATGATCCTAGCAAGAAATTGAGGAAAAATCGGAGAATAGCTAAGGATCAATTAAAATATTCCCAAATAATTGGTTCGCTCATGTATTTGGCTAGCGCTACGAGGCTTGACATCTCGTTTGCTGTGAGCAAACTCAGCCGGTTTGTGTCAAATCCGGGAGATGATCATTGGCGTGCTCTTGAGAGAGTATTGTGCTATCTAAAAGGGACAATGAGCTTTGGCATTCACTATACCGGGTACCCGAGGGTACTAGAGGGTTATTGTGATGCAAACTGGATATCTGATGCTGATGAGATATATGCCACAAGTGGATATGTGTTCTCACTAGGTGGTGGTGCTGTTTCCTGGAAGTCTTGCAAGCAGACCATTTTAACGAGGTCAACTATGGAAGCAGAACTCACAGCGTTGGACACCGCCTCGGTTGAGGCTGAGTGGCTTCGTGAACTCCTTATGGATTTACCGGTGGTTGAAAAACTCGTGCCGGCTATTTCTATGAACTGTGATAATCAGACAGTGATTATTAAGGTGAACAGTTCTAAGGATAACATGAAGTCGACTAGGCACATAAAGAGGCGTTTGAAATCTGTCAGAAAAATGAGAAACTCCGGAGTGATAGCGTTGGACTATGTCCATACGTCTAAAAATCTGGCAGATCAATTTACTAAGGGACTATCACGCAATGTGATAGATATTGCATCGAGTGAGATGGGCTTGAGACCCACTTGAAGTCTATCATGGTGGTAACCTATTCTTTGTGATCGGAGATCCCGTGAATTAGAATGGTGAAACAAGCTAGTGGTAGACTGAGAGGAAAGACCCTTAACAAGGTCCATTTCAGATGTATTTCTTTCCTAGCTGTATGGCAGGTTGGTGTTTTCACCTTAATGTGTTCCAAGTGGCTTGTTGAAGCAAAGATGTTGTCCTACAGAACATTTTTTGAGGAACACACCTATATGAGTTCAACTGCTAGTCACAGTTTATGAGATCTGGGTAATCTCTAGATACTCATAAAAGGCCCTGGAGTGTGACTTATATGCTCCAACCAGAGGGGATGCGTTTGGCAACCTAGTATCAGTAAATGACTTGGATGAAACTTATTACACACAAAACTGTCAATTCAAGGCATAGTCCATTGTACGGTTGTGAATAAGTGTAGTCTTTGCTCTAGGTGGATGTTCAACTTAACAGTCTCCACCGAAACACTGGTATATTAAACGCTTGAAAGATGAGAGCATTTCTGTGGCTTCGCATTGGTGGGGATTGTTGGATATACATGGGCTTGTCCCATTTTGATTTATTCAATAATACGTTAAATGCAAAGGCCTACAATAATGCTACGGTGCACTAAAACTTTTAGTCCCATATTGAATGTTCACATGTCTTTTTCTCAACTTAAATAGATGGACTGATTGTGTGTCTATTGAGAAGTTGAGACAGGCTAAGGATGTGCGCGGCGAAGGTAATAGAACCGTGTTTTGCCACCGTGTCGCGCCACCCTAAAATACTGCGAAGACCGTTGGCCTTCCGTCTCCCCATTCATGAGAGAGCTTAATTGCGGTGACTGTTGGCCTTCCGTCTCCCCATTCATGAGAGAGCTTAATTGCGGAGACCGTTGGCCTTCCGTCTCCCCATTCATGAGAGAGCTTAATTGCGGAGACCGTTGGCCTTCCGTCTCCCCATTCATGAGAGATGACTGTTGGCCTTCCGTCTCCCCATTCATGAACGAGCTTAATTGCGGTGACTGTTGGCTTTCCGTCTCCCTCTGCATGAGAGCTATATAAAGGGGGCAGTAGCTGGATAGAACATACTTCCTTCTACTTCCTTGCGTTGTTGCCTCAAACCAGCCCCGTCCCAACCTTCTGCGCGCACAGAGAGTTGGGAGAGCAGGCCTCCGAAGCCACGCCCGTGATCGAGACACCTGCCGGGTGTGCGGGCGATCAGGTTTTTGGGGAGCGTCTTCGCGACTGCTCGCTCCATCCTGGTGGTCGCGGTTGCTACGCACGCCATCGTCTTCCTCCCGGTGCCCGTTCGTGGGACTGCACTGCGAACAACGTCCTGCATCAAGCCCTGATCGACTACATCAAGCAACACGTTATGACGACTAACGTGAATGGAGAAACCGGTGCTTTGAGCATGGGTCCCTCCGCTGGGTACATCCTAGCAACCGTTGTGCTCTATTTCTTTAACTATATCATCTTGTGTGTGATGATAAATATGTTTCAAGCTACTGCTATTTATATCGTCATAATAATCGCATGCTATTTATGGATTAAATTTAACATGAAAATGCCTAAATTCCTAACACATACTGTTTATGAAACTAAGGGGACATGCAAGCAAGCATCAGGCAGGTGACATCCATAGAATCACTAGCATGTTTCTCATAAGCACGCTTATCTGTTGCGGAAGCATCCTCTCCTGGTTCATCAGGGTGAGATTCCTCTAGAACATAATCCTTTTTCTCTTGCTTGAGAACAATTCTCAAGTTTTTATACCAATCAATAAAGTTCGTTCCAGAAAATTTATCTTGTTCAAGAATAGATCGCAAATTAAAAACTGGAGTGCTCTTAACAATAGATGTAGTAGGTGTCATGATCTACAAAAGATTAAATGTGAGGTTTAGCACTATGCAATGTTTATATTCTATACAATAAAATATGTTCCACTATCCAAACTGGTCACTTTCTGTCTCATGACTAATAGTGGCGCAAGATCCATTGTCACGCTATCTCCTATTGAGCTTTGGCATCAGTACAAGAAGCTAGTTGACATAGGTAAGCAACTTCTTGCTAATCACATCGTATGTGACTTGTCATTGGAGAAGAATCAAATGCTCGACCCCAACTCCTATGCTCTAAGGCCCAAAACCGTTTTGATAGCCTCGTGAAGTGAACCAACACTATGCGTGCAGAAGTCCGACTTCCACCCCAACTGGTTGAGATAAAAGATAGCACCCTGCTTTGGCAGACCTACTATCGATGAGCACAAACCCTAGTGGGTGCAGCTTTTGGGAAGAGCATCAACACTTAATTTTCTGAAGGAAAACTACTCTAGCATCGTAACGTCCCTAGCACACACGAAATATGCAAGAATAGAATAATAGGAACATAAGAAAGCATCATAGGCAATCATATTAACTGTGACATAGCATGACCTTCTTCACATGGTGATCTCCATCTCCATGGCTCCCATCATCGAGTGCGTGCTCCTGGCCTCCATGAAGAGTACTAGTCCATCTCGCATAGGCTATACTAATTACATGGGCCGAAGCACCACAGAAATGACATGCAAGCCGTAATGAATTTTACATCAGCCTTGGGTGGTAAATAACCATGACACACATGCCACATTTAATTTACATTCATTGCATGCATCTCATACATCACATTTTAACCAAGGCCATGCAAGTCACGACATTCTCTGCAAAACAAAGTTAGGCGAGCAATCTACAAATGACTGGATTCTAGATCTGAAAAACCCAGGTCAGGTCAGAACATTCAATCTGGCATCAGAACTTCCGATCCATCGGAACTTATGATCAATATTGGAATCCCGCATCGCAACAATTGCCTTCTGTATCGAATCATTATTTGACATCGAAACATCCGATCAGTATCGGAACTTCCGATCCGCCATCGGAACGTCCGATCACATTGGAACTTCCGATCTGCCACGGACAGAAACAGATCTAATATTTTTCCACCATGTATCTCCATACATGAGGGATCCAGATCGAACACTACGAAACTGGCTTTGATACCACTGTTGGGGAATAGGGGAGCTATGCTAGCCGACAAATTCAAAGTTTCCGCCCTATGGACCTAGGCTGATGCGCGTGTTAGATCATAGATTGGTACCTTCTAACACTTGATGTGCTAGGTGTAGCGGAAAAAGATGTTAGAGCAGCGCATCTAGCCTCTCCTTGCTTCATCCTTGCCGTCCTTCGCTGATCCGATTGATGAAGACGATGTAGTCGTTCACATGTAGATGTTCCCGAGCATCGCTATTAGAGAAACGCCTCCACGGAGTCCACACGTATAGGGATGGAGTACCTCCCACGACAACGTGCTAGCACCGCAAGTGAATCCCCGGAACAGATCCAATCTGTTGTCGCCCACCTCGGAACTTCAGATACCATATCGGAACTTCCGATCAGTACAATATTCCCCGATTCCTATTCAGAACTTCCGGCTCATCGGAACTTTCTGATACCATATCAGAACTTCTGAAGCAATAATTGCTCTCTATATCGACACCAGAAAATAACCGGAACATCCGATACTTACTATCGGAACTTTCGATCCCTAGAAATTGCTTGGGCAAAACCTTCACTGGGAGATCAATGTATCTTCTATTGTTGAGAGCGCTTCCTATGATACCTTGACTGTCGCAGAGCTTTTTAGCAAGCTCAAGGCCTCAGAGGTTGATATCCAATTGAGATCAAATCTCATTGGTTCTGTATCAAAAACCCTGACCCTTGCGACACCTTCTGCTGATCCTGTTTCTTTGAGTTGTGCTTTGTCCTCATTGATGTATATCACTAAGGACCAATTGGATTTGCTAGGAGATGATGACCTGTGTCTTTTCAATAGTCGGGTGCATCGTGTCCATGACAAGAGGATGCTCAAATGACATGGCATGAAACATGGTTGTATTGAGTGTGGTGATCCAGGTCATTTCATCACCGACTGCCCCAAGTGGAACACATAGAAGAAGGTGTAGAACCAAAAGTAGGGACCATATGGGGGTGAATGGGAGCCTATTAATTTCTTAACTGAATATCGACCTCTGAGGCCTTGAGCTTACTAAAAAGCTCTGCGACAGTCAAGGTATCATAAGACGCGCTCTCAACAATAGAAGATACCTTGATCTCCTAGATCTTAGGGTCCAAAGTATGGAGTACCTTAAGTGCCTGTTCATGATCCGAGACCAGCTGATCACGCTCGGCCTTGTTGACACGAAGCTTGTTAATGATTGATTGAAAACGACCAAACAAAGCCTCAATAGTCTCACCCGGCTTTTGTGAGAAATTTTCATACTCACGCCGGTAGGTCTGGTAGAGCCTAGCCTTGACCTGAGTTGTCCCCTCATGGTCACTACCTAGGTTTAGAATCGGTTAAGATATTAGAAAACCCTAACCTCGCTCTGATACCACTTGTAGGAACGAAAGTAGCGACCAGAGGGGGGTGAATGGGCAGCTATTAATTTCTTACTAAACTATATGCTAATCCCAACACCCAATGCACCTCGATGACCAAATAACAATAGCAAACCACATCACAAGGATTTAAAGTTGTCTAGCCTAAAAATGACTTGTGTCTTAATTGAAATGATATTAAAGATAAACTAAATAAAAAATATTGCAGTGAATAAAAACACCTAGATATATCATGAAATATTTATATTGCAGTCTAGAAATAAACTACTAATCAAATGAATGAAACCTGGATCATCTAAAAATTAATTCAGAAATAAACCTAAAATATTTCATGTAAATCTAGAACAAAAATATTACTGCGACTAATAATATATATCAATTTTTTTTCTTTTTATATGAGCAGATTAAAAATTATTTAAATAAAAATATGCGAGTATTAATAATATCTAGCAGATAAACTTAACTACGAAATAACTAACAGATTTAATCTAACTAAAAATTTGGTGATAAAAAAACTTACCTGCATTGGAGAAACCTCCGTTTACGTCGCCACCCGCTGCAGAAAATCTGGCCGTCGCCGTGGCTGCATGCATCTGCACCGAAAAGCAAACGTAGCTCTGCACGCTAGTGCTGCGTGCGTGCCTCCTGCCGAAAAGAAATCACCATGCCGCCGGTGGGTCCCATAGCTGGATGAAGCTACAGCAACTTGCTTCGTGTCCAGACTTCAAAAATCAGCGCTGAACATTGAATAAGCAATTAATAAGCAATGTACGTGTCTTGATCTAGGAGAGAAAACCAGCCATAAAAGTATCTAGAGAAAACATAGAAACCAACGCCTAATCAAGGAAAAAAATCAAGAAACTCTAATTTATTCTTTTCACGCAAAACGAAACTAAGCCAAATGAAGATTTGGCCGTGAGTTTCCACAAATCTCTGTTGCTCTTGGTTGTGCTATGCTGCCTAGCCCTGCTGATGTTGTTGCATCGATCTAGCACCTTGGAAAATGCCTTCGCCGTGGGGCCCTCTCTTGGCAGGGGCTAACGTGATGGTAGCCTCCTGCACGAAGCATGCGCCTGCGAACTTCTGTGGGTCCCGCGCAAAGCTGCGTGCTACAGACTTCCGCCGCGCCACCGTGTGCTCACGCGCCAGGAAACGAGACGCTGCTGCTGCGCACGCCGAACACGTCGGCAGCAAAACTTAATAGATGAAAAAATTTGCGGCCAAAGAAAAACAGACTGTAGATTGATCTTGAAAAAAATAACAGTCATCTATCCCAGGGGGATAGGAGCCTATTTATAAGCGCCTCCTAATACATGAAAAGACTAATTTACTCTAGGGGTAAATTAACACTGACTCTAAAATAAATTCCAAAAATGACTAAAATATTCTTAGAAAAATCAAGTGACTCAAATAAAAATATTCTGGACTTAAAACTAAATATTAATATCCTAAAAACAAAATAATCATAGGTTATCAGTTTTGCGCTGAAACTAACAAACCGTCCACCGTCTTCGCACCGGGTACCTGGATTGGGCCGACCCGACCCCGCAGCTTCCTCAGCCCGGCAATCACTCGCCGCCCGTGTACCTAAGTCAAACCCAGTCAACAGACCAGTGGATCCTCTGCTGCTCCTAGCCCATGTACCCGGATTGGGCCACCCCGACTCCGCGGCTCCTCTGCCCGGCTGTTGCTCGCTACCCGTGTACCTGAGTCACACGCGGCCTAGACATGACAGGTCTTCATTTCTCTTCCTTTGACTTCCGTTGACAATCACTCATAACATCTAGAGTATCAAAACCATATTCTTCAACATGGTTTCTCAGAAGGGCACCAGCGGTGGCTCCTACGACGCTAACAAGCACGACAACTCCACCTTCACAAAGGGCAAGCCAAAGACGAGGTTCTTTCGAAAGGCCCGGAAGGACTACCGGTGCGAGAACAAGAAGTGAGACAAGGCCTTCTTCACCGAGATGGAGAGAAGCTACTCTAAGCGATCATCCTATTCTTTCCCTTCATCAAGATCAAGTGATGAAGAGATCGTAATCAAGAAGGGGAAGGACAAGGATGATTCGTCGGGCCTCTTCTTCATTGCATTCAGGGACAGGCCGAAGACTCGCTCGTACCGCAGCCAAAAATCCCGCAAGAGCGTTTGCTCAATGGCTCTTGGGGATAAAGAAGATAATGGCTCCTCCGACAACTCCGATGACGACGGCGAAAAGATATCTTCCTATGAACATGAAGTCATCGAATTACTTGAAGAGAATCATCAGGAGTTGAAATATCGGGAGAAACTTCTTAGAGGGGCTAAGAAGAGGATAGATGAGCTTGAGAGTGAGCTTGCCATAGACAATTACAAGATTGAGAGTCTATCTTCTTTCCCTTGCTTGGGTGACAGCAGTGAGTGCCCTAATGTAGGACCGAAAGTAGCGACCAGAGGGGGGTGAATGGGTGCCTAAAAAATTCTTTTCAATCAATGGCCTTCTCCCAACACCCAACGCACCTCAACAAACACTCACAGAATCAATCCAGATCACAGGTACTAAAATAATCTAGCCTAAAAATGACTGGTGTCCTAATTGAAAAGACACCAACAAAGTGTTCAAAGGCATATCAACAGTTCATTCAACTCACAAGCATTTCAAGCATCATAAAAATTAACCAACAGAGGCATTTAATTAAAATGAACGCACAACGAGAAGAAAGTTTACTATTCACAAATTTGTCTCTTGTTCGGTACTTGTCGAAGCCTATGTCGGAGTCTGTATGTCTTGTCTCCAAGACTTGCTTCATCAAAGCCATAGCGAAGTCAGGACTTCGGCAAGCAAAAGCCTACTTCGAACATGTGCAGGCGAAGCCTGTCTCTGCAAGGGGCTTCGCACAATCAGGGTGCCGAAGCCTCCAAGCACACTTCTCGGACAAAACTCACAGTGATAGGTAGGCTTCTTGGGATGTGGTTGAGGCTTGGGGTTCTTGGGCTTGGTGATGTTAGGTGTAGACTCTTTGGTGTGAGAGAGTCCAGGTAGAGAGTCAAGAGAAGTGTGGAGATGCTTGGGCTTTGGGACCCAGATAGGCTTCTTGGGTGGAGCTTTAGGTTCTTCTTGGAACACTCCATCCTTGGGCTGACAGGCCTGGAAAGACTCGGTGGAGTGAGTCTTGGGATATCTATGTTCTAGAGTCATCTTACTCCACTCCACTGCCCGACTAATGGCACTCTCAAAGTCAGCCTTGGTGTAGGTGTAACCTACTCCAAACCCATTCTGCCTTTGAACTGCTAGATTATCATGTCGAGTTGTGGCTCTCTGGCACTCACCCAACTCAGGATATGACGGAGGTAAGAGTTTTCATTCTGACCATCAGCTAGCTCCTCTCTCAAGGCAGCTAGTACCTCCACTTGAGACAAGCAGATCTCACACTCTCTATCAACTTGGACAGACTTCTCAACTTTTAGCTTGATTAGTTCCAATCATAGGGACAAGCAGTTCTCATAAACAGTGGGTGGAACTGACAATGTCTCAAGGTCTAGCTTAGTCTGTTCTAGCTCAGCTCTAACTCTCCCTAACTCGCCCAACTACTCATCACTCTTGGCACTCATCTCAGCTAAAACAGCTAAATAGGATGGGTAATCTACACAAGGCATGACGACAGTGGCATGAGCATCTTTCAGCTCCAGCTGAGCGCTCTCAAGTTCAGTGGCCAAAGCGTCTCTCATCTACCCTCTTTGTGTACCTGGACTTCAGAATCGTCAGGTCACATAACAACACCTCGCAGTTAGGGCACTCACTGCTACCACCCAAGCAAGGTTAAGAAGATAGACTCTCAATCTTGCCATTGGCCATGGCAAGCTCACTCTCAAGCTCATCTATCCTCTTCTCAGCCACTCTAAGAAGTTTCTCCCGATATCTCAACTCCCGACAGTTCTCTGCTAGTAAATCAATGACTTATTGTTCATAGGAGGATACCTTTTCATCGTCGTCGTCGGAGTTATTGAGGGAGCCCTTCTCTTCCTTATCCCCAAGAGCCGTTTAGCAGAAGCTCTTGCGGGATCATCGGCTGTGATGCGAGTCGCTCTTCGTCTTGTCCCCGAAGGCTATGAAGCAGAGGCCCACCGGATCATCCTTGTTCTTCCCCTTCTTGATCATGGTCTCCTCATCACTTGAGCTTGATGAAGAGGAAGAAGAAGACAACCTCTTGGAGTATCTTCTCTCCATCTCGGTGAAGAAGGCCTTTGTTGGCGCAAATGTTACGCCAACAGGTTCTCGGTAATCAAGAACGGACAAACAAGAAGTTTGTGTTTTAGGACTAGCTTGAGCCTCCGAAATGGATAATAGCTCAAGTTGCCCGAATGAGTGTAGATGAACAACTTGTTCTGGATCCCCTTTTACAAGGTACAATGGGAGTATTTATAGGGAAAAAAGCATAAGGGAAAGACCTATTTACCCCTATATTACAACCGACATAGTAGAAACTATTTGGTATTATAAACAAGGTTATACATGGTAAAGCACTGCAAGGTAGATGGATAAGCTGGACATCCAATCAATCATGTCCTTCTGCTTCGAGGCCTCCATCTTCCCTTCGGAGGGTTCTCTAGGACTTCGCACCGTAGCACCCTCCGGTCGTGGCGACGTATGCTCCGAACAACAGTCCGCCAGCTTCGGGGTCCCCACTCAGCCAACGAAGGGTTACTCTTTAAGTCTAGGAAATAGAGTAATTTCCCCCAACAGCCTTGTCTCGCTTCTTATTCTCATGCAGGTATTCCTTCAGGGCCTTTCGAAAGAACCTCGTCTTGGGCTTGCCCTTTATGAAGGTGGAGCTATCGTGCTTGCTGGAGTCGTAGGAGCCACCGTCGGTGCCCTTCTTGTGACTGTTCCGCTTGGGGCAGTCGGTGATGAAGTGACCTGGATCACCACACTCAAAGCATCCGGATTTTGTGTCGTGTCTTTTGAACATTCGTTTATCATAGACATGACGCACTCGGTTGTTAAAAATACACAGATCATCATCTCCTAGCGAATCAAGCTGGTCCTCGATGATAGACATCAAAGAGAACGCAACACAGCTCAAAGAGGAGGAGTCACCAAAAAGTGTCGCAAGGGCCAGGGTTTTTGAGCCAGAACCAGTGAGATTTGATCTCAACTGGATATCAACCTATGTGGCCTTGAGCTTACTGAAAAGATTTTCGATAGTCAAGGTATCGTAAGAGGTGCTCTCAATGATAGAGGATACCTTGATCTCCTAGATCTTAGGGTCCAAGGTATGAAGAACCTTGAGTGCCTGCTCATGATTTAAGACCAGGTTGACTCCATCGGCCTTGTTGGCCTGAAGCTTGTTGATGATCGATTGAAAACGACCAAACAAAGCTTCAACGGATTCACCCGGCTTCTGTGTGAAATTTTCATATTCACGCCGGTAGGTCTGATAGAGTCGAGCCTTGACCTGGGCTATCCCCTTATGGTGTGCTTGGAGGGTAGCCCGGATCTCTCTAGCAGTGTTGAGATGGATCACACGCTCAAACTCAGTGTGACCTAAACTAGAAAATAAAATGTTCACATCTTTGTTGTTGTTCTGATGCTGGGCGACTATCTCTAGGGAAGTGCACTCAGCAACAGGAAGCATAGTAAAAGTAGCATGAACAATAACATCCCAAATGTCCGAGCTCTGGCATATGAGATAGGCTCGCATGCGAGTCTTCTAGTAATTGTAGCCAAAAGCCTCAAGGGATGGGACCTTGCTAGAGGAAGTCATGATCACTACCTTGGGTTAGAACCAGTTAAGATATGGAAAAACCCTAACCAGGCTCTGATACCACTTGTAGGATGGAAAGTAGCGACCAGAAGGGGGGGTGAATGGGCGCCTAAAAAATTCATTCGAATCAATGGCCTTCTCCCAACACCCAACGCACCTCAACAAACAATCAGCAGAAGCAAACCAGATCATAGGTACTAAAATAATATAGCCTAAAAACGACTGGTGTCCTAATTGAAAAGACACCAACAAAGTGTTCAAAGGCAAATCAACAGTTCATTCAACTCATAAGCATTTCAAGCATCATAAAAATTAACCAACACGGGCATTTAATTAAAATGAACGCACAACGAGAAGAAAGTTTATTGTTCACAAATTTGTCTTCTATTCGGTACTTGTCGAAGCCTATGTCGGAGTCTGTATGTCTTGTCTCCGAGACTTGCTTCACCAAAGCCATAGCGAAGTCAGGACTTCGGCAAGCCGAAGCCAGCTTCGAACATGTGCAGGTGAAGCCTGCCTCCACAAGGAGCTTCGCACAATCAGGGTTTTGAAGCCTCCAGGCACACTTCGCTGCACCGCGTGCCAACACTCGAAGACCTTCGCACGAAATTTGAATGAAGCCAAGCAGGGCCTCGCGCGATGCTTCGCCAAAACCAGAGTGAACCCAATCCGATGGAGAAATCATGGCAGGAAACAATGATCAGTGATGGGACTAGACAGCAGACTTGTGGCGTGCTGTAGTAGTAAATGTGCACCTGACTTTTCAGCTGATAGTTCCTGCCATCGAATGCTTCTGCACAGAACCCCGTGCACTTTGTTCCTGCAACATGCTACTGCAGCCGTGTGGAGAGAAGGCAGAGGCACCGAACAGCTGCAGGACGCCAGCCACGTCGTGCAGCCACGAGCAGCTATTTAGCAGCTAGCTAGCAGGTACCCTCGTGCCATGCGTCGAGAGATTGCACGCTGCCTGGTGCACGCCCACGGAAATGCAAAGACCACCTAGAGCTTCCGAGGAAAAACGACGTCGACGGCTAGATGGAAATTTGGCCGGAGAAAAAGATTGCGGCGGTGGAAAAACAGTGGGGAAAACAAATGAACTAAGATTTGCATTAAGTGAGTTAACCCTAACCCTAGGGGATTGGAGCCCTATTTATAGGCAGCCCAATAGACTAGGAAAAACCAAAATAACCTTAGGGTTTAAACAGATGCTCAAATAAAAATGAAAAAGACCAAACTGCCCTTAGCATTTTTACAGACTCGACTAACACAGATTGTGGCCCTAAAAGGCAAAATAGTAAAATCCTAAATAAAGATAACTTGTCCTGATGTGGAGCTTTCATGGCAGCTATGGCTTCACTTTAGAACGGTAGGATCCAAGATCAGTGGTCATCAGTTTTGCGCCAAAACTGATAAAGTGTCCACCGTCTTCGCACAGGGTACCCGGATTGGGCCGGCCCGATTCCATGGCTCCCTCAGCCTGGCAAACGCTTGTTGCCCATGTACCTGAGTCAATCCTGGTCAACAGACCAGTGGATCCTTTGCCGCTCCTAGCCAATGTACTCGGATTGGGCCGGCCCGACTCCACAGCCCCTCTGCCCGGCAGTCGCTCGCCGCCCGTGTACCTGAGTCACACGTAGCCCAGACATGGCAGGTCTCGTCTCATCTTCATGTCCTCTTCTGACTTTGACTTTCGTTGACAATCACTCATCACTTCTGGAGACATGAGGCCCATGATCTTCATCATGGCTCCTCACCTAACTATGAGGTGTTGTTGTCTGACCTGACGACTTTGAAATCCAGGTACACAGAGAGGGTTGATGAGAGAGATGCTTTTGCCACTAAGCTTGAAAGCACTCAGCTGGAGCTAAAAGATGCTCATGCCACTATTGTCGTGCCCTGTCGAGATTGATCATCCTATTTAGCTGTTTTAGCTGAGTTGAGAGCCAAGAGTGATGACCAGTCGGGCAAGCTAGAGAGTGTTTGTGCTGAGTTAGAGCATACTAAGCAAGAGCTTAAGACATTGTCAATTCCACCCATTGTCTGTGAGAACTGCTTGTCTCTAAGGTTGGAGCTAATCAAGCTAAAAGATGAGAAGTCTGTTCAATTTGATGGAGAGTGTGAGATATGCTTGTCTCAGTTGGAGGTGCTAGCTTCCTTGTGAGAGGAGCTAATTGATGCTCAGAATGAGAACTCTTAACTCCATCAGATCCTATGTTGGGTGAGTTCTAGAGAGCATCAACTCGGCATGATGATCCAACAGTTCAAGAGGCATGATGGGTTTGGAGTAGGTTACACCTACACCAAGGCTGATGTTGAGAATGCCCTGAGCCGTGCAGTGGAGTGGAGTAAGATGACTCCAGAGCAAAGATATCCCAAGATTCACTGCACTGAGTATTTTCAGGCCTGTCAGCCCAAGGATGGAGTATACCAAGAACAACCTAAAGCTCCACCCAAGAAGCCTATCTAGATCCCGAAGCCCAAACACTTCCACACTTCTCTTGACTCTCTACCTAGACCCTCTCACACCAAAGAGCATAAAATGAACACCAACAAGCCCAAGAAACCCAAGCCTCAACCACATCCCAAGAAGCCTACCTATCATTGTGAGTTCTGTCAGAGAAATGGGCATCTTGCGAAGTTTTGCTTCAGGAGGAAGCAGATTGAGAGAGCAGATAGAGCTCTAGGTGGACAGGAGCAGTTCTACCAGCAGGGTGGTAGACAGAGAGTCCCTCGATGCAGAGAGAGGCTAGAGGACAGGGTGTGTTGTGTAGGTGGTGGTAGAGGAGATTGCTTTCATGCCCGTGCTCCGGAGGGTGTTTTTCGCTCTGGCAGAGTTCCAGGTCATTCTGGATACAACTTTAGACCTTGTCGTCGTGACACTAGGTAGAACAGAGGACCGTGCTTTGAGCCGCGCTTTGGTCGAGACTCTTACACTTCTTTTTTCTTTCCATCTTTTAAGCATATGGCTCGACACTGGTTCAGCTCTTTTGCTAAACCTGGTATCGGACCATTTGCTCCCCTTTATGACCATTGATTTTGCTAGATCGAGGTCTGGAGGACATATGGATCATGGCTTCAGGATGCTCTCACCACATGAAGGGACATCGCAGATGGTTCTCCAAGGAGTACATCACATTCAGGAACAATGGTCAAGGGAAGGTACATGGCATTGGTTCGATTCGCATTTCTGAGAATTTTTCCTTGAAGAATGTTTATTTGGTTGGAAATTTAGGTTTTAATTTGGTTTCTGTTTCGCAACTTCTTGAGGAGGGCTTAGAGGTTCATTTTAAGAAGGGCATGTCATCTGTTGTTGATTCTAGAGGATCCTTGGTTTGCCAGATCTTACCCTTCTGTAAGGTTTTTTGGATTGATTTCTCTAGCTCTTTTGGCCCTTCTAGATGTTTGATCGCTGGATCCTCCTCTGAGCTCTAGAGGTGGCATAAGAGGTTAGGACATTTGAGCTTTGATCTTCTAGTCAGATTGAGTTCTATGGACCTCATCCAAGGATTGCCCAAGCTTAAGATGGAGAAGGATCTAGTTTTCCATCCCTGTCGTCATGGGAAGATGGTTGCCGCTTCTCGCGCACCTGTGACTCAAGTGATCACTTCGTACCTGGGAGAGTTGTTACATATGGATAATATTGGACCAGCTCGGGTACGTTCAGTCGTTGGGAAGTAGTGCGCTCTTGTGATAGTTGACGACTTTTCTCGATTCTCGTGGGTTTTATTTCTGGAGTCTAAGGATAGGGATTTCCATTTTGTTCATGACCTGATCCTGAAGCTAAAGAATGAGAACAATGGGCGGATGTGAGCAATTCGCTCTGACAATGGCTCTGAGTTCAAGAATTCTCAGTTCATCAGCTTTTGTAGTGATCAGGGTCTTAAGCACCAGTTTTCTGCCCCTTACACTCCCCCATAGTACGGCGTTGTGGAACGAAATAATCGCACGCTGGTCGAGATGTCCAGGACGATGCTCGATGAGCATAGGACTCCTAGGCGCTTTTAGGCTAAAGCTATGAAGACGGCTTGCTATCTGGCTAACCACATTTTTCTTAGAGCTTACTCAGGTAAGACTTCATATGAGTTGCAGTTTGGCGGACATCCCAAGCTGAGCCACTTGCGAGCATTTGGCTGTAAGTGCTTTGTGCTCAAGAAGGGAGAGCATTTGGACAATATTGAGTCTCGTTGCTGGGATGGAGTCTTTCTTGGTTATGCTTTGCATTCTCGTGGTTTCCATGTTTAGAACCTCGACTCCTAGGAGCTTGTCGAGACGTGTGAGGTTTCTTTCGTTGAGTACATGGCTTCGCTTACTCCTTCTTTTGAGCTTTACAGTGATGATGAACTTAGAGAGTCCATCTTCGAGGAAGATGATGGTTCTCTCGCTGTTGATGAGGGTGGGCCTTCTGCATAGCCTGCAGATCCCTCACCTTCTAAGACTTCGACTAAGGATGAGGGTAGGCCTCTCATCACTACTTCCACTTTGATCGAGCCCCATCAGTCGAGTCTAGAGAGCTGCTGACTCTGGTGAGGTTACATCTAATCACCTAGGATCCCGAGTAGTTCAACGTGATCATCCCCTATAGCTCATAATAGGTGATCTCACTACGGGATCTTTGCATTCTCAAGATGGTTCACTCGTTGTGTTTGTCGAGTCTGCTTTTGTTGCCACCTTTGAGCCTAGAGATGTTGCTCACTCTTTATCTGATGCAAATTGGATAAACTCCATGCAAGAAGAGATCTGTTCGCAATCGGCTTTGGACACTAGTTGAGCTACCACTAGGATGCAACCCTATAAACACCAAGTGGGTGTTTAAGAACAAGCAAGGTGAAGATGGGGTTGTGGTGCGCAACAAAGATCGATTAGTTGCCCAGGGTTTTTGCCAGAAGGAGGGTATTGATTTTGAGGAGACTTTCGTCCCTGTTGCCCATATTGAGTCCATTCGCATACTTTTGGCATTCACTACTTCGAAAGGTTTTAAGATGTTCAAATGGATGTCAAGAGTGCTTTATATGGTTTGAAGCAAGCCCCTAAGGCTTGGTATGATCGTTTAAAGCAGTTTTTGTTGGGGAGTGGCTTTGTGATGGGTTCTGTGGACAAAACTCTTTTCTTGCTCAAAGTTGGCTCTGATTTCTTGATTGCTCAGATTTACGTGGATGACATTATTTTTGGTGGTTCTACTAATGAGCTTGTGTCCAAGTTTTCTGAGAAGATGCACAGTTTGTTAGAGATGAGCCTCATGGGTGAGCTCAAGTACTTCTTAGGGCTCTAAATCCAGAAGACCAAGGACGACATCTTCATCCACTAGAGCAAGTACACACGAGACATGCTGAAGAAGTTCGACTTTGGTGGAGATCTGAAGCCTCAGATGACCCCCATGGGCACATCTGAGGGCCTAGACAAGGACGAGAGTGGCGTCAAAGTCAACGAGAGAGAGTATCGAGGGATGATCAGATCGCTTCTGTACCTGACGGCGACAAGACCGGACATACAGTTTGTCATGGGACTATGCACGCGCTTCTAGTCTTCACCACGTGCATCTCATCGGCAAGCTATCAAGCACATTTTCAAGTACCTTACCTATGCGCCTGATCTCGGTCTTTACTATTCAGCATCATCATCTCTTAAGTTATCTGGCCTCTCTGACACTGATTTTGGTGGGTGCAGGCTGGATCGCAAATCGACTTCCGGTACTTGCCAGTTTCTCGGTTCTTCACTTGTTTCTTAGTCTTCTCGGAAACAATCTGGAGTTGCACTTTCCACCATAGAGGCTGAGTACGTAGCTGCTGCGCATAGTTGGTTTGAATGATTTCCACTTTGAAAGATTTTGGGTTGTCTTTCCCTGCCAGAGTGCCTTTGTTTTGTGATAGCACTAGCGCGATTAGTGTAGGGAAAACCCCATATCTTCATTCAAAAACCAAACATATTGATGTGCGTTTCACTTCTTGAGGGATCAATATGAGAAAAGTGTCATTGACCTTGTTCATGTTGATACCCATCATCAGTTGGATGACATTCTTACCAAACCCCTAGATCAGTCTATGTTTGAGCGTTTGCGAGGGGATTTGGGAGTTGTGTATCCTTTTAAGGATATTTTTGAGTCTTTTCGTTCTTCTTTACTCTTTTTTATTTGAGTCTTTTTGTGTGAGTTCATATCATACACATTCATTTATCACACTTTGCGCTTGCTTCTGTTATATGATTGATCTGCTTTACTCATTCTTGCTTTTATATGCTTTTGAATACCTGTTGATGATCATGCTTTGCTTCAGTTCACATGATATATTTGATATCTGTTATTTGCATGGATTTTATGCTTTAAAATTGAAAAATGATTACCATTGTTTTTGGTAACTAGCATGTGTAGATTGAATGCTTTTGCTATCTTTTACATGTGTGGTAGCTAGTTCTTTACTTAGATGCAGATATTCAACTTGGACATCTATATGCTTTAACATGGAAAATATGCTATGAAATGATAAAAATCAGAAAAATGAAAATCCATGCCTTTTATTTTTAAATGAAAAGATCGAGGTGAGTTTGTTGTGTCGCATTGCATTGTTTTGGACTGCTTACCGTAGCACCTTGGTATGAACTAGGACATTATAATGTTTGCCAAGACCAATGTCATAAGCTTCTGATGGACCTGTTCTGGCCTAGGCTTGACTTGGTTAGTTAGCATAAGGTTGACATGCAAATAACCCCTGACACAAAAGTAAAAAGAAAGAAAAAGCCTAAAAATTAAAAAGATAACAAGTTTGCTGAAGCACTTAATTTTGGATCATGCTTATCCTGGTAGATATTAGCTAGCTTCTACACTAGATGATTTACATTGCGTGTTACCTAGAAAATTTGGTGATGCTTTTATTTGCAAACATCTTAAAATGTGTGCTAATGACTTTCTTTGGAGATCATCTATTGCATTGATCATGCCATGTGTTTTAGACAGTATTTTGTGCTATACTTGCTAGATATTGTAGTTGCGGTCGATCATATCTAAGAAGAATACTTTTTACACTCCACACGCACCCGAGTTGCATTCATTGCATATTTTGAGGGGGGTGCTGCATTTCAGGGGGAGTTTGAGATTGTGTCTCTTTTGAGTGCATTTAGTCTCACTTGATGAGTGTGGGATCGGAATGGCGACTAGAGGGGGGTGAATAGGCGCCTCAACAATTTCAGTATCCAATCTGAATTCAGTTGTAAAACACTACTTCTGAAAATGGCATGATGATGAATAGTATTATCAGTTTTAAAATCAGAAAACTAATTTCAGCTGCACTATAGATTTCAATTCAGAATTTGTAGTGAACACAATTTCAGTCTTCCGATTATATTCTCATTCAAACAAACAATCTACTTCAGAACAAATATTCAGATCACTTACTGAAAACAGATTCAGATTTGATTCACATGTAGAATTCAATCTTCAGAATAAACATTAATTCAAAATCAGTACAATACAACCAGTTAACAGATTAACTCAGATTTGCAATATTGAGAAGATAATCACAACATCAGAACTTGTAGATCTCAAGAATAGAGTTCAGATTTCAAATACAATTTTCAGTTAGCAAAACTGCAATTCAATCAACCAAAACTGTACATGAGTGTTCTGTTGTATCAAAAAGATTTGTAGAAATTTTCAATTTGAGGTAATCAATTGTTTAGTCAACTTTAGCAGTTTGGCTTTGTTCTGATATATATGAAACACATCATCAAACAGTACTGAAAATTGATGTAAGCTAAGAAAACAAAATAGTTAATGAACATAAAAACCTGCTAGATGTTTCAGCACACACAATCACAGGATGAAATCTGATGACCAGCAATAGAAGTCACAAAAATAATATTCTAAATCAAACTAACAAACTCAGTAAGACAAATACTGAACTCCAGTGAATTTTCAAGCTTCACTTTTGTCGTTAATGAAATTTTGCTTCAATCAGATTAGAACCAATAGACACTATAAGATGAACAGGAGCAACACTTCACAGAACAAACTGCTAGCAAATATGGCTAATCAAATCAGTATGAAAAACTAGGCCAGGAATTTTGTTTAACTGAATCATGTCTGCTTAATTGATTCTGGTACAACCTTGGCACAGCAATTGCTGACAAGAAAAAGACTAGAACAAATTTAACAGATACATGACAGAGATAGAATCAAATCAGGAGAACTAGACTGATGTACATTTGATCAGCAAATATCAGTAACAGTTCTGCCACAGTGGTAAAATGACTCTAAGTGAGATTCTGCACTGAGCTAGATCAACACATAGATGACCATTCAAATACCATTTCAAGATATCACAGTTTAGCAAAATAGTTTGAAGAAATTTTGACTCATCAAAAATCAGTATCACAATTTGCTGAAACAATATTTGCTCTGAATCTTGATGAACAGAAAACTGCCAACATAACCAAAATATTTTTATCAGGATAAACAGAACTGCAACTGTAGGTTTCAGAGCAACATCTTGATAGAATAAAACTACAGCATGTATACTCATTCAATTAGATCAGAACTCAGCAGCAGAATTGATCATGAACACTGAAAATATGGATCATCATAATCAACAAACAGTATTATCAAATAATACAGAGACAATGTTCCTAGCAACACTGTAGCAGAACATGAAGAAATCAGCAAAAATCTCAAACCAAAGATCTCCCACAAAACAATGCTGTTCAGAAAATTGAATTAAGACATCCAGACACTTGAACTTGTAGTGATCTCAGATCACAACACTCAGATTAACTAGTTGTTCTAGCTGATGATCATGTATAGCAACATAATATCAAACATGTAGAAAGCAACACAACACTGGAACAAAATTCATTTTCAGAGTTGTGGTGCCTCTTTTGATCAGCAAAAAGATCAAGCAGATATTACAAAAAACACTTGCAACTTTCAAAAATGGATCATTCAAATCATGCACAACAAAAGATGTATAAACATAAATATCAACTTTTGCACTAGATTCACCAGAAAACGCATCACAAAATTGAATTCATCCACAACACTAACCTACGCTGAGAACTATTCTGATTCAGGCTCTGCACTGTAGATTTTGCCGATCACTAGCTATAGAATGCCCAATCCTTTTCCTCGTAAGGGAATCATCCGAACTATGTGTTCTTCCGAAATTTTGTGAATAAAATGTTGTGCCTCAAAAGCTGTTCAGCTACAGGACATTCAAGAGGATAATATCCCCACAGCCAACCACTTCTAGAAGCTACTTTTTACACATAACCCCTTGGTAATTTCAGATTTGCACATTCTGAAAATTACCCTATAAGTCCTAAAAGAAAATTTTCAATTATACTCTCCTTTTAATATATTTTCAGAGTAGAGCCACTCTAAAAATTATACCAAAAGGATATACTAAAAAACTGAAATATTTAAACTAACACTAGACTCCTAATTATTGAATTAACAAAACATTTAAAGTTTCGACGGTTTTCAGCAAAAATCGACAAAGTCTCTCTACTTTTGTCTTCAATGCCTATGCCTGAGATCGCTTTTCGATTCCACCCTGTCTCACCCTGGTCACCCACCATCGGCAGTCGACAAAGCATCTCCTCCGGTACACATAAGACAACTCCACGCAAACCATCCATCCGTTGTTCCTCAATCTTTTCGTGCACTCTTGAGATCTTCTCCAACTTCACCTAGCCTCCCTGATCCTCCGGCATCAAGCTCCCCGCTCGACCCTCGATCACCTGCCGTCGACAACTGGTCAGCATCTCCTCCCTACACATACAAGACAAGCCAAGACACGCGCGACACACCACCAAATACCTGTGGGATCGGAATGGCGACTAGAGGAGGGTGAATAGGCGTCTCGATCAACACTTTCTTTCGAATGTGATGGCCTGTTCAAAACACCCAACACACCTCTAAGAGATAGCAGTATCAAACTTGATGATCACTTGAAAATAGGTTTTAACTGTCAGACAAATTTCCAAATTTGAACACAAACTTAGGTTTTCAATTCAACTTCAGTTCTGATAATTCCATCACAACAACACATTCAATCCAAGAATCAGATTCAGCTTAAATAGGATGTGAATAAATAATCAACTTGTCACACTTAACTTCCAATGCAATCTCAACAAAACTGAAACCCTCTGGACAATGAATAGTATAAACTGATTTCAGAAGGGATCAGAAATCAGGAATTAAATCAATTTGCAGAATTCAGTTTCAGAACAATTCAGATCCTAAATCTTCACTCTACAATCAGTATCCAAACTAAAACAGATTTGTAATTATCACAAAATATATTTGAAGCAATTTTCAATTTGAAGTAATCAATTTTTAGTCAACTTTAGCAATCTATCTTTGTTTTGATATATAGGAAACACACCATCAAAATAGTGCTGAAAATTGATGATGATTCAAACTAAAATTTCATCTCAAGGGACAAAACAGGACAGGAGAACTTTCTCTCAAGATTGAATACAGATTTCCATTAAACACTCAATTTCAGAACTGAAAAATGAGTTCAACAAAAATCTGAGACATTATACTCCAAAATTTGACACTAAACAGTGTTTTCAGACCAAGCTATTTCAGACACAACAGAAATATTCTCACAATTGATTTGAGTCAAAAATCTGAAACCAGTGGATCAGTTTAACTCAAGACAAATCACACTTTCAATCAATATTCAGAGAATTCATGAAACAATCTGACTGAAACAAAATGATTGAACCAGGAAACAGAACAGATTTTATACTTCACTAAAACTGAAACTGATTTATTTCTAAATACAGAGCAGAGAGCTTTTCTGAAGATGATAGTCACAATAAATCTAAATGTGATCACTGCATTTTGAATATATGACTTGCTGATGCACAACACAAACTACACTAAATTTGAAATGTGAAACCAACTCAGATCAGGAAACAATAGAAGCAAGAGACTGAATCTAATTCAATTCTGTCAAATCTGAAAAACATAATCTGAAAACCTGGCACAAATCTGATGATGAATAGTGAACATATTTTCAAAACAAGATCAGATTTAAATTTCTGAAAAATGCTTCACTCTATATTTTTTTCAAACACTATTCCAGAGTCCAGACTTAAACAAACAATCTTGCTCACTAGAATAACACCTTGAAAAATGGATATATACTCTGAACAGACTAATGAGGACCATTGAAAAACAGAAAACAGACAGTTCATTTAGTGCCAACACTGAAACTAATACCCAGCCAATCTATTCAGAAATACTCACTGAACATGTACCTCTAAATAAAATAAAGATTTCAAGTTAAGTTTAACAAGAACATGACATTTTAGAATAAAATGTTCAAGGTACATCAGATATATCAGATCAGATATTTAAGAGATTCAGAGTACAAACATTTAAAACAGAATCTCAGATTTCAGAACATTCAAAGTTTTGATTAAAACAGGATGCATCCAATCAAACACTGTTGAGGATCTAATTTGACAGATCATAAACATCAGCAACCATGTTTTCCTAGATGATGAACATAAGTAGCAGCATTTCAACAAACATGTTGCATGCTACCCAAATTTGAAACAGAATTCATTTTCAGAACTGAGGTGTCAACTTTGATCAGCAAAATAATTCAGAGAGACTTACAGAAACATGTTGCAACTTTCAAAAATGGATCGTTCAAATCATCCTCAACAAAATATGTATAAGCATCCACATCAAGTTCTATAGAAAAAACACAAGAAAACAGGCTCTCAAAAGTGCATCCAGCATGGAAATACCTCAGGCGCCAGTGTATTTCATCACTGTAGCAATTCTTGTCGGCAACGCTGTAGCAGAACCGGAAACTTCCACTCATTGTTGTTCATCGTCAAACACCCATGGATAGAGTATTTTTCTGGTTTTTGGTAGAAAATTGCTAAGCAAATTTTGATTACCCTCTCAAGTTCTGTCCGTCTACAGTACAAGGGGAGGGGATAATATCCCACCTGCCCCCATGTTCTAGAAGCCACACATTTACACTTTGCCCTTTAGAAAATTCTGAAATCACAATTCTAAAAATACCCTATGAAAACTAAAAGAAAAATTACAAAGATACTCTCCTTTTAATACATTTTCAGAGTAGTCTCACTCCAAAAAATATACCAAAAGGCTACACTAAGAAACTGAAATTTTAAACTAAAACTAGACACCTATTTATTGAATTAACAAAAACATTTAACGTTTCGACGGTTTTTAGCAAAAAACGACAAAGCCTCTCAACCCTTCGACTCGTGACACCGCTTTGCGACTCCGAGCGCCAGCAAGCCACTTCCGCTATCGATCCCCTCGAGCCGCCTGAATGCTTGTCCTGGTCTCCCTCTCGCAAACCCAGTCATCATGCCGTCGCAATCAACCGTCCGTCCAAGTCTTGCTCGGTCTCTTCGTGCACTCTTGAGATCTTCTCCAACTTCGCCTGACCTCCCTGATCCTCCGGCATCAAGCTCCCCGCTCGACCCTTGATCACCCACCGTCGACAATTGGTCAGCATCTCCTCCCTGCACATACAAGACAAGCCAAGACACGAACGCGGCACACTACCGAAACCCTCGGTAGCCAAACCTCCATTTCACATCGAACCCCTCAATGCACTCAAACCACTCTCAACCACTCAACCACTCAACCACTCATCCTTGTCAATCACTCATCATCTAGACCGAAACCACCCTTGGTTTCACAATCTCCCCCTTGATGAGTGCATTGACAACCCCAAAGCAAAGACATGACGAGGATTGCAAGTTAAGCGCACAGGTGACCATAAAAACTCATAAACGAGCAAAACATGTCACCAGTGTTCTAATAGGCGCTAGGCGCTAGTCGGGCGGTAACCCGGCGCCTAGCGCCTAGAGCCGCCTAGGCGGCACCTAGCGCCATCTATTTTCTCCTCGTTTTAGCTGTTCCAACTGTGTTTAGTTTTAAAGTCCAACTCTAGTTCCCACACATTTATTATCATGTTTTCATTTTCCAAGCCTACTCCATCCCACCCGAAGTCTTGCTGCTAGTTTCTAGGCAGCTGCTAGTTCCGAGACCTAAACAGGCAGCAAGCCTTTTCTTCTACAGAGGCGTTCAAACTTCAACAGGAGTCCAGGTTGGCCATGTCTCTTCACCTCCCCTCTTTTCCCCTCCGCACATGCCTTCCCCTCTCTTCACCTCCCCTCTCTTCCCCTCCGGCCATGCCTTCCCCTCTGGCTGCGCCTGCCCATGCCGCATGGCTTTCCTCCGGCGGCACTGCAACCGGCGGCGACGGCCGGATCCAAGCTGCGCATGCCTCCTGCTGTCGGATCTAGTCATGCACGCGACTCCCGCTGCCTCGTCGGGCTTTGTTTCCGCCACCAGCACCCTCGATGCCACCGCGCCGGGCCGCCGGGCACCGCCTAGGCACCGTGGTCAACCGCCCAGGTGCCGCGGTCAACTGCCTAGGCGCCTGGGCCGCCTAGCTCGCCGCCTAAAGGTAAATCATGGCGGTGAGCCGGCGCCCAGCGCCTAATGACCGCCTAGGCGGCGCCTAGCGCCGCCTTTTAGAACACTGCATGTCACTTGAAAAATATCTGCCTCTTGGGCAAAAGCCTTACGCAAAACGCATCGCAAAACGCATGAGCAAGCAAAAGCATCAAGAGCATGCAAAAGCATCTCATCTCAAGGCATGATGAAAACTCCCCCTTAACCAAGCAATCCAAGAGCCTCTAAAAGCATCATGTAGACCATTTCTCCCCCTTTGACAATGCAGACATCAAGGAGATAAAAAGATGCAAAGAGTGGAATGAGGGTAAATCAGAGATGTGAGCTTCTGAAACATGAACAGTTGCAATTACAGTACAAACAATCATTCGCCTTGAATATCATCTAAAAGTATTGTATGACAACCTCAAATGAATACCATCTAAACAAAAGGCATGAGCAAGCATTTTCAGATTTTAGCAAATAAAAGCATCACCACTCAGACTAGTATAGTAGACATGTCAAGGTATGAGATGCAAAAGCTAAACAAGCACACACTAGATAAGCATATCCCACTTCAAGGTTCTTCAGCAAACATGGTATGCAATGAATTTTAAATTTTTCATTTTTGTGCCAGGGGTTATTTGCATGTCGACCTTATGCTAACCGACCATGCTAAGCCTAGGTTGAAACCATCAGAAGCTTAAAGCAATGGTCTCAGCAAACACTTCAATGTCTCGGTTCAGACCAAACTGCTCTGGTAAGCCGTCCAGAACAAAGTAGTGCGACAAAACAAACCCACCTGGATCTTTTCAATTTCAGCATACAACATCATGAATGACATTCATTTTTATTTTCTTTTTCATTTTCATTCATTTTTCATTTTCATTCATTTTTCATTTTTATTTTCATTCATTTTCATTTTTATTCATTTTTGATGAAATCAAGTTGCGTATTAGCATCCAAGATAGAAAGGACCTAGCTATCAGGTGTGTAAAAGATAGCAAACACACTCAACCCATTCAAGCTAGTTTCTAGACTAAGCAGTGACCATTTTCAAATTTTCTCAAATAAAAGCCATGCTCATGACAATTATCAGATGAAAACATGCCAAGTAGTCAACAATATTAAAGACAATAGCTCAAAGGCATTACAAAGCATGTACTTGTAAAAGCAATTAATCATATGACAGAATATCATGGAAATCTACACAGCTCCCCCTCAAAACATGCTAGTATCTCTCGGATGCTCAGTGAAAGGGTGAGTTAAAAATTGTTTTGGAATCCAACATCGCAAAACTCAAGAACCAGGGAAAGTAGTAGACCGACCATGCACAGGAGATAAGCCATGATAAAAAGTTTGTGGTCTACCTACAAAGCGCGAACCTAGAAAATGACGAGGTCTCCCAACCTATCGATAATCAAAGCCTCTTACACGTGGTCTATCACCATATGAAGAATGGTGTACACCACGAGGGGCAAACTCACTCACAAACCCATGGGGAGCCTCAAAATCAGTGCAAGAATGATAACCACAATCATGCAAATCAAGTGAAGAATAATCATGAAAGTTCAAAGAATGAGCACGACGTTCATCTTTCATGCGTCGATAGAAAAAAACCAATCAAATGTCCTACACGATGACAATAAGCGTAATGAAAAACTTTCTTGGGTGTAGGTGTATAGGTTTCTAGCGCAAACCTCACAGATTTCCTAGGTTTTTGACCGGAGTCTATCTTGAGTGGAGGAATGATTATCTTTTTAGGCTAGGTAGGATTTTCGGCTTTTTGAGGTGTGTCTAACTGGGCTCTCTCTTTCTCAAGGGTAGTAGGTAGAGTGAACACACTTTGGCTTGGGGTATTAGAAGAAGTTCTCTCATAACCTAACCCAAGAGCTAACCTTGCCCTATCAGCGCACATTTTTGTTTTGTCCAAAAGCAAATCCATTTTCCCTTTCCCTTCAGTGCATTTGTCTACCATGGAAAGCAGATAAACATTCTCACACTATCTCTAGCAAAGCTGAGTTGGTTCTTAAGGGTGACACAGGTGGGACACGCCGGTTGCAAATCCTTAGAACACTCCGCACTCTCCAATATAGCCTTAAGCTCATCGATATGCTTATCTGTCAGACTAATGCTTTCAATCAGTAAAGTGCAGTTTAAGCATTCATCGATGGCACAAGGACTTGACTCCATCACCAAAAGTTGCTTCTGAACATTTTCAAGTTTTTCAATGTTTTGAGCATGTATCAAACACAACTGAGCAAGTTCATCCATAATGATAAGACAAGACTCACATTCAGCAATTTCAGACTCAGACTTCAACAAAGCAAGTTCAGTAGAAAGTGATTCAATTTTAAGCTTTAGTTCCTTTCGTTCTTTAGCAGCAAGTTTAAGCAGTCTATCTTGTGAAATAATTGCATCATGTAATTCATCGTTTTGAACAAGTAATTGGTCATGTGATAGACTAACCTCAGATGAATCAGACTCATCGCTGCTGTACTTGTCATTGGTCACGAAGCAAAGGCAGTTGAAGTCCTTCGTATTTTCCTTCTTTTCTTCACTCTTGTAAAATTCTTCTTCATCAGAGCTTGGCTCTTCACTCGAGGTGTTGTCGATGTCGCTGAGTGCAGCCACAAAAGCTCTAGCCATCCTTTTTGCCACTTTTCCTCTTTTGCCTGTGAAGAAGGATTTTTTGTCTCTTTTCTGGTGTCTGAGTTCATGTTCATTCATTGAATTCAGTTTTGGGCAATTTGCTTTAATATGATTGTTGGGGGAAAATATCTCATCTTCGGGGTTATTGCCGAAGGAGCATAAAGGCAGACAGCAGGTTCGAAGGTTCCCAGAAGATCATCTTCGAAGATACCCGGAACCAAGTTCGAAGTACGAAGATAGGCTTTGGTTCGGAGTACATCTTCGAACTAAGGCCCTTCAAGATCTTTTCTGCCAGCTAAGATGGAAGACTTATCTTTTTTCTCATTAGATTAGTCTTTTACCATTTTAGCCCTATTAAGGGAACCGAATAGTTTCCACTATGTCGGTTGTAATAGAGGGGTAAATAGGTCTTTTCCTTAATGTTTAGACCTATAAATACCCCCCGTTTCACCCTGTAATAGGGACCGAATACAAGTTATTCAATACACACATCCGAACTATTCTAAGTTATTATCCTTTCGGAGGCTTAGAACAGTTCTCTTCGCAAACACTTCGTTTGTTAGTTTCTCTTCTACAGAAACCTGTTAGCGTAATCTTTTACGCCAACAGTTGGCGCCGTCCGTGGGGAACCTAGTCCGAAAAACTTCGTTCTCTACCAACTTCTTACATCATGCCTCCTAAGCGGAGCGCACCTCGCAATCCTACCCGGAGGTCCTCTCGGATCTCCGGAGAGATACCCTTCGACACAGTTGAAGTCGGAGGGTCTTCAGCTTTCCCTCCGCAAACTCCAGAAGGGGCTTCTATCCCTCGAGCATACGAAGCCTCTCCGCCAACCCCTTCCATACTCCGACAGCCCGGAGTCACTTCTCCACCCTCCATCCCGATTCGAACTGATCCTACCAGTTCTCAAGACCCGGAAGGTCCTTCCGGAGGAGATGAAGATAACCTTGGGGATATGGCCACTCAAATGGCCAACCTTCAAGCTGAGGTAGCAAGGTGGCGACAAGAAGCTGCGAACAGGCTTCGCTCTCAAGCCATCCCAACTATCCCAGAAGTGCCCGAAGATGACGATCTTGATTATCCCGAAGCCCCAGAGAACGCCTCTTACGACAATGAATCTCCGTTGCATCCTGAGCTGCAGAAGGTTCGCTTTGATCCAAAGTTTAAAACTTCGAAGCTCTGTAAGTATGCCGGAGATGAAGATCCCGGAGAGTTCGTGCGTTCTTATGCCCTAGCGATTGAGGCTAGCGGCGGAGTTAGAGACACTATGGCGAAGTGCTTCCCGTTAGCTCTTCAAGGAGTGACGTTGAGATGGTTCTGGTCTTTAAAGCCAGGATCAATCAATTCGTGGTCGCAGTTGAAGAGGAAGTTTATAAGTAACTTTCAGGGCACCTTCGTGCCTCCTATGTCAACAGGAAGCCTTTTCCAGGTGAAACAGCTCCCCGGAGAAACATTGAGGCAGTATTTTAAGCGCTTCGCTCATACGAAGTCGCAAATTCGGGGGCTGTCCACATCTTCAGTGGTTGATGCGGCTCGGGAAGGCGTCAGTCATCAAGGCCTTCTGGATAAACTGCATCGGAAGAGCATCTCCTCAGTCTCACAGTTGATGTCATACTTCGAGGAGTATGCGAGGTCAGAAGAGGGTTGGCTTCGGAGGACTGCTGCTACTTCGTCCGTATTGCAAGAAGTCAAAGTAGAAGTAAAAACTTCGGCACAGCCGCAGGAACCAGTCTTCGAAGTGCAACATGATCGGAGAAGAGGGCAAAAGCATCCTCGCTCTGAAGTCTTGAATATTGCACCCCCACAGAAGTTTGCACCAAGAGCTCCACAGTCTACGGGGAACAAGGCCAGCGGCTGGAGGCCGCCAGGGAAAACGGCTGGCAAGGGCCAGACCTTTTTCTGCTGCATTCATGGAGAAAATTGAAGCCATGCAACTGACACTTGCAAGGCTATCCTTACCCTAAGGGGAGAGTACTTGGAGAGAACTTCGGGTCGAGGCAGTACCGACCGAAGTCCAGCAGCAGTGCGCCCAGAGCCGGTCTAGGCTGTGGCGCGGATAGAAAATTTTGATGCTGCAAGGCATCCTCCGGTGGCCAATGTTATGCCACCTCCGAAGCAAGAGGAAGGGCAAGATAGAGGAAAGAGAGTAGTTCTCCCTATCTCCGGAGGAGGTACCCTCGGAAGCATGTCCAAGAGACAGCGAAGAGAGTACGTTCGGGAAGTAGGTCATATTGGAACTTCGTCATCTGCAGCTGCAATGCCGGAGTGGTCTCATGTTCCGATATCTTTCTCTGCGGAGGATGCAGCTGGTATTAAGTTCCCGCACGCAGATCCATTGGTTATTACTGCTGATATTGCAGGGACTGAAGTCCGAAGGGTGCTAATTGACGGAGGTAGTTCGGCAGATATCATTTTTGTGCAAGCCTTCGATCAGTTATGCATTTCCAGGAAGCATCTCCTTCCAGCGGCTCGTCCTCTGCAAGGCTTCGCAGGACCTCCGCTTGATGCACTTGGCCAGATAGGCCTGGAAGTTACCTTCGGAGAAGGTTTATTAGCCCGAACTGAAGAAGTTATCTTTGATGTGATAGATGCCCCGTATGCTTATAATGTCATCTTCGGACGGGGTATGTTGAACCAGTTCGGAACCGTGGCGCATCACAATTACTTGTGCATGAAGATGCCCACACAAGCAGGAGTCCTAACAATCTTCGGAGATCAAGCCATTGCTCGGAGGGCGGAATATGGTCATGGTCCCCCTCTTGATCCGAGGCAAGTAAACAGTGTGCAGGATAATGAAGAAATTTTTTCAGCCTCCTCCGAAGCTTCGAAGAAGTCTTTTCCGAGACCAAGTCCCGAAGGAGAGATTGCAACAAAGGTCATTGTTAAAGATGGTAAAGAGTACACTTTTCAATTTGGTAAAGATTTACCTCCTGAAGTTGCAACCTCCTTGGAAAAGGTAGTGGAAGAAAATTTGGATGTCTTCGCTTGGTCTGACGAAGATATCACCGGAGTCGATCGGGACATCATTGAACACAGTTTACTTGTAAACCCGAAGGCCCGGCCTGTTCGACAAGGACTTCGGAAGATGTCCGCAGAGAGAGCTGCTCTAGCTAAGGACGAAGTTGAAAAACTGTTGAAGGCTGGAATTATCAGAGAAGTAGCTCACACAGAATGGTTAGCCAACCCAGTCTTCGTCAGGAAGACGTCTTCCGGGAAGTGGCGCATGTGCATTGATTTCACATCCTTGAATAAAGCATGCCCACGTGACCCCTACCCCATGCCCCGAATTGATCAACTGGTTGACTCCACTGCAGGTTCGGAGTTATTAAGCTTCCTTGACGCGTATTCCGGTTATCATCAAATATGGTTGAAGCGCGAAGATGAAATCAAGACAAGCTTTGTAACTCCTTCGGGAGTCTTCTGCTATGTAAGAATGCCCTTCGGCCTAAGAAATGCCGGGGCTACTTTTTCAAGATTAGTTGCTAAGGCTCTGGGTCATCAACTAGGTCGCAATGTGGAGGCCTATATGGATGATATTGTAATAAAGAGTGCTTTAAAGCACCAACATAGCCTAGACTTAGCAGAAACATTCAATAGCCTTCGGGCATGTGGGATCCGTCTTAACCCCGAAAAATGTATATTCGGAGCTAAGGCTGGAAAATTGTTAGGGTATTTAGTTTCAAGCAGGGGAATTGAAGCTAGCCCTACTCAAATAACTGCGCTGCAAAAGATGGCTCCTCCGGAGAATTTAAAGCAAGTGCAAAAGCTGACTGGACGTCTGGCCGCACTTAGCAGGTTTTTATCAAGGTCTGCAGAGAGGAGCTTGCCGATATTCAAAGCTTTGAAAGGGTCCGAAGATTTTGCATGGACACCGGAGTGTCAGAGAAGCTTCGAAGATATTAAAGATTATCTCAGTAATATTGCTACACTCACGGTGCCTATTGCGGACGAAACCCTACTCCTGTATCTTGCAGCTACAGGTTCAGCTGTCAGCGCAGTCCTTGTCAGAGAAGTGGATTTCAATGGGAAGTTGGTCCAAAATCCTATCTATTTTGTATCCGAAGCATTGTCAGGAGCGAAGACAAGATACTCCGAACTTGAGAAGTTCGTTTATGCTCTGATAATGGCTTCGAGGAAGCTAAGACATTATTTTTTGGCTCACAATGTAATTGTACCAACTTCGTATCCTTTAGGAGATATGCTCCGAAACAAAGATTCCACTGGAAGAATTGGAAAGTGGGCAGTCGAGCTAGCACCCTTCGGCATATCTTTCTTGGCAAGGACAGCTATCAAATCCCAAGTCCTAGCAGACTTCGTAGCAGAGTGGACTCCACCTGCGAACTTGACTCCGGAGAAATCAAGTGACGGAGTTTGGACTGTTTACTCCGATGGGGCTTTCCAAGCATCCGGAGCAGGCATTGGGGCAGTGTTGATTTCACCGTCAGGACAAAGAGCAATGTACTCCGCAAGACTCAACTTTAAGTCTACCAATAATATAGCGGAGTACGAAGGGATTTTATTGGGACTCCGGAAAGCACGTGCTCTAGGGGCTACAAGAATAATTATAAAGACAGATTCTCAGATAGTAGCAGGGCACGTAGACAAAAGTTTTCAAGTTCGACATCCACAGCTTGCAAAGTACTTAGAAGAAATACGCAAAATCGAAACACACTTCAAGGGTATTTCCATTCGGAGTATACCAAGAGCGGAAAACGTGCAAGCGGACATTTTAGCGAAGGCTGCAGCCGGAGCTGTGGATGTGCCTGAAGAAGCTTTCTATGAGGAGCTCAATATACCTTCGGTGCCACAAATTGCCTCTGCGGAAATTCTTTGCATTCCTAGTGCAGATTGGAAAGATTCGATCATAAAACTCTTGCAAGGAGGAACAAATTTGCCCGAAGAGCCCCAGTTGTCAAGATTAAAGCTCAGAGCCAGAAATTATCAGTTAATCAACGATATATTATACAAGGCCGGAGTATGTTCCCCTCTACTCCGATGTATATCTCAAGCCGAAGGCCAAGAAATTCTTCGAGAAATTCACGAAGGCCTTTGTGGAAGCCATTTAGCCCCTAGAGCTCTGGCAGGAAAAACACTTCGCCAGGGGCTTTATTGGCCCACAATAACAGCTGATGCGGAGAGCTTGGTCCGCACTTGTCAAGGATGCCAATGGATGGGTCGACGGAGTCATCGCCCACCAACAGCTCTTCAAGTCATTGCTCCGGTATGGCCTATGGCCAGATGGGGTATGGATCTAATTGGTCCCTTTCCGTTAGCAAAGGGAAATCTGAAGTTCGCAGTGGTAGCTATTGAATATTTTTCTAAGTGGGTGGAAGCAGAACCCTTAACAGCTATCACTTCGAACAATGTACAGAAATTCTTCTGGAAGAACATTATTTGCCGGTTCGGAGTGCCTAGATACCTCACAGTCGATAATGGAACACAGTTCGACGCAGAACCCTTCAAGAAGTTTTGCGAAGACTTAGGCATTCAGCTATGTTTTGCTGCAGTGAGGCATCCTCAGTCAAATGGAGCCGTAGAGCGAGCCAATGGAAATATTTTATCAGGGCTAAATCGAAGAATAGTAGGATTAGCAAAGGGACTGTGGACCGAAGAACTTCCGAAGATTCTATGGTCCATTCGGACTACGCAAACAAGGTCCACAGGTTTTACTCCGTTCAGACTACTATTCGGAGATGAAGTTATGACTCCAACAGAGCTCAAAGGGGGATCATTTCGCAGCACCGAACCGGACATTTAAGAAGAAAGACAAGCTTCGTTAGATTTGTCAGAAGAAACAAGACTTCGGGCTGTATCTAATTTATCAAAGTATCATCAGCAGACGAAGACTTGGTATGACCCGAAGGTTAAGCTCAATGAGTTAAGGCCGGGTCATCTTGTTCTACGAAGCATTATAGCACCAGGGAAGTTAGGCAATAAATGGGAAGGTCCATATCTAATTGTCCGCTCAGGGCGTCCCGGTTCATTTAAATTAGCTAATTTAGAAGGTGAAGAGTTAGCACATACTTGGCATGCGGAGCACCTAAAGCGATACTTCGCATAAGGGCTCCTTGTAATTCGCTTGTAATCACCTCTAAATTAATAAAGCATATGACCCTGATAGTTGCCTTCCCCTCATAGACTTCCAGCTTCCGAGTGGACGCACTGGAACCGCGGGGTCGACCGAGAGGGAAGTGTCATTAAGCTGGGTTGTATTTTCGGACTTCGAACCCATAAAGTTCGAAGCCTCCGACGTGGGGGCTGACATAATCCGGAGCCCAGGCCACCGGCTTGTAGGCATCCGTAAAAGAGCCCAAAACCACACTCTACGGAGTCCAAGCTGCAGCTTGCAGACTTCCGTAAAAAGAGCCGAAGGTGGCCAAAATCTGCGAAGTCCAAGCCATTGGCTGGTAGACTTCTGCAAAAAAGAGCCGAAGGTGGCCAAATTATACGGAGTCCAAGCCATTGGCTGGTAGACATCCGTAAAAAGAGTCCAAAGAGACCATTGCAAACTCCGAACCATTGGTTCGTCAGAGATCGCAAAGACAAGCCGAAGGTGGCTAAAGCAAAACAGCATTTGAGCCATGAGCTTCGAATGTCTGTTAACATAGTCCAAAGTGACAAATTTTTTAAGACACTAAAGTGTCCTGGAAGTTATCTCAAGTGATTTCTTTCTTAAAACAAAGGTACTAAGTTACCATTCTTCTAACTGCAAGAAGTCGAAGACATTTCATAAGATTTCAAAAGATCTTTAAATGACAGAGGGGCTCCGAACCCCCAAAAAATTGTACTCCGAAGTTTTTTCTTTGCGCATAACCATCTTTGAATACATTTCGAAGTTGCTTATACCCAAAGAGGGGCTAGTAAATATGGAGACAATTTTAAATCGGCATTCATTATTGAAATAAATGTGTTTACAGATTACACTATGAAAAATTGGTATCTATACCAAGAAGGAATCGGAGACCTCTTCGGTCCCGAGAGCTAGGGGTGGAACGACTAGTTCCAACATCGGAAGTTCTAAGAACTTTACGTTTAACTCTTTTCCTCCCCCTCAAAGCTCTAAAATCCTTCTGCTCTTGTTGAAGCTCGGCCCAAGTTCGAAGCCGTTCGGGGTTTCTTTCCCATCTTCTAAGATCTTCAGATCTTTTATTTCGAGCTTCACCTTCGTCTTCAGACCAATTAGTGTCTTCAGAAGACGAGGTGTTTGCGTCAACCTCTTTCTCTTCCTCTTTAATATAAGACAATACGTCTTTGATTACTTCGGGCGCAATTACGCCGGAGTCATCTCGAGGAATAAGAAATCGAGGACGCTTATAACTCTTTAGAAGTTCGAAGGTGTTCCATAATGAGCGAAGTTCATCGTTAAACTCTAACACTTCGATGTCTTCCATAAGAGGCAAAGCCTAAAATATGACAAACAAGATTTTCATTGATAAATGTTTACAAGCATGAGCTTTACATAGTCAAAAAATCCTAAATAATTCCTAAACCTGCGGGTTCGGAGGAGGTTGACTGCTCGAAGCTTGGCTCCAAACTTGCTTCTGGCGTTGGCCTTCATCGATCCAAGCCTTGATCGCAGAACGACCTTCGGCTCTCCATGAGGTTTGAAAGGCTCGCCAGGCGGCAGTCACGCCTTCGGAAGGATTCAAAAGCCGCTCGTCGTCGAAGGTAATGGAGCCCTCTGTGCTCGGAGTGATTGTTCGGCCCAAATCCTCGTAGTAACGAAGTAGTCCGAGGGCAGACACTTGTCCGGAGAGTTCTCCATAACGAATGCCTGCCGTCTTCATTTGCTTCGCTGCTCCTTGGATCCTTTTTAGCCGGCGCAGCAGAGTCACGTTGTCATCCGAAGGAAGTGATCCAGTAGTACCGAAGTACTCCAGAACACCTAGCATCTGTTCGATGACCTCCGTAGCCACCTTCTCCGACTTGAGCTTTTCTTCAGTTAGTGCATCCTTGCTCGAAGTCGTTTCTGCCCAAACTCCAGAAATCCTAGCATTCTCTGTAGTTAAAATATTCTTCTGGTTTAGGAGTTGGCTAGCTTCTTCTTGGAGCCTTACAAGTTCGGACCCAGCACTAGCATGCTCCAACCGCATCTTTTCAATTTCAGCCCGAAGCACAATTCTTTCTGCTTCGAATTCCTTATTAGCAGCCTCCAAGCTTTGTCTGGCCCTACGCTCCGTTGAAATCATATTATCCATTTGAAGTAATAGGGGCTGAAGAAGCTAAAAAATAAATCAAATTAGTCTTTCTTCGAAGTAAATATGTATAATGCATGTTGGTTTCGAAGTTACCTGCAGGGCTCGAAGTCAAGTTAATCTTGCGGAGACCGCCTTCCGAATCATCCTCGAAGATGACAGGCCAGTTGGCCATCAACGGAGGAATTTGCAGTCCGATGAATTCTTCGGCTAAGTCCCGCATGCTTAACCTTCGGCTAATCTTTTGAAGCAAGTTAAGACGAGCTTCGAGTTGGCCTTCGTTGGGCTGCACTAAGGCTTCTTTCCAGAATTGAATTTCTTTAAGGGGCCCAGCCAGAGGACTGCTTGCTCCAACTTCGGCATAGAACCATCTCAGAACTCAATCAGTGTACCATCTAGCATTGATGGCCTTGGCAGGAAACTGAAGAGCATATTCATCCCGAAGCCTAAAGTTGATAGAGCCGAAGGATATCACCACTTTCTCACCTCCGGAGCCTACGAAAGTCTTCGGCTGGCAAGTTTCTCTATGAAGCGCAGCGAAGATTTCTGCCCTCCCCTCACAACCTTCGGCTCTCAGCGCCCATTCGAAGATAGCTAATCTAGCTACTGCATTCGGAGATAATTGGGGGAGGGTTACATGGAACAGATCAAGTACCTCCGCCAAGAAATCCACTGCAGGGAGGCCCAAGCCAGCTTCGAAGAAGGCTTCGAATACCACTACTTCTCCGGGTCTTGGCGATGGAATCGATTCTTTGCCCAGCTTCCGGATCATAACTCCATTACTAATTTTTCCCCCTGCTGTGATTGCCAAAGACTCTCTCTTGCAGGTAGAAGGCCCCAACTCAAAAGATTGATCCAAATATTTCGTCGATGGCGGGCACAGACCTTGGTCATCGGTGATTTGGGGATTTTCCCCCCTGCCGCCATGGATGTCACCGCCGGCATCGGAGGTGCTGCCGCCAACGCTGCCGCCGCTGCTGCTGTAGTCGCCTGCTGCCGGGCTAAGGCCAATGGAGGTGCAGATCCCTTAGTCTTCACCATCGCGACCGTCGGATTGCTCTGAGGAAATGGAGGCTAGGGCTCAAGAACTTGAAGGGCTAAAAAGTTTTTGATTGCAAGAATGCGGTGAAAAGGTAACCGGGTAACTTCTAGGCCTTCTATTTATAGCCTAGATTTCACTTTTTTACCGTTAGCTTGTGTCGTTTCGCATTCCTGCCGTTACTTTTCCCCGCGTTTAACGCTTACTACAGTTTTCATTAGAAACAGAAACTTAACGGCTCTTTTTTCTAAGTCTACAAGAATTTCGAACTTCTTGAGTCGGTTCTAAGATAGTTCGAAAAGAAATTACCTTAAGACTGATTCGAAGTTCATATCTTCATGCATTTCGGAGATAAAATAAAAACCAATAACCCCTATGTTTGGTTATCTTTTCCTTCCGTATACTGCTCTCCTAACGTTACAGATCAAACGGAGAAGCGTATTCGAGGGGCTACTGTTGGGGGAAAATATCTCATTTTCGGGGTTATTGCCGAAGGAGCATAAAGGCAGACAGCAGGTTCGAAGGTTCCCAGAAGATCATCTTCGAAGATACCCGGAACCAAGTTCGAAGTACGAAGATAGGCTTTGGTTCGGAGTACATCTTCGAACTAAGTCCCTTCAAGATCTTTTCTGCCAGCTAAGATGGAAGACTTATCTTTTTTCTCATTAGATTAGTCTTTTACCATTTTAGCCCTATTAAGGGAACCGAATAGCGCCGCCTTTTAGAACACTGCATGTCACTTGAAAAATATCTGCCTCTTGGGCAAAAGCCTTACGCAAAACGCATCGCAAAACGCATGAGCAAGCAAAAGCATCAAGAGCATGCAAAAGCATCTCATCTCAAGGCATGATGAAAACTCCCCCTTAACCAAGCAATCCAAGAGCCTCTAAAAGCATCATGTAGACCATTTCTCCCCCTTTGACAATGCAGACATCAAGGAGATAAAAAGATGCAAAGAGTGGAATGAGGGTAAATCAGAGATGTGAGCTTCTGAAACATGAACAGTTGCAATTACAGTACAAACAATCATTCGCCTTGAATATCATCTAAAAGTATTGTATGACAACCTCAAATGAATACCATCTAAACAAAAGGCATGAGCAAGCATTTTCAGATTTTAGCAAATAAAAGCATCACCACTCAGACTAGTATAGTAGACATGTCAAGGTATGAGATGCAAAAGCTAAACAAGCACACACTAGATAAGCATATCCCACTTCAAGGTTCTTCAGCAAACATGGTATGCAATGAATTTTAAATTTTTCATTTTTGTGCCAGGGGTTATTTGCATGTCGACCTTATGCTAACCGACCATGCTAAGCCTAGGTTGAAACCATCAGAAGCTTAAAGCAATGGTCTCAGCAAACACTTCAATGTCTCGGTTCAGACCAAACTGCTCTGGTAAGCCGTCCAGAACAAAGTAGTGCGACAAAACAAACCCACCTGGATCTTTTCAATTTCAGCATACAACATCATGAATGACATTCATTTTTATTTTCTTTTTCATTTTCATTCATTTTTCATTTTCATTCATTTTTCATTTTTATTTTCATTCATTTTCATTTTTATTCATTTTTGATGAAATCAAGTTGCGTATTAGCATCCAAGATAGAAAGGACCTAGCTATCAGGTGTGTAAAAGATAACAAACACACTCAACCCATTCAAGCTAGTTTCTAGACTAAGCAGTGACCATTTTCAAATTTTCTCAAATAAAAGCCATGCTCATGACAATTATCAGATGAAAACATGCCAAGTAGTCAACAATATTAAAGACAATAGCTCAAAGGCATTACAAAGCATGTACTTGTAAAAGCAATTAATCATATGACAGAATATCATGGAAATCTACACAGCTCCCCCTCAAAACATGCTAGTATCTCTCGGATGCTCAGTGAAAGGGTGAGTTAAAAATTGTTTTGGAATCCAACATCGCAAAACTCAAGAACCAGGGAAAGTAGTAGACCGACCATGCACAGGAGATAAGCCATGATAAAAAGTTTGTGGTCTACCTACAAAGCGCGAACCTAGAAAATGACGAGGTCTCCCAACCTATCGATAATCAAAGCCTCTTACACGTGGTCTATCACCATATGAAGAATGGTGTACACCACGAGGGGCAAACTCACTCACAAACCCATGGGGAGCCTCAAAATCAGTGCAAGAATGATAACCACAATCATGCAAATCAAGTGAAGAATAATCATGAAAGTTCAAAGAATGAGCACGACGTTCATCTTTCATGCGTCGATAGAAAAAAACCAATCAAATGTCCTACACGATGACAATAAGCGTAATGAAAAACTTTCTTGGGTGTAGGTGTATAGGTTTCTAGCGCAAACCTCACAGATTTCCTAGGTTTTTGACCGGAGTCTATCTTGAGTGGAGGAATGATTATCTTTTTAGGCTAGGTAGGATTTTCGGCTTTTTGAGGTGTGTCTAACTGGGCTCTCTCTTTCTCAAGGGTAGTAGGTAGAGTGAACACACTTTGGCTTGGGGTATTAGAAGAAGTTCTCTCATAACCTAACCCAAGAGCTAACCTTGCCCTATCAGCGCACATTTTTGTTTTGTCCAAAAGCAAATCCATTTTCCCTTTCCCTTCAGTGCATTTGTCTACCATGGAAAGCAGATAAACATTCTCACACTATCTCTAGCAAAGCTGAGTTGGTTCTTAAGGGTGACACAGGTGGGACACGCCGGTTGCAAATCCTTAGAACACTCCGCACTCTCCAATATAGCCTTAAGCTCATCGATATGCTTATCTGTCAGACTAATGCTTTCAATCAGTAAAGTGCAGTTTAAGCATTCATCGATGGCACAAGGACTTGACTCCATCACCAAAAGTTGCTTCTGAACATTTTCAAGTTTTTCAATGTTTTGAGCATGTATCAAACACAACTGAGCAAGTTCATCCATAATGATAAGACAAGACTCACATTCAGCAATTTCAGACTCAGACTTCAACAAAGCAAGTTCAGTAGAAAGTGATTCAATTTTAAGCTTTAGTTCCTTTCGTTCTTTAGCAGCAAGTTTAAGCAGTCTATCTTGTGAAATAATTGCATCATGTAATTCATCGTTTTGAACAAGTAATTGGTCATGTGATAGACTAACCTCAGATGAATCAGACTCATCGCTGCTGTACTTGTCATTGGTCACGAAGCAAAGGCAGTTGAAGTCCTTCGTATTTTCCTTCTTTTCTTCACTCTTGTAAAATTCTTCTTCATCAGAGCTTGGCTCTTCACTCGAGGTGTTGTCGATGTCGCTGAGTGCAGCCACAAAAGCTCTAGCCATCCTTTTTGCCACTTTTCCTCTTTTGCCTGTGAAGAAGGATTTTTTGTCTCTTTTCTGGTGTCTGAGTTCATGTTCATTCATTGAATTCAGTTTTGGGCAATTTGCTTTAATATGATTGTTGGGGGAAAATATCTCATCTTCGGGGTTATTGCCGAAGGAGCATAAAGGCAGACAACAGGTTCGAAGGTTCCCAGAAGATCATCTTCGAAGATACCCGGAACCAAGTTCGAAGTACGAAGATAGGCTTTGGTTCGGAGTACATCTTCGAACTAAGGCCCTTCAAGATCTTTTCTGCCAGCTAAGATGGAAGACTTATCTTTTTTCTCATTAGATTAGTCTTTTACCATTTTAGCCCTATTAAGGGAACCGAATAGTTTCCACTATGTCGGTTGTAATAGAGGGGTAAATAGGTCTTTTCCTTAATGTTTAGACCTATAAATACCCCCCGTTTCACCCTGTAATAGGGACCGAATACAAGTTATTCAATACACACATCCGAACTATTCTAAGTTATTATCCTTTCGGAGGCTTAGAACAGTTCTCTTCGCAAACACTTCGTTTGTTAGTTTCTCTTCTACAGAAACCTGTTAGCGTAATCTTTTACGCCAACAATGATTAAAATCACCGCACTCAAAACACCCTCGAAAGCCTCTTCTTCTTTGATCTCTTCTATCATTGTAGAACCTAGTGAACTTTTTGACTATAAGAGCAAGCTCTTCATCGTCCAATGTGTCCACTTGTTCTTTTGTGATAGAGACCAATGAAGACAAGGCAAAACCCTAAGATAAAGCGCAAACTCTAGACACACTACCTTCAGATGAGGTGCACCGCCAGGACTGGAAACCAAAGCAATCGAAGGAAACAAAGATTTTCCAGCTCCTGGTCGAGACGCCTTCGCCATCTCGGTGGACTTAAGCTTACTAAATAGTTCGTCGCAAGTTAGAGTGTCAAAATTTGCCGACTCTTCAATACTAGAGATCTTCACCTCCCATATGCTACGATCAAGAGCATAGAGAAGTTTGATCGCCCTATCGTGGTCAGAGTAAGCCAAAGTCCTAGTGGTGCGTAAATTACTCCCAATTCCATCAAAACACGCAAACATGGCATCTACAGATTCGCCGGGGCCTTGCACGAACATTTGGTATTCTTGATTATACGTGCTCTGCCTCCTAGCCTTAATCTGCGATGTGCCCTCATGAAAAGTACTCAAGGTCATCCAGATTTCTCATGCAGTTCGAAGGAGCTGGACCCTGTCAAACTCGTTACGACTCAGACTGATAAAAAGAATGTTTCTAACCTTGATATTAAATTCATATTATGCCTTCTCAGTCTCTGAGGTACGAGTGTCAGGAATCACATAATGGGATGCAACTATGTCCCAAATCGCACTTCCTTGGCTAATCAAATAAGCCTCCATGTGCACCTTCCAATAAGCATAATCTCGACCATCAAACATCAGAATTGTTGTGTTTCTCTCCATGCCGCCAAAAACAAGGATCACAAAACCGGTTAATGTCAACTGGTGATCTAACCGGCTCTGATACCAATTGTGGGATTGGAATGGCGACTAGAGGGGGGTGAATAGGCGCCTCAACACTTTCTTTCGAATGTGATGGCCTGTTCAAAACACCTAACGCACCTCTAAGAGATAGCAATATCAAACTTGATGATCACTTGAAAATAGGTTTTAACTATGAGACAAATTTTCAAATTTGAACACAAACTCAGGTTTTCAATTCAACTTCATTTCTGATAATTCCATCGCAACAACACATTCAATCCAAGAATCAGATTCAGCTTAAACAGGATCTGAATAAATAATCAACTTGTCACACTTAACTTCCAATGCAATCCCAACAAAACTGAAACCCTCTGGACAATGAATAGTATAAACTGATTTCAGAAGGGTTCAGAAATCAGGAATTAAATCAATTTGCAGAATTCAGTTTCAGAGCAATTCAGATCCTAAATATTCACTCTACAATCAGTATCCAAACTAAAACAGATTAGTAATTATCACAAAACATATTTGAAGCAATTTTCAATTTGAAGTAATCAATTTTTAGTCAACTTTAGCAATCTAGCTTTGTTCTGATATATATGAAACACACCATCAAAATAGTGCTGAAAATTGATGATGATTCAAACTAAAATTTCATCTCAAGGGACAAAACAGGACAGGAGAACTTTCTCTCAAGATTGGATACAGATTTCCATTAAACACTCAATTTCAAAACTGAAAAATGAGTTCAACAAAAATCTGAGACATTATACTCCAAAATTTGACACTAAACAGTGTTTTCAGACCAAGCTATTTCAGACACAACAGAAATAATCTCACAATTGATTTGAGTCAAAAATCTGAAACCAGTGGATCAGTTTAACTCAAGACAAATCACACTTTCAATCAATATTCAACTGATTTGAGCACTGAACTAACAAATCTTTGATTGAATAATTAATTCAGAGAATTCATGAAACAATCTGACTGAAACAAAATGATTGAACCAGGAAACAGAACAAATTTTATAGTTCACTAAAACTGAAACTGATTTATTTCTAAATACAGAGCAGAGAGCTTTTCTAAAGATGATAGTCACAATAAATCTGAATGTGATCACTGCATTTTGATTATCTGACTTGCTGATGCACAACACAAACTACACTAAATTTGAAATGTGAAACCAACTCAGATCATGAAACAATAGAAGCAAGAAGCTGAATCTAATTCAATTCTGTCAAATCTGAAAAACAGAATCTGAAAACCTGGCACAAATCTGATGATGAATAGTGAACATATTTTCAAAACAAGATCAGATTTAAATTTCTGAAAAATGCTTCACTCTATATTTTTTTCAAACACTATTCCAGACTTAAACAAACAATCTTGCTCACTAGAATAACACCCTGAATAATGGATATATACTCTGAACATGCCGACTGCACATCCTTAGAACACTCAGCACTCTCCAATCTAGCATTTAGTTCATCAACATGCCTATCTCTCAAATTGATGCTCTCAACAAGCAAAGGATAGTTCAGGCATTTGTTAGTGACCGTAGGACTAGACTCCACCAACAAAAGTTGCTTTTCAGTTAATTCAAGTTTTTCAACAATTTGAGAATGTAAAAGACGCAGCTAAGCAATCTCATCCATGATAGTAAGACATGACTCACAATCGGCATCATTGGACTTAGATTTCAAAATTGCAAGTTCTATGGAGATAGATTCAAGTCTGAATTTTAGTTCTTTTCATTCTTTAGCAGCAAGTTTAAGCAATCTGTCCTGAGAATAAACAACATCATGCAATTCATCATTTTGAACAAGAAGCTGATCATGGGATAGATATACCACAGAAATGTCGAGCTCATCGCTGCTGTCATTGTCGTCGACCGCGAAGCAAAGGTCGGTGAGGTCCACTATCTTCTTCTCCTTCTTCACCTTATTCTCTTTCTTGGGAGGCTCCTCTTCCTCCGAGCTTGGCTCCTCGCTTGACGTGCTGTCGATGTCACTGAGGGCGGCCACAAAAGCTCTGGCTACTCTTTTAGCCAATTTTCCTCGCTTCCCTCTGAAGTAGGGTTTCTTGTTCCATTTTTGGTGCTTGTGCTCATTTTCATTTTTCATTTTCAGTTTAGGGCAATTCACTTTTATGTGAGACGTATCTACACATTCAAAACACCCCTGTGACCCTCCTCTCCTTTGGTCTCGTCTATCATTATAAAAGCGAGTTAACTTCTTAACAATGAGAGCTAGCTCCTCATCATCTAGAGTGCCCACTTGTTCTTTTGTGACAGAGACAAGGAAGGACAAGTCAAAAGCACCAGAATAAGCACAAATTCCAGAAACGCCAGACAAATTACCTCTAGATGAGGTACCACTGCCAGGACTGGAAACCAAAGCAATCGAAGGAAACAAAGATTTTCCAGCTCCTCGTCGATACGCCTTGGTAATCTTGGTGGACTTAAGCTTACTAAAGAGTTTGTCGCAAGTCAGAGTGTCTAAGCTTGCCGACTCTTCAATACTAGAGATCTTCACCTCCCATATGCTACGATCAAGAGCATAGAGAAGTTTGATTGCCATATCATGGTCAGAGTAAGCCAAAGTCCTAGTGGAACGCAAATTACTCACAATTCCATCAAAACGGACAAACATGGCTGTAGGACCGAAAGTAGCGACCAGAGGGGGGGTGAATGGGCGCCTTAAAAATTCTTTCGAATCGATGGCCTACTCCCAACACCCAACGCACCTCAATAGACTAACAGCGAAAAGTAAACAGATCAACTGAGCCTCAAAAGATCTAGCCTAAAAACAACCGGTGTCCTAATCGAAAAGACACCAACACAGTGCTTAAAGGCAGATTAGCAGATTAATTAACTCACAGGCATTTACTCCGATCAACAAAGCATGTAGATGGTAAACAGAGATGAACCAACAGATATAATGATAGCACATAGATTAAATCAACTGTTTCAATCTGTTCATTCAAAACAACAGATAAGATCTATTCATAAAAGTTACTTCTTAGCGGTATACCATCACATGTAATCGGATATTCGGAAGATATAGAAATAGTAATAACAGCACGCAAAACAAGAGAACAAAAATTACTGTGCAAGGAATTTTTTTTTACCTTCACCTGGACACATGTCACATGTCGTAGCTTGATCTTTAGTGGGTCCCACGAATTGATGCAGCCCGAGATGTCTAGAGTAGCACACTGCCGTGAGGCTCTTGGCAATTAGTCACATCACATGCATAGCCATTTTACAATCTCTAGTTAGCAAGGAAGTATGTGTATGTGCGGCAGTTTTTATGAAGCTGTGCCCAAGCACCAAGTGCAGGAAGTCATCATGCACATTAGGCACAGGAAGAAAAGCAGAATATTGTGTTTGTGTACTGCTCCTCGTGAGAAGCTCTGGAAGCCACTTCTCATACGTCAAATCAGCATACACAACACAACCAATGGGACCCACATGCAAAAACAGGACACACAACTTCCTTGGTCAGTGGCGTACATGCAGAAAATCACATCAACATGAACTATTTTAGCTAATCTGTAGAAGTAAAAATTAATGTTGCTCAGTTTGGAGTACAGGCTAGTGACGAGATTAGTAGAGAAACATTGGATGCAATAATGTAGAATCAAGATAAACCAACAGCTACCGATGGCAGAGGGGTTAGCAATAAAAACTAGCAAATACAAAACCAGATCTTTGCGCTTCCCATGGAGCTTGGTCGGCTACATAAGAAACCAGGTGCTACTTGCCAATCGAGAGAGAAAATTTCTGGCCAAAAAGCACCGCCGCCACAAGCTTCGCACGAGTTCAGAGGTAGCAGAAGCCCTCTGGTCCTTCAGAGAAGAAACAAACTAGAAAAATCAGATTGGCCGGTGGAAAATCAACAACGCCCCATGTTCTTGAGAAGAAACGACAGAAACTCAGAAGAACATTTGCTAAACAGAACACACAGGAAGCCAGAGAGAAATCTGAAAGAGGAATCTGGAGATAATTGGTAAAGTGAACTCTGATTTCAAAAGTGGCTGAGTTCCTCCTAACCCTAGGGATTGGGGCCTATTTATAGGCAGCCCATTAAATGAGGAAAATGCAGAAATACCCCTAGGGTTTTTTACAAACGCTAAATAAAAATGGAAAAGACCGAAATGCCCTTAGGATTTTTTACAGACTCGACTGACAGACTGTGGGCCTAAAGGCAAAATAGTAAAAACCTAAATAAAGGTAACTTGTCCTGATGCGGAGCTTTCGTAGCAGCTACGGCTTCGCCTCAGGACGGTCAGATCCGAAATCAACGGTCGTCAGTTTTGCGCCGAAACTGACAAAGCGTCCACCGACTTTGCACCGGGTACCCGGATTGGGCCGGCCCGATTCCGCAGCTCCCTCAGCCCGGCAATCGCTCGCCGCCCGTGTACCTGAGTCAATCCCGATCAACAGTCCAGTGGATCCTCTACTGCTCCTAGCCCATGTACCCGGATTGGGCCAGCCCGACTTCGCGGCCTCCTCTGCCCGACAGTCGCTTCGCTGCCCGTGTACCTGAGTCACACGCGGCCCAGACGCAGCAGGTCTTCTCTCTCTTCTCAGTCCTCTTTGACTATCGTTGACAATGACTCATCACATATGGAGCCATGAGGCCCACGCTATTCAGCATGGCTCCTCAATCTCCCCCTTGATGAGTGCATTGTCAACACTTCTCTTCATCTGCTCTTCAGTACCTGCAATCAACTGTGGAAACACGAAAACAAAACACAAGAAAACAAAGAAGAAGAAGAATAAAGTAAAAGCTCGAAAACGAGTGCAATCTCAGAAACATCAACAAGGATATCAAAAGAGTAAGGACAAACGGGACAAAAACTCCCCCTGAAACAAATCCCAGAGAAAGCCAAAATTCCCCCTTAAACTCTTATACCAAAATTTCTCCCCCTTGTTGACAAGTGAACTCATCAAGCACTCGAAAAACGACACTGACTCCCCCTGAAATGCAACTCCCCCTCAAAATATGCAATGAATGCAACTGGGGTGCAGGTGGAGTGTAGAAAGCATGCTTCTCAGATATGATTAACTGCAAGTTACAACATCTAGCAAGTATAGCAAAAGACATACTGTCTAAGACACATGGCATGATCAGTAGCAACGGATGATATCTAAAGAAAGTCATTAGCATGCATTTTTCAGTTTTTGTAAACAAAAGCATCACCACATTTTCCAGTTAACAAGCAAGGTAGAACATGAGATGCAGAAGCTAACTGATATCTACCAAGATAAGCATTGTCCAAAACAAAGTGCTTCAGCAAACTTGTTGTCTTTTTAATTTTCAGGCTTTTTTCATTTTCCTTTTTCATTTTTGCCAAGGGTTATTTGCATGTCAAACCTTATGCTAACCGACCAAGTCAAGCCTAGGCCAGAACTAGACCATCGGAAGCTTAAGACATTGGTCTTGGCATACACTACACTGTCCTAGTTCATACCAAAGTGCTATGGTAAGCAGTCCAGAACAATGCAATGCGACAAAGCAAACCCACTTGGATCTTTTCAACTCAAGCATAAAAGGGCATGGAATTTTCATTCATTTTGATTTTTTTTTATCATTTTATAGCATATTTTCCATGTTAAAGCATAAAGATGTCCAAGTTGCATATCTGCATCTATGTGATGAACTAGCTACAAGGCATGTAACAGATAGCAAAAGCACTCAGCCTACACATGCTAGTTACCAGAAGCAATGGTGATCATTTTTCAAGTTTAAAGTGTAAAAGCCATGCATATGACAGATATCAGACATATCAATGAACTGAAACAAAGCATGATCATCGACAAGTAATCAAAAGCATGTACCAGCTAGAATAAGTAAAGCAGTTCAATCATATAACAGAAGCAGGCTCAAAAGTGTGATATGTGAATATGTATGATATGAACACACACAAAAAGACTCAAGAAAAGAGTAAGGAAGAAAGAAAACTGACTCAAAATATCCTAAAAAGGATACACAACACCCAAATCCCCTCGTAAACGCTCAAAAGTAGACTGATCTAGGGGTTTGGTGAAAATGTCAGCCAACTGATGATGGGTATCAACATGAACAAGGTCAATGACACCTTTCTCATATTGATCCCGCAAAAAGTGAAAGCGCACATCAATGTGTTTGGTTTTTGAATGAAGACATGGGTTTTTCCCTACACTAATTGCACTGGTGCTGTCGCAAAACAAAGGAACTCTGGTAGGAAAGAACAACCCAAAATCTCTCAGAGTGGAAATCATCCAAACCAACTGTGAGCAGCAGCTAGCAGCAGCTACATACTCAGCCTCTGTGGTCGAAAGAGCAACTCCAGATTGCTTTCGAGAAGACCAAGAGACAAGAGAAGAACCAAGAAATTGGCAAGTACCGGAAGTCGACTTGCGATCCAACCGGCACCCACCAAAGTCAGCGTCCGAAAAGCCAGATAAATCAAGAGATGATGATGCTGAATAGTAAAGACCAAGATCAGGCGCATAAGTGAGATACCTGAAGATGCGCTTGACAGCCTGTCGATGAGACGCGCGTGGTGAAGACTGGAAGCGCGCGCACAGTCCCACGGCGAACTGTATGTCTGGCCTCGTCGCCGTCAAGTACAGCAGCGAACCGATCATCCCTCGAAACTCTCTCTCGTTGACCTTGACGCCGCTCTCGTCCTTGTCCAGGCCCCCAGATGTACCCATTGGGGTCATCTGAGGCTTCAGCTCTCCACCAAAGTCGAATTTCTTCAACATGTCTCGAGTGTACTTACCCTGGTGGATGAAGGTGCCGTCCTTGGTCTGCTTGATCTGGAGCCCTAGAAAATACTTGAGCTCACCCATGAGGCTCATCTCAAACTCGCTGTGCATCTGCTCAGAAAACTTGGACACAAGATCGTTAGTAGTACCGCCAAAGATAATATCGTCCACGTATATCTGAGCGACTAAAAATCTGAAGCATCTCTGAGCAAGAAGAGAGTCTTATCCACAGAACCCATCACAAAGCCCTTCCCCAACAAAAACTGCTTTAACCGGTCATACCAAGCCCTGGGGGCTTGCTTAACCCGTATAAAGCTTTCTGCAAGCTTAAAAACATGTCGAGGAAACTTGGGGTTCTCAAAACCGGGGGGCTGCCTAACATAAACCTCCTCCTCTATGTACCCGTTCAGAAAAGCACTCTTGACGTCCATTTGAAAAAGCTTAAAACCCTTCGAAGCGGCAAAAGCTAAAAGAATGCGAATGGACTCAAGACGGGCAACAGGGGCGAAGGTTTCTTCAAAATCAATACCTTCCTTCTGGCAGAAACCCTGGGCAACTAGTCGAGCTTTGTTGCGCACCACAACCCCATCTTCACCTTGCTTGTTCTTGAACACCCACTTGGTGCCTATGGGGTTGCATCCTGGTGGCAGCTCTACTAGAGTCCAAACCCGATTGCGGACAAAATTCTCAAGCTCTTCTTGCATGGCATTAATCCAGTTCGAGTCAGAAAGAGCATGAGAAATGTCTCTGGGCTCAAAAGATGCAACAAAAGCAGATTCAGCAAACACAGCAAGAGAGTCAACAGACGAACGCAAAGTTCTTGAAGACACATCACCGATGATGAGCTCTGAGGGGTGATCACGCTGAACTGCTCGGGATCCCTGGTGATCTGAAGTCACCTCACCGGAGTCAGCAGCTGGCACCTCTGGACTCGACTGAGGGGGCTCGATCGAAGTGGAAGAAGTGATCAGAGGTCCGCCCTCATCCTCAGTCGAAGTCTCAGAAGGTGTGGGCTCTGCAGGAGGTGCAGAAGGCCCACCCTCATCAGCAGCTGGAGTATCCTCATCTTCCTCGAAGATGGACTCTCCGAGCTCACCATCACCAGAAAGCTCAAAAGAAGGAGTTAAAGAAGGCAAGGACTCATCAAAAGAAACCTCGCAAGTCTCGACAAGCTGCTGGGAGTCGAGGTTCCAAACACGGAAGCCTCGAGAATGCAAAGCGTAACCAAGAAAAACTCCATCCCAGCAACGAGACTCAAACTTGTCCAAATGCCCTCCCTTCTTGAGCACAAAGCACTTGCAGCCAAACGCTCGCAAGTGGCTCACCTTGGGCTGTCTGCCAAACCGCAACTCAGTATGAGGTCTTACCTAGGTAAGCTCTAAGAAAAATGCGGTTGGCCAGATAGCAAGCCGTGTTCATGGCTTCAGCCCAAAAGCGCCTAGGAGTCCTGTGCTCATCGAGCATCGTCCTGGCCATCTCGACTAGCGTGCGGTTCTTTCGTTCCACAACGCCATTCTGTGGGGGAGTGTAAGGAGCAGGAAAACTGATGGTCAAGACCCTGATCACTACAGAAGCTGACGAACTGAGAGTTCTTGAACTCAGAGCCGTTGTCGGAGCGAATTGCTCGCATCCGACCATTGTTCTCATTCTTCAGCTTCAAAATCAGGTCATGAACAAAATGAAAAGTTTCATCCTTAGACTCCAAAAAGAAAACCCACGAGAATCGAGAAAAGTCGTCAACAATCACAAGTGCGTACCACTTCCAACCGACTGAGCGTACCCGAGCTGGACCGACAGTGTCCATGTGTAACAGCTCGCCCGGATACGAAGTCATCACCTGAGTCACAGGTGAGTGAGAAGCGGCAACCATTTTCCCGTGACGACAGGGATGGCAAACTAGATCCTTCTCCATCTTAAGCTTGGGCAATCCTCGGATGAGGTCCATAGAGCTCAACCTGACTAGCAGGTCAAAACTCAAATGGCCTAACCTCCTATGCCACTTCCAGAGCTCAGAAGAAGATCCAGCAATTAAACAGCGAGAAGGGCCAAAAGAACTAGAGAAGTCAATCCGAAAAACTTTACCGAAAGGTAAGATCTGGCAAATCAAAGACCCTCTAGAATCAAACACAGAAGAATTGCCCTTCTTAAAACGCACCTCCAAACCATCCTCAAGAAGTTGCGAAACAGAAATCAAATTAAAGTTCAAGTTTCCAACCAAAGCAACGTTCTTCAAAGAAAAATGGTCTGAAATGCGAATTGAGCCAATGCCACTTACTTTCCCTTGACCACTGTTCCCGAAGGTGATGTACTCTTTGGAGCTCGGGGGAGTGAGACTGGAGAACCATCTGCGATGTCCCGTCATGTGGCGAGAACATCCCTGAGTCCATGATCCAAACGTCCTCCAGTCCCTGATCCTGCACAATCAGTGGTTGTAAGTGGGAGCAAATGGTCCGGCACCGGGTTTAGCAAACGAGCTAAACCAGTGTCGAGCCATCTGCTCAAAAGACGGAAAGCAGAAATCATCAGAAAAGTTTGGACCAAAACGCGGCTCAAAGCGCGGTCCTCGGTTCTGCCTAAAATCTCGGCTACGAGGTCCAGGTCCGTAGCCAAAACGGCCTGGAGCTCTACCGGAACGAGCACCACCATCTGGAGCACGGGCATGAAAGCCGTCTCCTCTACCACCACCTACACGACGCGGCCTGGCCTCCAGCCTCTCCCCGCGTCGAGGAACACGCAGTCTACCACCCTGCTGGTAGAACTGCTCCTGATCCACCACGAGCACGCTCTGCTTTCTCAACCCGCTTCCTCCTGAAGCAAAACTCCGCAAGATGCCCGTCTCTCTGACAGTACTCACAATGATAGGTGGGCTTCTTGGAATGTGGTTGAGGCTTGGGGTTCTTGGGCTTAGTGGTGTTTGGTGTCGGCTTCTTGGGTTGAGAGGGTCCAGGAAGAGAGTCAAGAGAAGTGTGGAGGAGTTTGGGCTTTGGAACCCAGATGGGTTTCTTGGGTGGAGCTTTGGGTGGTTCATGGATCACTCCATCCTTGGGCTGACAAGCCTGGGAAGACTCAGTGGAATGGGTCTTGGGATATCTCTGCTCAGGAGTCATTTTACTCCACTCCACTGCCCGGCTAATGGCACTCTCAAAGTCAGCCTTGGTATAGGTGTAACCTACCCCAAACCCATCCTGCCTCTTGAACTGCTGGATCATCATGCCGAGCTGAGGCTCTCTGGCACTGATCCAACTCAGGATAGAACGGAGGTAAAAGTTCTCATTCTGAGAATCAGCTAGCTCCTCTCTCAAGGCAGCTAGAACCTCCACCTGAGACAAGCAGGTCTCACACTCGCTATCTATCTGGACAGACTTCTCGGCTTTCAGCTTAATCAACTCCATTCTAAGAGACAGACAGTTCTCACAGACAGTGGGTGGAACTGACAATGTCTCAAGCTCTAGCCTAGTCTGCGCTAGCTCAGCTCTCATCCTCTCCAAATCACCTAGATGCTCATCGCCCTTGGCTTTCAGCTCAGCTAAACTAGCAAGATGAGATGGGCAATCAGCACAGGGTACGACAACAGTGGCTTGAGCATCTTTCAGCTCCAGCTGAGCGCTTTCAAGCTCAGTGGCCAAAGCGTCCCTCTCATCAACCCTTTCTGTGTACCTGGACTTCAGAGTCGACAGGTCACACAGAAGCACCTCACACTTTGGGCACTCACTGCTATTACCCAAGCAAGGGGAAGAAGATAGACTCTCAATTCTGCCGTTGGCCACGGCAAGCTCACTCTCTAACTCATCTATCCTCTTCTTAGCCCCTCTAAGCAGTTTTTCCCGATACTTTAACTCCTGACGATTGCTTTCAAGTAAATCAACGATTTCGCGTTCATAGGATGATACCTTTTCGTTGTCGTCGTCGTCGGAGTCATCGGAGGAGCTCTTCTCTTCCTTATCCCCAAGAGCCATTGAGCAGAAACTCTTGCGGGATCTTCGGCGCTGGTGTGAGCGGCTCTTCGGTCTGTCACCGAAGGCCATGAAGCAAAGGCCCGCTGGATCGTCCTTGTCCTTCCCCTTCCTGATGATGATCTCCTCATCGCTCGAGCTCGATGAAGAGGAAGAAGATGTGGACCGCTTGGAGTAGCTCTTCTCCATCTCAGCGAAGAAGGCCTTGTCTCGCTTTTTGTTCTCTCGCCGGTAGTCCTTCAGGGCCTTTCTGAAGAATCTGGTCTTTGGCTTGCCCTTGTTGAAGGAGGAGCTGTCGTGCTTGCTGGAGTCGTGGAAGCCACCACCGGTGCCCTTCTTGTGGCCATTGCGCTTGGGGCAGTCGGCGATGAAAGTGTCCTGGATCACCACACTCAAAGCATCCGGTCTTTGTGCCGTGTCTTTTGAACATCCTCTTATCATAGACACGACGCACCCGGTTGTTAAAAAGACACAAATCATCATCTCCCAACGACTCAAGCTGATCCTCAGTGATAGACATCAAAGAGAACCCAACACAACTCACAGAAGAGGGATCAACAGAAGGTGTAGCAAGGGCGAGAGACTTTGATCCAGAGCCAGTGAGATTTGATCTCAACTGGGTATCAACCTCGGTGGCCTTCAGCTTGCTAAACAAATCAGAAATGGTCAAGGTATCATAAGAAGTGCTCTCAATGATAGAGGATACCTTGATCTCCCAGATCTTTGGGTCCAAGGTATGAAGAACCTTGAGCGCCTGTTCATGATCTGAGACCAACTGAACACCCTCAGCCTTGTTGTCCCGAAGCTTGTTTATGATCGACTGAAAACGACCAAACAATGCTTCAACAGATTCACCCGGCTTTTGTGTGAAGTTCTCGTACTCACGCCGGTAGGTCTGATAGAGCCGAGCCTTGACCTGAGCTGTCCCCTCATGGTGTGCCTGGAGGGTAGCCCAGATCTCTCTCGCAGTGGAGAGATGGCTCACACGCTCAAACTCAGTGGGACCTAAACCAGAAAACAAGATGTTCACCGCTTTGCTATTGTTCACATGCTGGGCGATGATACCAGGAGAATCACGCTCAGCAACTGGCAATATGACAAACGTAGCGTGAACGCAAATGTCCCAGATGTCCGAGCTTTGGCTCATGAGATAGGCTCGCATGCGAGTCTTCCAATAATTATAGCCATAAGCTTCCAAGGACGGGACCTTGCCAGGAGACGTCATGATCACTACTGGGGTTTAGAACCGGTTAAAGTATGGAAAAACCCTAACCAAGCTCTGATACCACTTGTAGGACCGAAAGTAGCGACCAGAGGGGGGGTGAATGGGTGCCTTAAAAATTCTTTCGAATCGATGGCCTACTCCCAACACCCAACGCACCTCAATAGACTAACAGCGAAAAGTAAACAGATCAACTGAGCCTCAAAAGATCTAGCCTAAAAACAACCGGTGTCCTAATCGAAAAGACACCAACACAGTGCTTAAAGGCAGATTAGCAGATTAATTAACTCACAGGCATTTACTCCGATCAACAAAGCATGTAGATGGTAAACAGAGATGAACCAACAGATATAATGATAGCACATAGATTAAATCAACTGTTTCAATCTGTTCATTCAAAACAACAGATAAGATCTATTCATAAAAGTTACTTCTTAGCGGTATACCATCACATGTAATCGGATATTCGGAAGATATAGAAATAGTAATAACAGCACGCAAAACAAGAGAACAAAAATTACTGTGCAAGGAATTTTTTTTTACCTTCACCTGGACACATGTCACATGTCGTAGCTTGATCTTTAGTGGGTCCCACGAATTGATGCAGCCCGAGATGTCTAGAGTAGCACACTGCCGTGAGGCTCTTGGCAATTAGTCACATCACATGCATAGCCATTTTACAATCTCTAGTCAGCAAGGAAGTATGTGTATGTGCGGCAGTTTTTATGAAGCTGTGCCCAAGCACCAAGTGCAGGAAGTCATCATGCACATTAGGCACAAGAAGAAAAGCAGAATATTGTGTTTGTGTACTGCTCCTCGTGAGAAGCTCTGGAAGCCACTTCTCATACGTCAAATCAGCATACACAACACAACCAATGGGACCCACATGCAAAAACAGGACACACAACTTCCTTGGTCAGTGGCGTACATGCAGAAAATCACATCAACATGAACTATTTTAGCTAATCTGTAGAAGTAAAAATTAATGTTGCTCAGTTTGGAGTACAGGCTAGTGACGAGATTAGTAGAGAAACATTGGATGCAATAATGTAGAATCAAGATAAACCAACAGCTACCGATGGCAGAGGGGTTAGCAATAAAAACTAGCAAATACAAAACCAGATCTTTGCGCTTCCCATGGAGCTTGGTCGGCTACAGAAGAAACCAGGTGCTACTTGCCAATCGAGAGAGAAAATTTCTGGCCAAAAAGCACCGCCGCCACAAGCTTCGCACGAGTTCAGAGGTAGCAGAAGCCCTCTGGTCCTTCAGAGAAGAAACAAACTAGAAAAATCAGATTGGCCGGTGGAAAATCAACAACGCCCCATGTTCTTGAGAAGAAACGACAGAAACTCAGAAGAACATTTGCTAAACAGAACACACAGGAAGCCAGAGAGAAATCTGAAAGAGGAATCTGGAGATAATTGGTAAAGTGAACTCTGATTTCAAAAGTGGTTGAGTTCCTCCTAACCCTAGGGATTGGGGCCTATTTATAGGCAGCCCATTAAATGAGGAAAATGCAGAAATACCCCTAGGGTTTTTTACAAACGCTAAATAAAAATGGAAAAGACCGAAATGCCCTTAGGATTTTTTACAGACTCGACTGACAGACTGTGGGCCTAAAGGCAAAATAGTAAAAACCTAAATAAAGGTAACTTGTCCTGATGCGGAGCTTTCGTAGCAGCTACGGCTTCGCCTCAGGACGGTCAGATCCGAAATCAACGGTCGTCAGTTTTGCGCCGAAACTGACAAAGCGTCCACCGACTTTGCACCGGGTACCCGGATTGGGCCGGCCCGATTCCGCAGCTCCCTCAGCCCGGCAATCGCTCGCCGCCCGTGTACCTGAGTCAATCCCGATCAACAGTCCAGTGGATCCTCTACTGCTCCTAGCCCATGTACCCGGATTGGGCCAGCCCGACTTCGCGGCCTCCTCTGCCCGACAGTCGTTCGCTGCCCGTGTACCTGAGTCACACGCGGCCCAGACGCAGCAGGTCTTCTCTCTCTTCTCAGTCCTCTTTGACTATCGTTGACAATGACTCATCACATATGGAGCCATGAGGCCCACGCTATTCAGCATGGCTCCTCAATGGCATCTACAGATTCACCGGGGCCTTGTACAAACATTTGGTATTCTTGATTATAAGTGCTTTGCCTCCTAGCCTTAATTTGAATAGTGGTCTCATGAAAGGTTTTCAAAGTGGTCCAGATTTCACGCGCAGTTCGTAGGTGCTGGGCCCTGTCAAACTCGTTGCGACTCAGACTGATAAAAAGAATGTTTCTAGCCTTGCTATTACATTAATATTGTGCCTTCTCAGTCTCTGAGGTACGAGTGTCAGGAATCACATTATGGGATGCAACTATGTCCCAAATAGCACTTTCTTGGCTTAGTAAATAAACATCCATGAGCACCTTCCAATGCGAATAATCATGACCATCAAACATCGGGATTTTTGTATTTCTCTCCATGTCGCCAAAAACTAGGATCACAAAACCAGTTAAGGTCAACTGGTGATCTAATCGGCTCTGATACCAATTGTGGAATCAGAATGTCGACTAGAGGGGGGGTGAATAGGCGCCTCAAAAATTTCTTGTGAAATAGATGGCCTTTTCAAAACACCCAACGCGCCTCTAAAAATTTTAAATTCCAATTTAACCTAATCAGAACGAATCAGAGCAACAAATCATTCCAAATTCAGAAGTCAGTCTTGATCAACATTTGAATTATCGAAACAATCTGTCTACAATTGAAATTTCGAACTACTGTGAGTAGATCGATAATTGGATGGTCGACAGATATAAATCGATGTTTGAAACTCCGACAAAAGGACAGAAATTCATAGGACTCAGAACTGAGCAACAAACTGTTCAACAGTAATATTGATTCAGTATCTATTTTGAATTCAGTTGTAAAACACTTCTTCTGAAAATGGCATGATAATGAATAGTATTATCAGTTTAAAATCAGAAAACTAATTTCAGTTTAACTATAGATTTCAATTCAGAATTTGTAGTGAACACAATTTCAGTCTTCAGATTATATTCTCATTCAAACAAACAATCTACTTCAGAACAAATATTCAGATCACTTACTGAAAACAGATTCAGATTTGATTCACATGTAGAATTCAATCTTCAGAATAAACTTTAATTCAAAACCAGCACAATACAACCAGTTAACAGATTAACTCAGATTCGCAATATTGAGAAGATAATCACAACATCAGAACTTGTAAATCTCAAGAATAGAGTTCAGATTTCAAATACAATTTTCAGTTAGCAAAACTGCAATTCAATCAACCAAAACTGTACATGAGTGTTCTGTTGTATCATAAAGATTTGTAGAAATTTTCAATTTGAAGTAATCAATTGTTTAGTCAACTTTAGTAGTTTGGCTTTGTTCTGATATATATGAAACACATCATCAAACAGTACTGAAAATGATGTAAGCTGAGAAAACAGTGCTATATTGTTGATACAAAATAGTTAATGAACATGAAAACCTGCTAGATGTTTCAGCACACACAATCACAGGATGAAATCTGATGACCAGCAATAGAAGTCACAAAAATGATACTCTGAATCAAACTAACAAACTCAGTAAGACAAATACTGAACTCCAGTGAATTTTCAAGCTTCACTTTGTTGTTAATGAAATTTTGCTTCAATCAGATTAGAACCAATAGACACTAAGATGAACAGGAGCAACACTTCATAGAACAAACTGCTAGCAAATATGGCTAATCAAATCAGTATGAAAAACTAGGCCAGGAATTTTGTTTAACTGAATCATGTCTGCTTAATTGATTCTGGTACAACCTTGGCACAACAATTGCTGACAAGAAAAAGACTAGAACAAATTTAACAGATACATGACAGAGATAGAATCAAATCAGGAGAACTAGACTGATGTACATTTGATCAGCAAATATCAGTAACAGTTCTGCCACAGTGGTAAAATGACTCTAAGTGAGATTCTGCACTGAGCTAGATCAACACATAGATGACCATTCAAATACCATTTCAAGATATCACAGTTTAGCAAAATAGTTTGAAGAAATCAGCAAAAATGTCAAACCAAAGATCTCCCACAAAACAATGTTTTTCAAAAAATTGAATTAAGACATCCAGACACTTGAACTTGTAGTGATTTTAGATCACAAAACTCAGATTAACTAGTTGTTCTAGCTGATGATCAAGTATAGCAATATAATATCAAACATGTAGCAAGCAACACAACACTAGAACATAATTCATTTTCAGAGTTGTGGTGCCTCTTTTGATCAGCAAAAAGATCAAGCAGATATTGCAGAAAACACTTGCAACTTTCAAAAATGGATCATTCAAATCATGCAAAACAAAAGATGTATAAACATCAATATCAACTTCTGCACTAGATTCACTAGAAAATGCATCACAAAATTGAATTCATCCACAACACTAACCTACGCTGAGAACTATTCTGATTCAGGCGCTGCACTGTAGATTTTGCCGATCACTAGCTATAGAATGCCCGATCCTGTTCATCGTAAGGGAATCATCCGAACTATGTGTTCTTCTGAAATTTTGTGAATAAAATGTTGTGCCTCAAAAGTTGTTCAGCTACAGGACATCCAAGAGGATAATATCCCCACAGCCAATCACTTCTAGAAGCTACTTTTTACACATAACCCCTTGGTAATTTCAGATTTGTACATTTTGAAAATTACCCTATAAATCCTAAAAAAAGTTACAATTAGACTCTCCTTTTAATATATTTTCAGAGTAGAGACACTCTAAAAATTATACCAAAAGGATACACTAAAAACCTGAAATATTTAAACTAACACTAGACTCCAATTTATTTAATTAACAAAACATTTAAAGTTTCGACGGTTTTCAGCAAAAACCGACAAAGCCTCTCAACTTTTGTCTTCAACGCGTACGCCTGAGATCGCTTTTCGATTCCAACTGGTATCCTTGACCATCCAGCTCTTGACTCCCTGTCTCACCCTGGTCACCCACCATCGGTAGTGGACAAAGCATCTCCTCTGGTACACATAAGACAACTCCACGCAAACCGTTCATCTGTTCTTGCTCAATCTTTTAGTGCACTCTTGAGATCTTCTCCAGCTTCGCCCGGCCTCCCTGATCCTCTGTGAGAAACCAAGGATGGTTTCGGTGTATGTGATGAGTGATTGACTGGATTTTACCCTCTGTTCGAAGGGTACCTCCGGAGGGGCTTCGGAGGTGGTACCTCCGAAGGGTGTTCGGAGGTGTGTCACCGGAGTGTGTTCGGTGTTTGCTTGCTGCAGCTGTGCAGCGGAGTGTGCTTGTCGGAGGGGTCCGACAGTATGCGATGACTGGGTTCGTACCGAGGGCTTCGGTACTTTGGGCGGTACACCGGAGTGTGTGCCGAAGGTTGCTAACCCGGAGAGGTCTCCGGAGTACTGGATACACTTGTTTGCTTGTCGGTGGTGCGCATGGACTTCGGAGGCGACGGACAGGGTTCGAGCCAGGTGAACCTGGGTCAAGCGGGAGGCTTGATGCTAGGGGAGCGGGGAGCTCCGTCACAGTGGCTGCGAAGGTGGTCCGGGTCGGTCCTCGGGTCGAGTCGTGCCAGGTGAAGGCAGAGAGTGCGGAGTGTGGCTCCGGCTGAAGGTACTCCGAGACAAAGTCCTCGGAGGTGAGGCACTTCGAAGGTACTCCGAATGGAGTGACTTCGGAGTTGGTGGATCAAGTCCTCTGCGGAGGCAAGGAGTTCGAAGTGTGCTCCGGAGGGAGACACTCGAAGGTACCCGACGAAGGTCTCAGAAGTCGAGGTGCATCGAAGGCATGGTCCGGGTGAGGCTCGTCGTGGAGTGTGCTCGGGGAGAGGCACTGCGACGGAGTGCTCATGGAATGCTTCATGCGGAGGCCTTGGATGAAGGAGGGACTTCGAAGGGTGGTACTCCGAAGGTGGGGCTTCGGAGTGAGGATGACTTGAGGTGCTTCGGCCATGCATGGCTTCGGTACACGGACGGACGGTGTTCGAGCTCGGAGTAGCTGCGAAGCCGTGGTGATCCACTCCGGAGGTGGTGGTGCGAAGGCCCAAGGGCTTTGACGGCTTCGGCTTAAAACCGTCACTGTATCGAAGGACTTCTTCGGCGGAGCGAAGGCCATCAGGCTGCAGGCTTCTCGCCGAAGCTACCGCACCCTCCGGTGCGAAGGGAGGTTCCAGAAGTCAACACTGTAAAGGCTGACACTGTCTGTTCTGAAAAAGGCTGACACTGTCCCCTCTGCAGCTGACAGAGAAGCCTCCAAAATAAAGGTGGACTACCTTTTGTACCCCTTAGTTCTGTAGAGACAAAATGGATGTAAACCCTAGGGGTAATGTAGTCACTTCCTTAGGATGAAGCCGTGGGCTATAAATATGGGGGCTCGGTAGGTAACATTTAACACTTTGAGCATTTACTGTTGAGCTCCTGTAGACAGACCTCGCTGTATTCATTCTGAGTTCAATTTATTTCAGTGTTCCTTGTTCAAGCGGCGAAGCCCTGTTTTTCTTGTGCTTTTTGCTTGAGCTCGCTTTGCATACTTCGCTAGTTTAGTGCACCGAAGCCTGTTGAGGCGAAGGTAGTTTTTCGTGCGAGGTGTGCTTTGTCAGTGTGCATTCGCTCTGTGTAACAGGAGGTGTAACCTCGCTGCTTACTAGCGTAGCCCTGACCGAGGCCCGTTTTGCTTCTTGTGTCGAAGCCTTTAGCATAGTCCGTTTTGTGTGCGTGTAGACCTTCGCGTACGAAGCCCAGCACCAGTTGCTGTCGCCAAGTACTTGGTCGAAGTCCTCAGAGGGCTGTCCACTCTTGCGAAGGGTGAAGTGCGAAGCCTGCTCGAAGCACCTCATGTGCGGAGCCTGCACTGACTCAGCAGAGTAGATTTTCGAGGGTTGTTCGTGGAGCGAAGTCTTCTTGACTTCGAACTTTTGCTCCTGCGTAGCCTGTGTTCGGAGCTGTCGAAGTACCTCCGAACCAGACCTTCGAAGGCAGTGTTCGAAGTCTGTTCCGCAGAAGACAGAACAGAACCGAAGGCTAAGTTTTTAGCCTGAAATTTTAAAAGCTCCCATTCACCCCCCCTCTGGTCGCCGTTTCCGGTCCGACAATTGGTATCAGAGCAGGTTAAGATCACCAGTTGACCTTAACCGGTTTTGTGATCTGTTGGCGACATGGATAGAGGCAGTAAAATTCCTCTGTTCGATGGGACATATTTTGCATACTGGAAGGTGCGCATGGAGGCTTACTTGTTAAGCCAAGGAAATGCAATTTGGGAGATTGTGGACTCACAATACTCCATCCCTGATACCCGCACCACTCAAACTGAAAAAGATCAGTATATTGCCAACTCGAAGGCAAGGAACATACTGTTCATTGGTCTGAGTCGGAGTGAGTTTGATAGGGTGCAGCACCTTAGGACTGCTAGGGAGATTTGGACAACACTCACTGTCTTTCATGAGGGCTCTGCTCAGATTAAGGCCAGGCGCCAAAGCACTTACAATCAACAGTATCAGCTGTTTGTGCAAGCACCTGGTGAATCTGTAGATGCCATGTTTTCTCGTTTTGACGCGATAGTGAGTAACTTGCGATCCAACGGGACGCTTGCTTACAGTGATCACGATAGGGCTATCAAGCTTCTCTATGCTCTTGACCGTAGCATATGGGAGGTGAAGATATCCAGCATTGAGGAGTCCACAGGCTATGACACATTGACCTGTGATGAACTCTTTAGCAAGCTGAAGTCCACAGAGATTGCCAAGGCATCTCTTGCAGTGCACAGAAGCTCTTTGCCACAGCCATTGGCATTGGTTTCTAGCACTAGCCGTGGCACCACTGCAGAACCAAGCACATCAGGCACTTGTGTTCTTGCAGATGGTTTTGCTTTGTCCTCCCTGGTCTCCGTCACAAAGGAGCAGGTGGATAATCTAGCTGATGATGAGCTTGCTCTCATTGCCCGGAGGTTCACCCGCTTTCATCATGAGAGACGGGATCAGAGGAGAAGTGGTTTTAGTGGCTGCTATGAATGTGGCGACACCTCTCACATTAAGGCCAATTGCCCCAAGGTCAAGAAGAGAGATGAGAGTGACCGTCCTAAATACCACAAAAAGGAGAGGAAGCCTTTTGTGAAAGGCAAGCGCGGCAAGATGGCTAAGAAAGTAGCCAAGGCCGCTTCCAGAGCTTTTGTTGCTGCTCTCAGCGACATCGACACTTCCTCAACTGAGGAGTCGAGCTCTGAGGAGGAGGAGTCCCCAAGAAAGGAAGACAAGAAGGACAAGAAGGGACGTGACTTCACCGGCCTTTGCTTCATGGCCGACAGCGATCACAGCGGCGATGAGCTTGACTCATCTGAGGTAAACCTATCATCTGACCAGCTTCTAATTAAATTAGATGAGCTAAATGAAGTAGTGCTTGGTCAGGATAGATTACTTGTGCAAGCCGCTAGAGAAAGAAAAAACCTTAGACTTAGGCTAGAAAATGTTTCTACTGAATATACCATGCTTAAGTCTAAGTTTGATGATGCTGAATGTGAGTCTTGTTCTGTTGTCATGGGTGAGCTTGCTCAGTTGCGTTCTGTACATGCTCAAACTCTTTCTGAGCTTGAGACTGCACAGAAGCAGCTTTTGGAGGTGGATTCTAGACCTCGTGATATTATTGATTGCATGAACTGCTCTTTATTGCGCGATAGCATTAATTTACGTGATAAGCATGTTCATGATCTAGAGGCTAGATTGGAGAGGGCCGGTAGTTCTAAGGATGTGCAGCCTGTGTGTGACACATGCATTACCCTTAAGGACCAGCTAGGCACTGTTAGAGAGCGAGCTGAGAACCTCATGTCCGAAAATGAATACCTTCTTTCTGTGGTAAATAAATGCACTGAGGGGAAGGGTAGGATGGATTTGCTCTTGGCCAAGACCAAGTTGTGTGCTGACAGAGCCGGGGTAGCTCTAGGTTTGGGTTTTGAGAGGATAGCTTTAGACAGTAAGACCAAAACTGTTTTTACCTCTCCTACCACCCTAGAGAAAGAGAGAGCTCTGTTGGACACCCCATCAGCCAAAAAGCCTACCCATCCACCAAAGAAAACCACACCTCCTATCAAGAAAAATCCTCCCAAGAAAACCACACAGAAGAAACCCAAGGAGCCTGTGAGAGTTGCTCCTGTGACCCATGAGAGTGCCCCTAGGAGAGTGTTTCATTGTTCTTATTGTCAGCGGGCGGGTCATTTGATTGGTTTCTGTTTCCGTCGCATCAAGGATGAGCGACGTGCACAGGCGATGAGCTATCAGGACATGCATTACCCATCTTTAGGTATGCATGAGTCTGAGTATTACTCTCGTCCTGTTTTCGAGGCTCCTCGTGCTTCTCGGAGAGGTTTTGCTCCTCAAGGTGTTCACCATGTTCCATATGGTGGTAGACCTCGGGCGAGTAGCTTTGTACCTCGTCAGAGTAGGAGACCTCGACATGCTTTGCGTTCTTTGCATGTAGGTAGACCTCGCACTTTGCATCATTCTGATTATTATGTGCGTAGACGTCTGCTTTTACTGTGCCTACTACTCGTGTCACTCAGTGCTGGATGCCTCGTCATTATTTTACTCACCCCAGCACTGAGCGATCGAGGCGTTCTTATCATGTGTAGGCGACAGGTTGAGGCTTGGAGGGCACGTGGATCATGGACTCCGGTTGTTCGCGCCACATGACCGGAGATGCAGCTTGGTTCTCCAGCCTCACCACAACCAAGCAAAGGGAACATATCACCTTCGGAAACAATCGAAGGAGTAGAGTGAAAGGTAAAGGTGTGGTAATAATTAACACGAACTTCACTCTCAAAGATGTTGCTTTGGTTGAGAACCTGGGATACAATTTGCTGTCTGTATCTCAGTTGCTTGATGAGGGCTTCGAAGTGCGATTTCATCGCGATACTTCGCAAGTGCTCAATTCTGATGGCGTTGTGGTGTGTAAGATCTTTAGGGTTGGGAGAGTTTTTGGAGCTGATTTTTCAGAGTCATCTGGTTCTTCTCATTGCCTTGTTGCACATTCGACTTCTGAGCTTTGGAAGTGGCATAGGAGACTAGGGCATATGAGCTTTGAGTTGCTCGCTCGTCTGAGCGCCCTAGGTTTGATCCGAGGATTGCCCAAGCTCAAGTTTGAGAAGAATTTAGTTTGCGCTCCATGTCGACATGGAAAAATGATTGCCGCTTCGCATTCGCCAGTCACCACAGTGATGACTGAACAGCCCGGAGAACTTCTCCATATGGACACTGTAGGTCCTTCTCGGGTTAGTTCTTTAGGCGGCAAGTGGTATGTACTTGTTATTGTCGACGATTTCTCCCGCTACTCTTGGGTCTTCTTTCTTGCCAGCAAGGATGAAGTGTTTACACACTTTCGGAGCTTGGCTTTGAGACTTTTCACTGAACTCCCTGGTGCATTAAATTCATTCGAAGCGATAATGGCACCGAGTTCAAAAATAGTCTCTTTGTTGATTTTTGCATGGAGCATGGCATAGAACATCAATTCTCTGCTCCACGGGTCCCTCAACAGAATGGTGTTGTTGAGAGGAAAAACCGCACTTTGGTTGAGATGGCTAGGACGATGCTTGATGAGCATAGGACTCCTAGAAAATTCTGGGCTGAGGCCATGAACACTGCTTGCTACATCTCAAACCGAATTTTCTTGCGCTCAATTTTAAACTTGACATCTTATGAGCTACGTTTTGGGAGACAGCCCAAGGTTACTCATCTTCGAGTTTTTGGCTGTCGCTGCTTTATCCTAAAACGTGGTAACTTGGATAAATTTGAGTCGCGATCTTCTGACGGGATCTTTTTGGGTTATACTACTCATGGTCATTCTTATCGTGTTTATAACTTGGAAACTAACACTGTCATCGAGTCATGTGATGTGACTTTTGATGAATCAACCCCCTCTGTTAGTTCTGCTTTTGAACAGGCAAATGAACACGACATGGAACAGACCTTATTCGAAGACGAAGATCCCGGAGAATTCGAGGATGATCCCCTACTACCCTCGACATCGACCCCCGAAGCTGACCCCGCTTCAACTACTTCGGCACGAGGTCCCGAAGCGACTACCTCAACATCGGTCATCTTGGACCACTCCAACGCACAAGTTGAGGGGGAGACTGCATCTCGCCGCGAAGCTCCACATCATGTTCAAAGGATGCACCCTCCCGAGCAGATCATTGGTGAGCTTGATCAAAGGGTAACACGTTCTCACGCTCATTTCACTAATGCTGCTTTTGTTGCTTCTTTCGAGCCTTTAGATGTTAGTCATGCACTTTCTGATTCTAGTTGGATCAATGCCATGCATGAAGAGCTTGAAAATTTTGAGAGAAACCAAGTCTGGACATTAGTTGATCCTCCACCAAATGTTCATTTCATTGGAACAAAATGGATTTTCAAAAATAAACAAGGGGAGGATGGAACAATTGTTAGAAATAAGGCTAGACTTGTAGCTCAGGGCTTTTCTCAACTAGAAGGGATTGATTTTACTGAAACTTTTGCACCTGTTGCTCGCCTTGAGGCCATTAGGATTTTGCTTGCCTTTGCGACATCCCGGGGATTCAAACTCTATCAAATGGATGTCAAAAGTGCTTTTCTTAATGGCTTCATAGGTGAAGATGTTTATGTAAAACAACCCCCTGGTTTTGAAAACCCCAAGTACCCACATAAAGTCCTTAAACTTCATAAGGCTCTTTATGGACTCAAGCAGGCCCCTCGGGCTTGGTATGATAGACTTAAGTCTTTTCTGCTTGAGCGAGGGTATTTGATGGGCTCTGTTGATAAAACTTTGTTTACTCTCAAGCATGGCAAAGATTTCCTCCTAGTTCAGATTTATGTGGATGATATCATCTTTGGTGGCTCTTCTCATGCTTTGGTTGCCGAGTTTGCAGATACCATGAGCAGGGAGTTTGAAATGTCAATGATGGGTGAACTCACCTTTTTCCTTGGTTTGCAAATCAAGCAAAGCAAACAAGGTACTTTTGTCCACCAGACAAAGTACACCAAGGACCTGCTCAAGAAGTTCGACATGTCCGATGCGAAGCCCCTCGCCACTCCAATGGCTACATCTGTAGCATTGGACCCTGACGAAGATGGAGAAGCCGTAGATCAGAAGGAGTTCCGGAGCATGATCGGCTCCCTCCTCTACTTGACTGCCACGAGGCCGGACATACACTTCGCAGTATGTCTGTGCGCTCGTTTTCAGGCTTCACCACGAGCTTCGCACCGCCAAGCGGTTAAGCGCATTCTAAGGTATCTCAAGCACACCCTTGAATTTGGCATATGGTATTCATCGTCTTCATCTTTATGTCTTAGAGGTTATTCAGATGCGGATTTTGCTGGGTGTAGAATTGATAGGAAGAGTACCTCTGGTACTTGTCATTTTTTGGGTACGTCTCTGGTTTGCTGGTCTTCCCGCAAATAGTCTAGTGTTGCACAATCGACGGCTGAGGCCGAATATGTTGCTGCAGCTAGCTGTTGCTCTCAGATTTTGTGGATGGTTTCCACTTTGCGGGATTTCGGGTTAGATTATAAGAGTGTTCCACTCTTCTGTGATAACACTAGTGCTATTTGTATTGCAAACAACCCGGTTCAGCACTCCAGAACCAAACACATTGATGTACGGTATCATTTTCTCAGAGATCACAATGAGAAGGGTGATATTGAACTTCAATATGTTGATACCCAACACCAGCTTGCCGACATTTTTACAAAACCCCTCGATGCTTCTCGATTTGCTTACTTGCGTGGGGAACTTGGTATTTGTCATCCCTACGGCATTTTGTGAGGGGGAGCTGATTTTAATTGTCCTGCATATGCTCATTATGTGTGGAATTGCACTTACATCTTTTGCTATTATATGCCTGCTTTTAATTCAAAGAAATCATGACAGCTCAGCTCTATGAAATATGTCTGGAACATTGATTGTGCATGATGTTTTATTTTCTAAAATCAAAACTTGCTCACCACACAATCGTGTATCTAGCTTGTTTAGGCAGGACTGCTTTTAGCTATCTTTTATCTACTTGACAGCAAGACTCTGTTCCTTGGATGCTAAAAATTTGCAACTTGAAAAATGTGTTCTTTATTCATGGATACTCATCAAAATATTTAATTAATCAAAATCAAAAACCCATGATTTGCCTGGTTTCAATGAAAAGATCCAGGAGGGTTTGTTTGTCGCACTACTCTATTCTAGACTGCTTACCATTGCACTTTGGTCTGAACTGGGATAGTGTAGTGTATGCCAAAATCACCGCCTTAAGCTTCAGATGGCTTTCTTGCCTAGGCTTGGCTTGATTGGAAAGTATAAGGTGGACAAACAAATAACCCCTGGCATTAAGAACAAGAACAACAAAATTAATTGATCATCAAGTTTGCTTTGACAGCTCCTTTTGAACAAGACTTGTCTGACTAGGGTAGAATTTGTTAGCTTTGCGCAGTCCTTGCCTTCACATGTCTAGCTGCTATGATTAAGTGGTGATGCTTTAATCTCAAAATGTCAAAATCACATGCCATCATCTTGTTTCACAGAATGTTAAATTGAGCTGAGCACATGATCATTTGTGTTAATTTTGGCATATTTTTGCATTATATGTCGTTGCAATTCTATTCATTTCAAAGCTTTGCATCTTTTGAATGCTCCTTGATGCTTGCATTACCAAAGGGGGAGAGCTTTGCGATGTTCTCTGCCGCAAGAAGGCATAATTTTGAAGGGGGGAGAGATTTTTGACATAAAGGGGGAGAAAAATTTGCTTAACTCAGGGGGAGTTCTTTTCAAGGGGAGATTTGCCAAAAAGGGCTTTTACTCTTTTAAGAAAGGGGGAGAAAAATTTCTTTTATCAAGTGACATGCTTTGGCTCTTTTCTGAGTTTTTATGGTCACTTGTGTGCTGAAAATTTTTACATTTTCTTGAACTTCGATTTGGTTGTCAATGCACTCATCAAGGGGGAGATTGAGAAACCAAGGATGGTTTCGGTGTATGTGATGAGTGATTGACTGGATTTTACCCTCTGTTCGAAGGGTACCTCCGGAGGGGCTTCGGAGGTGGTACCTCCGAAGGGTGTTCGGAGGTGTGTCACCGGAGTGTGTTCGGTGTTTGCTTGCTGCAGCTGTGCAGCGGAGTGTGCTTGTTGGAGGGGTCCGACAGTACGCGATGACTGGGTTCGTACCGAGGGCTTCGGTACTTTGGGCGGTACACCGGAGTGTGTGCCGAAGGTTGCTAACCCGGAGAGGTCTCCGGAGTACTGGATACACTTGTTTGCTTGTCGGTGGTGCGCAGGGACTTCGGAGGCGACGGACAGGGTTCGAGCCAGGTGAACCTGGGTCAAGCGGGAGGCTTGATGCCAGGGGAGCGGGGAGCTCCGTCACGGTGGCTGCGAAGGTGGTCCGGGTCGGTCCTCGAGTCGAGTCGTGCCAGGTGAAGGCAGAGAGTGCGGAGTGTGGCTCCGGCTGAAGGTACTCCGAGACAAAGTCCTCGGAGGTGAGGCACTTCGAAGGTACTCCGAATGGAGTGACTTCGGAGTTGGTGGATCAAGTCCTCTGCGGAGGCAAGGAGTTCGAAGTGTGCTCCGGAGGGAGACACTCGAAGGTACCCGACGAAGGTCTCAGAAGTCGAGGTGCATCGAAGGCATGGTCCGGGTGAGGCTCGTCGTGGAGTGTGCTCGGGGAGAGGCACTGCGACGGAGTGCTCATGGAATGCTTCATGCGGAGGCCTTGGACGAAGGAGGGACTTCGAAGGGTGGTACTCCGAAGGTGGGGCTTCGGAGTGAGGATGACTTGAGGTGCTTCGGCCATGCATGGCTTCGGTACACGGACGGACGGTGTTCGAGCTCGGAGTAGCTGCGAAGCCGTGGTGATCCACTCCGGAGGTGGTGGTGCGAAGGCCCAAGGGCTTTGACGGCTTCGGCTTAAAACCGTCACTGTATCGAAGGACTTCTTCGGCGGAGCGAAGGCCATCAGGCTGCAGGCTTCTCGCCGAAGCTACCGCACCCTCCGGTGCGAAGGGAGGTTCCAGAAGTCAACACTGTAAAGGCTGACACTGTCTGTTCTGAAAAAGGCTGACACTGTCCCCTCTGCAGCTGACAGAGAAGCCTCCAAAATAAAGGTGGACTACCTTTTGTACCCCTTAGTTCTGTAGAGACAAAATGGATGTAAACCCTAGGGGTAATGTAGTCACTTCCTTAGGATGAAGTCGTGGGCTATAAATATGGGGGCTCGGTAGGTAACATTTAACACTTTGAGCATTTACTGTTGAGCTCCTGTAGACAGACCTCGCTGTATTCATTCTGAGTTCAATTTATTTCAGTGTTCCTTGTTCAAGCGACGAAGCCCTGTTTTTCTTGTGCTTTTTGCTTGAGCTCGCTTTGCATACTTCGCTAGTTTAGTGCACCGAAGCCTGTTGAGGCGAAGGTAGTTTTTCGTGCGAGGTGTGCTTTGTTAGTGTGCATTCGCTCTGTGTAACAGGAGGTGTAACCTCGCTGCTTACTAGCGTAGCCCTGACCGAGGCCCGTTTTGCTTCTTGTGTCGAAGCCTTTAGCATAGTCCGTTTTGTGTGCGTGTAGACCTTCGCGTACGAAGCCCAGCACCAGTTGCTGTCGCCAAGTACTTGGTCGAAGTCCTCAGAGGGCTGTCCACTCTTGCGAAGGGTGAAGTGCGAAGCCTGCTCGAAGCACCTCATGTGCGGAGCCTGCACTGACTCAGCAGAGTAGATTTTTGAGGGTTGTTCGTGGAGCGAAGTCTTCTTGACTTCGAACTTTTGCTCCTGCGTAGCCTGTGTTCGGAGCTGTCGAAGTACCTCCGAACCAGACCTTCGAAGGCAGTGTTCGAAGTCTGTTCCGCAGAAGACAGAACAGAACCGAAGGCTAAGTTTTTAGCCTGAAATTTTAAAAGCTCCCATTCACCCCCCCTCTGGTCGCCGTTTCCGGTCCGACACTCTGGCATCAAGCTCACCGCTCAACCCTTGATCACCCGCCGTCAACAATTGGTCAGCATCTCCTTCCTGCACATACAAGACAAGCCAAGACACGAACGCGACGCACCACCGAATACCTCGGCAACCAATCAACATTTTTACATCGAGCCCCTCGAAGCACTGAAACCACTCTCAACCACTTAACTGCTTTAACGCTCATCCTTTCAATCACTCATCATCCAGACTGAAACCATCGTTGGTTTCACAATGAGTCCAGTTGTCAATAAGGGGGAGAAATTTTGGTTTACTTGATTTTTAGAAGAGTTTTGGGGGAGTTTTGGCTTTCTGTGGGATTTGTTTCAGGAGGAGTTTTAGTCTCTTTTGCCCTTACTCTTTGGATATCCTTGTTGATAATTCCGAGATTGCAATCGTTTGAATTTTTTTTTTGAAATTTTTGTTGATTTATTTATTGTTTAACCATAATGACTGTTTTCTAGCTTTTGTTTGGCTTTTGGTCATTAAAGTTAAACATTTTTTTATTTACTTCTTTCTATTCTCTTGTGTTTTGTTTTTCGTGTTTCCACATATTTTGTAGGTTATAAAGCGTTGATGAAGAGGGTGTTGACAATGCACTCATCAAGGGAGAGATTGAGGAGCCATGTTGAAGATCATGGGCCTCATGGCTCTAGAAGTTATGAGTGATTTTCAACGAAAGTCAAAGAGAGAAATGAAGAGGAGATGAGACCTGACGTGTCTTGGGCCACAAGTGATTCAGGTACACAGGCGACGAGCGATTACCGAGCAGAGAGGCCACGGAGTTGGGCCAACCCAATCCGGGTACATGGGCCAGGAACGACAGGAGTTCTGCTAGTATGTTAACCGAGTTTGACCTAGGTAAATGGGCAGCGAGCGATTGCTGGGCTGAGGAATCTGCGGAATCAGGCCGGTCCAATCCGGGTACCCGTTGCGAAGACAATGGACACTTTAATTATCAGTTTCGACGTAAAACTGACGCATCTGTCCAAACCGTTCATCGGAGATCAGACCGTCCTGAAGCGAAGTCGTAGCTGCTACGAAAACTCCGCATCAGAACAATCTCCCGTTAATTAGGATTTTACTATTTTGCTTGTTGGGCCAACAATTTTTATTTTTGCGTCTGTGTAAATTACCCTAGGGGTAAATCTGTCTTTTTCCTTTTAATGGGCTGCCTATAAAATGAGTTTGTATCACTCTAGAGTTTCTAACTCACTTTGAACGAAAAATTAGAGTTCACTTTATCTTTTCTGGTCTTGGCTTTCTTCCTCCCTGAGCACTATCGCTGAGCTTGTTATTCCTCACGAATCCGCCGCCGGATGGTTTTTTCCTCTACCGACAGCCACTGCTATCTCCATCGTGGAAGAAGCGCATGGGTTGCTGCTAGCCATCCGTGGGACTCCGCATGCGGGCTCTCCGGAAGCTGCCCGGTTTTTATTTCCACCGCTGGTGATCCTTTCCACCTGCAGCACATCCACGAGTGCAGCGCGAGGGAGCGGCTCCGGTGTTTGACTCAGACCGTGAGTTCCTGGCAGCACTACGCCTAAGAAATCATCTGGTAGAATGTATGGCGTGCAGTTGTTTGTGGTTTTCACAAAAACCATCACACTGTGAGTTCTATTTGTTATTCTGCACAAAATACTTGGTATTTGTTTGTTGTGCTTAGTCTAGTTTGTTATTTTGCACAAATTACTTGGTATTTGTTTACTATGCTTAGTCCAAGTATGAACTAATTATTCTGCGTATGGTTCACAACCACCTATCATGTCTTCCTATGATTTCTAGTGTATTTCAGTGATAGATTAAATTGCAAGCACTTTATTTTTAAACGGCACCATAATTAGTATTTAATATATCCTTGATTCTTTAGTGCATTTTGAATTATATTTGAGCAAATCTGCTTTTATTTTATCTGTTTAAAATGGATTAGTATTGTTGATGATTGTACTTGTGCTATTTGCAATGCATGTGAGCTAAATAATTTGTTAATCTACTTTTAAACACTTTGATGGTGTCTTTTTGATTAGGACACCGGTCATTTTAAGGCTAGATTATTTTCAATACTTATGATCTCTCATACTATCACATCACATCATAATTGATAGGAGAGTGATAGAACTATTTCCATCTCTGGTTTTGATTTGAGTTTTTCGTTAACTCTTGAGGTGTGTTGGGTGTTGGGAGAAGACCATTGATTCAAAAGAATTTTTGAGGCGCCCATTCACCCCCCTCTGGTCTCTACTCTCGGTCCTACAGGAATAAGTTGCATATTCTAAAGGGGAGTTTTCCTAGTTCCAAAAACTTGTACAAGACTCAAAAACACCGATATATCATGGCTGCAAAGAAAAGTACACGGTCTTATACACTATCTTGACAATGCTACAAATGAAGGTGACATATGGATGGTCCGCTGTGAGTTTCAAAGCATTACTGAATTTACTGAGTGATCTGGTGTTGGTGCGTTTTTTGGTCACACTTTCACACACGTGTGGCCTGGGAGATATGCTTCACTCCAGTGTAGGTCCTACGTTCTTAGAAAAAGGGTTCAAGGCGTGCCAATCAGTTTGACCCTGCAACTGATAAGGGAACAAAAAATATGACATCAGTAGCTTGGCCTATTGGCTATCGAGCTGATGACCGCGACGAGGATGGGATATTCATGGAAAATCATACCAATCGGCCATAAAGCCGATGAACTAGGATGAAGCAATAGGGAGAGTGTGTTATCAACCGATAAGATGGGAAGTTTACCCCATAGGACGATGAGTTCTTTTCCAATGACTTATAAGATGTAGCGTGGAATCGAAGATAACATGTTGGCTACCGAAAGAAAGAAATAAAATGTGCCAGATAACATGTCTATATCATAAAAATAATCACAATAACTAGATCGAAACTAACCAAGACAGTAGTTAGTCACGATGATCTTAATAATATGTCAAAGTATCAGACATGCTTTATTTAGATGAACGTTATACATCATGAAAGAGATACAATAGCAAGAGATGTCGGACCTAACCGATGAAGCCTCGAACTATCAGACTTAGATCATATCAATCTAAGAGATCAATCTGAACTGATGCAGACTTAGACCTAGCTAATACACCAAGAACAACCAGCGACCATACTATTTCGACGTTCACCTCAAGACATCAATCTGATGCAGCCATGAGGATACTGATCAAATCAATACGGACGTCGAGGGTGGCGGGACTCACCTCTTCGCTGGAGATCGAAACGATGCAGCTCAGCTCTGAGTGCTGAACCCTGCCTTTGGAAGCCAAGGGTGGCGATGCGCCGAGTAGTTGATTGATAGAGATGTGTCTTTCTAAGCTAACTAGGGATACATATTTATAGTCCAGAGACTTGTCGTCCAAGCACTCTATCTTAACCGATTCCGGATAATCTTCATCTTCTTTTCCGATCTTATCTCCATTGGCTCTTCTGCGTCCGGTCATCTTGTAACAACATGGACGGGCTTCCTTGACTTTTTTTGACCGACTCCTCTTTGACTTCTATTGACCATGTGGAATCTTTAGTGGGCCTGGGCTTTACCAAATCTTGGTGTCAACACCTGGTGCCAGAAGAGAATAAGATTCCTACCACTGTGTATGGTGCTAAGAAGATTGTATGTGCTCTAGGGTTGGATATAGAGAAAATACATGCATGTATGAATGATTGTCTTCTATTTCGTGGAGAGTATGCATACCTTGACAAATGTCCAACATATGGGACACATCGATTCAAGAATAGAAAAGAAGATGATGAATTGGATGATGGGTGTAATAGAAAGAAAGTTTCGAGGAAGGTTATATGGTATTTCCTGTAATCCCTCATCTAAAGCGGATGTTTGCAAATGCCAACGAGTCAAAACAATTGAGGTGGCACAAAGAGGGTCATAAGAACGACCTGATGATACGACACCTAGCAGATTCTGCTCAATGGAGAACAATTAACGCCACATTTCCAAGGTTTCCCAATGATTGCAGGAATATTAGATTTGACATGAGTACCGATGGCATGAACCCTTTTGGTAACATGAGCAGAATGCATAGCACGTGGCCAGTGTTACTGTGTATATAAAACCTTCCCCCTTGACTTTGTAAGATGCATAAATATATCATGTGGTCGATCTTAATCTCTGGTCCTAAACAACCCAGCAACGACATTGACGTGTACCTCAGACCCTTGGTGGATGATCTAAAAATTATGTGGCACATAGGTGTTTAGGTTTGGGATGAGTACATCTGAGAGTACTTCCCACTACATGCCATGTTATTTGTAATTCTTAACTATATAAAAAGGACGACTTACTCGTCCGTCCGCCTCGGCCGCGCGCCCCCTCCCCGCGCATCGCGCGCAGCGCGACCACGCCACTCCCCGGTCCGCCTCGACCGCGCGCCCCCCTCTCCGGTCCAGGCCGTTGTGCTCCCAGGGCCCCTCCCCGGTCCGCCTCGACCGCGCGCCCCCCTCCCCGCGCATCGCGCGCATCGCGACCTCTCCGCCTCGACCGCGCACCCCCTCCCCGGTCCGCCTCGACCGTGCGCCCCCTCCCCTGGCAGTGCAACTGCCTGGACCAAGTCCGAGCGCAGCGCAACTGCCTGGGCCAGGATCGTGCATCCCACTACAAAACCCAGACCTCTCCCCTCCTCTCTACCTCACTGATCTGTCCCCTCTGCTCCCTCCCTCTGCTCAGACCCTAACCTAACGTAGCTCACGGACTCTCGCCGCCGCTCGCCCGCTCCGCCGTCCGGTCGTCGCGCCGCCGCTCAACAGGGCTGGATCCGCCTTCGGGTAAGAGAAGAGAGGCAGTCAGTACATATGAGCAAACAGAAAAAAACCGAAGGGAAAAAAACCGAAGGTTAGGGTTAGGGTTTTTACCCTAACCCTAACCCTAAACTAAGAGTGGGCCCGGGGTCTCACCTTGGCTCTCGGGTCGTTGCGCCGCCGCTCGCCGGTGGCCGGGAGCCCTCCGCCGCTCGCCGGAAGCCGGGACCGCGCCGCCGGTCGCCATAGGACGGCGAACCCTCTCGGGTCGCTCGGCTTTGACCACCGCGGGCTAGCTCGACGGAGCCCCGCTCACCCTCGGGTGAGCGCGGTGCTCCGGCGAGCTAGCCGGCGGCGGCCGACCGCCGGTGGCCGCCACCGCGCGCCGCTCCGCCGCCACGCGCCCGCCGGCGCGCGCCACCGCGCCGCTCCGCTCTCGCTCTCGCTCTCGGGCTGGGAGGGGGGAAATGGGATTAGGGTTCGGGGGTGCGAGCGCGGCGTCTATATACGGCCGACAACGATGCCTGGCCGTCGGATCTGATCCGACGGCCAGGATTAAGAGGCCTCGATCCGGCCCAGGCGGGAAACGGAAATCCTGGCCCAGGCCCAGGTTGCGTGCGCGGGCGCGCGCCGAATGCCTGGCCTGGGGCCCAGGACTCAGAAAGCCTGCGAAAAGTTGTTTATGGGCCGGAGGGTAACACTGGTTGGGCCGGAATTGGTTTTTAAATTTCCAGAATTAATGAATTGATTTACTATTTTGTTTATTCTCTGGAAATTAAGAAAATTGCCCAAAAATCAGATAAAATTAAGTTTGATGCTAGAATAATTTTGTAAAATTCATAATGTTCAGTAAAATTACTCCTAATTTTTCCAGCATTTCTAATAGTATTTTCCATTTTACAGAATTAAATAATTGCCTTTTTCCTATTTAATTATTCCCTGAAAAATTAGAAAATCACCAAAATTAAGATAAAACAACTTTAGGGATGTAGATAATTTTAACATGATTCATCATGTCCAGTACAATTACTCTTAATGTTTTGAGCATTTCTATGAGTAAATTGTTAGAACTTAATAGAATTAATTTTTTATTTTATTATTCCCTTTAACTGTGGCAAGTGCATATGCATATTTACTTAGAGTAATTTCTTAATTTCGATCATATAGTCAGAAAAGTTGACTTACAAAATGAAGAAATTAATTGTACCTAATACTTTCTGAATGAGATGTTTTCTCCAGGTGGCAAGTTGACTTACAAAATGAAGAAATTAATTGTACCTAATACTTTCTGAATGAGATGTTTTCTCCAGGTGGCATACAATCAGCAGACAAATAGACAATGCATCATGGGCTTGTCAAAACTAAAATAATTGAGCTTGCTGAAGTTTAAATTCGTCCTCGGAAAGTACATGGCTAACTTAAAGTATAAACATATATACTTGGAAGTGGAACTGAGACCCAATAGAATTAATTTTCTATTTTATTATTCCCTTGAACGTATAAAAATTCCCAAAAAAAAGATAAAGCAAGTTTAGATGTTGTATATTATTGTATTTTCCATAATTAAAATGATTACTGAATTCATTTTGTATTTAGTCCAATGACTCTTTTTTTATTAGAAATAATTATTTTTTTTCTTACTGAACTATTTTTATTTCTTACAGATTCAAGACGATTTCTCATCTAAAGAGTATTCACATCTAAAGACGGTTTGAACCTGATTTATCTCTAGCTTATCTCCTTATGAGATGTTTATTTCCTATGAGTAATAATACCATCATTTCCTATGCCGTAGTATTTAGGCACATCTGTTTATTTCTAATGTAACGTTCCATTAGAAATTATGTTGGTTGTCTGTGATCTTGGGTCTATTTGGCGTCTCATTGTTATAAGTAATAATTTGTACATTGTAGTTAATATTTTATTCAGATAACTGTGGGCTGAAAAAACTGCCTTAGAGGGGATAGGAGCAAGACATGCAATTTATAGATATCATTATGGGCCATGAATCTGATATAGGATGTGCATTGTTTAAACCTGATTTATCTCTAGCTTATCTGCTTATTAGATGTTCATTTCCTATGAGTAATAATACCATCAGTACAAACCTAATTATCATGACATTCTCCAATTATTACATGGGAAACACAAAACATATATTGAATAAAAACATCAGCCAATAAAAACCAACTGTTCTTAATTTTTTTCCGCATTTCCATGATTTTTTTATATTTTTCTATACATTTCTTAATTGCGTTTCTGTATTTTTTGAATTTTTGGCATTTTTCGATGAATTATCCTGTTTATTCTTTAATATTTCCCCCTTTTTATTCTGTAAAGATTTTCCCCTATTTTCATTCTTACATGTGTTTCTATTCTATTTGTCAAATAATGTGTTTATATCTGATTTGTCAAATAATTCCGCTAGATAAAACATTATAATATAGTTGAATTTCTTAGATATATTAAATGGCTGGCATGCGAAAGAGAACTTACGCCGACCGTCCAACCCGTAATGCGGTGGTACCTAGGTGAGCCTATATTAGTAAAACCAACTTTCCTGCAACGATGAAAGATGTTCTAAATTGCATTTTTTTTGTTAAGGTTTATGAAATTTGACGAGATAGAGTTCGAGCACTTAAACTATGCATGGAGTGCCGTCGCCAGAGTAGAAGTTAAGTTTCTCCCTGATGAATATGGAGAAAAACAACGATTTATTTTAATGGATATTACCGTAAGTTGCACATAAGTTGGCCTAAATTTTACATAGTAGTGAACATGTGAACTATTCTAAACCCTAATATTATACGTAGGGTGCTAAAATAGAAGTCATTGCATGGGAGCGGGAGGAAGTTCATAGGTTTAACATTCTCCTAAATCAAGGACAATGTTATACTATTCATTGTCTATATTTTCAACCTAATCTTGAAGAGGCATTGTACTATCGGAGCATTGCCCATGCCTATGAAGGTTCTCTTCGAAGAAATACAACAGTTGAGCCATACATTCTTCCAATCCAATTCCCTCCCTATCCAAAATATCTATTGACGTTTCATGACGCGTGGATTCGTCCTAATAAAACGTTTGTGGGTACGTACGTAAATTGAATCGGCGATGCATAGTTTCAAAAAAATAGTTGTCTTACTTATAGTATGATATGATTATTTGGACAGACATAGCTGGAGTTGTTGTCTATTGGGGGAAATTGGAACGACTTGGAGGTCTATATAGGGAGATAACACTGATGGACACTAGGTAATTCATAAGTTAGATACAACCACTTATATCGTTATAAACAATCATATTGTTTTTGCAAATCGAAAGCTAATGAGAATTTGATCTTTTTTAGCTTGAACATGATGGTTGTTGGAATTTGGGGTGACTCCCTCACTGATCACATCTCTGAATGGACAGAAGCTCATCGTAACAACCACATTGTTTTAGGAACCATGCTTCGACTTCACAAGAAGCATAGTAATTTAGCCCTAACCCATTTTATCATTAATAAAGATATAGTGATGAATTACGCTAATATTTGTTCTACTTGGCGATAGGATGTTTAGAGACTTCAGAACACACTACAGTCAAGTTTAATCCGATTTATCCATCCACACTACCTTTGCAAAGTAAGTAGTTCCAACAATACAAACACAAGCTAAGAATAATGGCAATACATCACATAATATTATAGATATTGTTAATTATTTTTCTTTGAAATATAAATGCAGACTTACGGCAACGTCTGAGTTCAGGAACTATGGATCTAAGCTTTGTGAATCGGTTCATGGAAGCTAGATGGAGATATTTTGCAACGATTTATGGATCTGACTGTCCATAGTGTTACAGTCTTGTGTGTATTGTGGTGTGCGTTGTTTATGTACTTCCTCATATTCGGATGTTTTGTGTTTATTTCTATTGGGTACACCCTTTGAAGTTATTTGAATGTAATATTGGTTTTTGTGTTCATTTCGTTTAATCTATTGTGTACTCCCTTTGAAGTTATTTGAATTTGATATTTGGTTTTGTGATCATTCGTTGAATCTATTGTGTATTCCCTTTGAAGTTATTTCAATGTAATATTTGTATTGGAATACATGTCTCAAATTGAAATACGCTTATTTACAAAATGAAAACATCATTCACTGTAATACTCTCATTCCTAACCTTGAATAATATTTTCTTTCCTCTAACACAATCTCCAGATCCAATCTTGATTAATAATCATTCAATGCCCTATTTAAATAACAAATTTGTAATCCTAACCCTCAAAATAACCCTTTAATCCAAAACAAGTATTCTAAATCACTCTTTGGTACCAAGAAAAATAAATTAAAAACTCAAACACTTATCTGAATTAAAATCATGTTCCATCTATAATGTTTCCACTCAATTATCGTTTGTTTATTGGTTAACCAATTATGCAATCAACAGGTCGCTCGACGCCGCGATAACAAAGCTATCAACCATGTCAGAAAATATACCGAGGAGAGAGGGGAAAGAAGGTTATTATATTTTATGCGCCTAATTTATCATGTTTATTTGTCTATTCAAATATTTGTGCTACAACATTACACTAAAATTATTGTCTGAAAATGTGTACTCATTTTAAATTTTTAGTTATCGATGGTCGTCATAGACAAAAGAGAAATCGTTGTAACATTTTGCCTCACGGCCCTTCTGGAATTTGTATTCGACAACCATCACAGACTCCATCGGAAAGTTCATCGGACGGTGAAAATGTGTCATATCGACAACCGTCCTCATTTGTTGTTCCTACACAAAGTACCCTTACATCAGCGGGATTATTTCAAGGACAAACCTCTAATGGTATAAACTACTGCAATATGGGTTGTGCAATTACTAATAGCAAAAATTATGTCTCATGTGATTACATAAACTTTGTGCAGGTGCAAATTCTGCTATATTAGCAACTCCAACTATCGACTCACAAGAGCAACAAGCAATTCCATCTGTTCAACAAACCCAACTTGACCGATCGATAGATCGTGCTGAGATAAGGCGTGCTCGTGAAAGAGCACGCTATGCAAGCTTGACATCAGAGCAACGAAACAAAAGACGTGCACGTGATAAAGCTCGATATGCAAGTATGACAGATGAACAGAGGCAAGCGAGGCGAGAGAACCAACGATATTCAGCAAGTATGACAGATGAGCAAAGGCAGGTTATGCGGGAAAAACGTAACCAACAAAATCGAGCAAGAAGAAGAACTCTTGGTCCAAACTGTGTCGTTCGTAATACACCACATGGCTCTGAGATAGGATCTAACAACCTTAATACAACTGACGTTGTCTACCAGAACCTACCTGTTAGCGCCCACATTTTAAAGACTCAGGCAGACTGTCGTCATTGTGGTGCGAAGAGGTTTGAATATGAGCCGCTAGGATTTTGTTGTATGAATGGCAAGGTCAAACTTCAAATACCTGCGCCACCTGAGGAGCTTCGACGGTTGTACACAGGTGAAGACATTCAATCACAACATTTTATAGAGAATATTAGATATTTTAACAGTCATTTCTCCTTCACCACAATGTACTGTGATTATGACAAGAACCTCGCAAGTGCAAGGGATGGAGTTTACACATTTAAAGCGCATGGGCAAATGTACCATAACATACATTCTTTTGGGAATGGAGACAATGAACCAAGCCACTTGCAGTTGTACTTCTATGATGATGATCCTAGCTTATCACATCGTTTCCGTCGTGCTCGAGATGAGATATATAGAGAAAGGGACATATCTATTATTAGATGTTTGGTACATATTTTGAGAGATAATCCCTACTCTGAAACATTCAGAAGCCTAGGACAGGTTGAAGACGTTGATGAATATCGTATTGTGCTAAATATGGATTATAAGCTAGACCAGAGAACTTATAACAGACCGTTAACATCAGAGGTTGCTGCTGTGTGGGTTGAGGGGAATGATATTAATAAACATTTTGATCGTAGCATCACCTTGTTTGGCAATAACAACAACTACTATTCAATTAGACCGAGTGATGGGTGCTACGACCCTTTGTCATACCCCCTATTTTTTCCAAGAGCAGAGCTCGGTTGGCATTCTGATATACCAAGACAAGGTATTGACATTAGTCAAATAAATACAACCCGACAAAGAAATGCTGACAACTCAGGTTAGCTAAGTGACTCATATTCATGTTATTACGATACTATTAATCCATACGCTAATCACCTAATTGATTTCTCTTTTCTTTGTAGATACTACCAGCAAGTTTTTTGTTTCGATGCGTGAATATTATTGCTATAAATTCCAGATGCGTAGTGGAGTCTTCAACACGGTCTTGTATGGGAGACGTCTATTCCAGCAGTTTGTAGTTGATACCTACATAAAAATTGAAACGTCTCGCCTGAATTACTTCTTATACAATCAGAAGAAGATTCGTGCGGATCTTTACCAGGGCTTGATGGATAGTGTATCTGTTGGAGAACATAGAGCCAGCAGATTGGGAAAAAGATGGGTCCTACCTGCATCGTTTATCGGTGGCGGGAGGGATATGAGACGAAGATATATGGATGCTATGGCCTTAGTGCAGAAGTATGGAAAACCCGACATATTTATCACAATGACTTGTAATCCTAATTGGGAAGAGATAAGTAGGGACCTTGCACCTGGCCAAACACCACAAGATCGTCCTGATCTTGTTGTGCGTGTATTTAAAGCCAAGCTAGAGGATCTCAAATTCCAGCTATTTCGTAAACATATCCTAGGAATCATTGCAGCACAAGTCCATGTTATCGAGTTCCAAAAAAGGGGTCTACCACATGCACATTTCCTCCTTATCATGGAGTCAACATACAAATTGAGTTGTCCCGATGAGTATGATAATGTTATATCAGCAGAACTTCCAGATAAGGATAAATACCCGGAGCTATATGAAATGGTAGTGAAACATATGATGCATGGCCCGTGTGGTCCACTAAATAGGAAGAGTCCATGCATGAAAAATGGTAGTTGCAAGTGCTATTATCCACGCCAGTTTAGTGACACAACTATCCAAGGCGAAGATTCTTACCCTATCTACAGGAGAAGGGATGACAAACAAAGGGTAAGAGTGAGAGGTCATGACTTAGACAACAGATGGGTTGTCCCATATAATCCCATGCTTCTAAGAAGGTATGACTGTCACATCAATGCAGAAGTTTGTTCGAGTATTAAGGCTGTTAAGTACCTCTACAAGTATATTTATAAGGGTCATGATAGGGCGTCTGTGTCCGTCAATGAAGCTGATGAAAACCGCGAGATCAATGAGATCAATGAATATAGGGATGCTAGGTGGGTAACACCACAGGAGGCATTGTGGAGAATATTTGGATTTGATCTTAGCGGGATTTCGCCACCAGTGCTACAGTTACAGCTCCACCTCCCAGGAATGCATCTTGTGTCCTATAGAGAGAATGCTGATGTACGTGAAGTTCTCGACCAACAGGGTGCCTCAAGAACCATGTTGACTGAGTATTTCAAGGCAAATCAAGAATTTACGTGGGCACGCACATTACTTTATAGGGATTTCCCACAATATGCAGTGTGGTTGCCTAGACGTAAGCTTTGGAAAATAAGAGAACGAAGCACGCAGGTTGGGAGGATCATCTCAGCACATCCAGCAGAGGGAGAAAGATACTACTTGAGGGTGCTATTAAACCATGTGGTTGGTGCTACTTCATTTGAGAATTTGAGGACATATGATGGTATTGTATACCCTACATTTCGAGAAAGCGCTGAGAAAAGAGGTATTATTGAGTCAGATAACAGCATTGATGAGTGCCTCTCTGAAGCTGAAGTATTTCATATGCCTTCGTCCCTCCGAAGGTTGTTTGCTACAATATTGGTATATTGTGAACCTAGCGATGTGCGTGGACTCTGGAACAAACACTTCGAAGCAATGTCTGATGACATCCGACTATCCCAGATGAATGCATATGCAGTTGAACAAATGGTGTTATTGGATATAAGAAAATTGCTTCAGTCAATGGGTAAAGAGATAACATCATTTCCTCTTCCAGAAATTGATGAATCATATGACGCCATGGCGGGTGAGGTGAGGGAGATTTGTGAAGAGTCCTCTATACAAGTGGATAATGAGCTACTAGCGAGCACATCCTCTCTTAATGCAGAACAGAGATATGCTTATGATGTTATACTATCATCCGTTGACAACAATAGTGGAGGTGTGTTTTTTGTTGATGGTCCAGGAGGAACAGGAAAAACCTTTCTGTACAAAGCTTTATTAGCAAAAGTCCGTAGCGAGGGGAAGATAGCTATTGCTACTGCAACATCTGGTGTTGCTGCTTCCATCATGCCTGGAGGTAGAACGGCTCATTCAAGGTTCAAGATACCACTAAGCATACAAGACAATGGAGTGTGTAACTTCACCAAACAAAGTGGTACTGCGAAGCTTCTTCAAAAAGCTTCGCTTATATTATGGGATGAAGTCTCCATGACAAAAAGACAGGCAATTGAGGCGTTGGACAAGAGCATGAGGGATATAATGGAAAAGCCCAATCTACCATTTGGAGGCAAAACAATGGTTTTTGGAGGTGACTTCAGACAAGTTCTTCCAGTTATACGAAAGGGGAATAGGGCTCAAATTGTAAACGCAACATTGCGTAGATCTTACTTATGGGATAACATGCATCAGTTGAGACTTGTCCATAACATGAGAGCTCGATCAGATATATGGTTTTTAGACTACCTGCTACGGATTGGCAATGGCATTGAAGAGACCATCGATGATGACTATGTAAATTTACCCGACGAAATATGTGTACCCTACACTGGTGCAGAATCAGACATTGATAGTCTTATTGACATGGTATTTCCAATGTTAGGTGCAAACATGACTGATGCAGACTACATCACATCTCGAGCTATTTTGTCAACGAGGAATGAGAACGTTGATGCAATAAACATGAAGCTTATCGAACGTTTTCCTGGTGACGAGATAATTTATCACAGTCATGATCGAGCAGTCGATGATCCATGCAACCATTATCCGTCTGAGTTCCTGAATTCATTAACGCCAAATGGGTTACCTCCTCATATATTAAAACTCAAGGTTAATTGTCCTGTGATTTTGCTCAGAAATCTTGACCCGGCCAATGGTCTGTGTAATGGGACTAGGTTGATAGTCCGAGCATTTCAAAGAAATACTATCGATGCTGAAATTGTATTGGGACAACATGCTGGTGAGAGAGTCTTCCTTCCACGCATACCCTTGTGCCCCTCCGATGATGAGATGTTCCCCTTCAAGTTTAAGAGGAGTCAATTTCCTGTTAGGGTGAGTTTTGCAATGACAATTAATAAAGCACAGGGTCAAACAATACCGCATGTTGGAATATACCTCCCGAACCCGGTGTTCTCTCATGGACAACTATATGTAGCTCTGTCACGAGCAACTTCTCGTAGCAACATCAAAATACTCGCCGCTCCGGAGAAAAATAGGGGAATCAATTCAACAAGCACGTTAACAAAGAATATCGTCTACAAGGAAGTGCTCACTGAGTAGATAAAAGAAGATGTGCTCACTGTATAGTATATTGTACGATTTCATACCAGATTTGTAATTATAAATATGCAATGACACTTTATATAGAAAGCATACTTCTATGTATTGTTTTGAGGAATAATATATTACATTGTTTCTTATCGTCGCAATATTACTAAACAAATGTGTTCGGAAAATATATCATGTTCTAAATATATTGCTGTTAACATTATGCATCCGTTGCAACGCACGGGCCTCTCACTAGTAATAAATGATATGTCTACTCATCATAACTTATCTGGTCAAAACAAAAGGAAAGGTGAATCGTGTCGACAGTGCTTGGAGGAAACATCAAGCACATGGTTGAACCATTCTAAGAAAACGGTGTACATGCGACATCGACGATTTCTTCCAAAAACACCCATACAGAAGAATGAAGCTACAGTTTGATGTCTCCATAGATAAAGGAGGACCTCCTAAGCATTTTAGAGGCACAAAGGTATAGGATCGGGTAAAGGACATAAATTTTATACTCGGTAAGCGAAAATGGTCTTACACAAGTTGTGATGGAATGTGGAACAAGCAATCAATTTTGTGTGAGCTGGAATATTACAAATATCTCGATGTTCACCATTCCATCGATGTAATGCATGTGGAAAACACGTGTGATAGTCTCCTTAGAACAATGCTAAATATGCCAAGAAAAACAAAAGATAACGAGAATGCTAGAGCGGATATTGAGGAGATGAGTTTACGACCGAAGCTACATTCACAACAGACGAATAGAGGAAAGTTTTTGCCTCCAACTTGCATCACCATTTCTAGGAAGGAGAGGAAGGAGTTTTGTGAATTCTTGCATAGCATTAAAGTTCCATCAAGTTACTCATCGAATATCAACACACTTGTCAACCTGAAGGAGCTTAAGATGGTTGGTGGAATGAAGACTCACGATTGTCATGTGATGCTGACTCAAATGATTGCTGTCGGAATAAGAAATGTGTTACCAGTGGGGGTAAGAGAGGCAATAATGAGTCTATGTTTTTTCTTCAATGCAATTATACAGAAAATACTCGACCCAACAATGCTAATAGAACTATAGAAAAAACAATAATTGACTCCCTCTCTTCTTGAGATGTACTTTCCTCCATCATTCTTTGATATTATGGTACATCTGACCTCACATCTCATCAAAGAAATATTATTTCTTGGACCTGTTTTCTTGCATCAAATGTACCCGTACGAGAGATACATGTGTCTTCTAAAGAAATATGTTAGGAATCGTTATTCACTTGAGGGTTGCATCGCACATGGTTACTCTAGCGAGGAGGTACTAGAGTAGTGTGTCGAGTACACAGACCCGAATAACCCAATTGGTGTGCCTCACTCTCGCCATGAGGGTAGACTAGCAGGTCGAGGGATCTTCGGTAAGCAAATAATTACTCTGAATCAAAAGCATATGACCAAGCTCATTTCCTCGTGTTGTAACAATCGAGTGAAGTGTCGCCATACATCATTGAGCACAATGACATGCTCTATGCAGAGAACCCATCTCGTACCGAAGCTTGGATCACAAACCAACAAATGAAAAAGTTCAATACCTGGTTTTAGGATCAGATCGCACGATCGAAAACCCTAGTGAGCGAATCGACCAAGCAGCTAGAAATAGGACATATATACACTGTTACAACATATCGAGGTTATCATATAAATGGTTATACATTCTACATAGTTGATCAAGATATTAAGAGCACAAACCAGAACAGTGGTGTTCGTTTTGATGCATATGACAACAACAATGTAAAGAGCACATATTACGGTAAGATAGAGGAGATTTGGGAAATTGACTACCTAGGATTCAAGGTACCTGTGTTTCGATGCCGCTGGGTCAATGGTAAAAAGGCATTACAGTCGACAACTACAGTTTGACAAGTTTAAATCTAACTCAGGCCGGATATAAAGATGAACCTTTCGTGCTCGCTAAACAAGTTTTTCAAGTTTTCTATGTGCCTAATACGACAAATAAGAAACTTCATGTTGTCCTAGCTGGAAAGAGATAAATTGTGGGTGTTGAAAATGTCGTTGATGAGGACGAGTACAATTAGTTTGATGAGATACCACCTTTCGCTACCTTAATTATGCTACAAGTTAAACCAAACAAGCAAACTCCGTACCTGCGCTCCGACCATTTTGAAGGATTGTATGTTAAGAAAGTGAGAAAACAGAGACATACAAGTGTTGAAAAGTGTAAAGTTTAAATTGTATATATACATGCAAGTGTTGTACATGTAGTGTTCAAATACTGAGATACGTAGGTGATTTGTACAATTTGTACTGATTTAGGTATGTAATATATATTTGCAATACTAACCATAACTTGAAATCCGGATGTACTACTAATTTGGGTATGTAATATATATATATGTGTGTGTGTGTGTGTGTGTGTTTGTGTGTGCAATCTGTGCCATAACTTGAATTCTGGAAGTACTACTCATTAGTGACGAGCAACAACTATTGCCCGTCACTAATGAGCATTACTGATTGGGAATCAATATTGTCCATCACTAAAGATTATTTTGCAAAAATACTACTTTAATCTCATTACTACTGGCAGTTAGTGGAGGTAAGTAGTTGACACATTAATTGCTATTTCCATCATTTAAATACACTGGTTGCTTGCATTTGGACTTCAAAACATCAAATTTTTGCTCTTACTGTTCTTGCTTCTTTCTTTGCCCTGGGGGTTTGTAGTGGATGTTGCCTGGCTCGATGCATCCATAGACGTATTGAAGCGTCAGATTAGTCTTCATTCCACTCAAACTATGCCATGGCTTCATTTACCAGAAGCACAATACTTGTATGGTCGCATTAGTAATACCAGTATCGCAAACACTTATGCCGTCACTTTTATATGTTACCATGCATGTGTTGTGCTCTCTTTGATCATTAGTGACGGGTGGTAACTACCACCCGTCACTATTGACTCCTCACGGTGACGGGTGGTAGTTGCCACCCGTCACTGATGACTCCCGCTTATAAATAGGTGGACCCCAAAGTGAATTTGTATGCTTTACATTCTTCCAACCCTAGCCCTAGCCTCTAGCACCATCATCGTCGCTTTTGTTCTCCTCGCTGGCCCCACTATTCTCTGTCCGTCATGCGTGGCCTCTGTCTCACCGTCCATTCCGTCATGCGTGGCCTCCGCTCTGTCATCCATTCCATCGCACGTGGCCTCTGCTCTACCGTCCCTACTCGCTGCGCACCACCTCGGTTGCATCCTTCTCCTCTGAAGGGCCTCCTCAATTTTGTACTCAATTTTTCCTCTTTGATGGTTAATTAATTTGCTTAATAAAGATAATGCTATTAATTTGTGCAATTTGAGGATATGTGTGACAATTTAGTTTAATTTTGTTATTTTCACAAATTTATTCATGCAATGTATTGCTCTCTCTTTAATTTGTGTTGTATGATGCTTTGTTAATTTTTGTGCTCAATATTTGCTCTATGGTGGTTAATTAATTTTCTCAATTAAGACAATGCTATTAATTTGTTCAATTTGGGGATGTGTGTTACAATTTAGTTTAATTTTCTTGTTTTTACAAATTTTTCATGCAATGTAACGGTCTCTTATTAATTTGTTCTCTATGATGTTTTGACCATTTTTGTGATCAATATTATTAGTTGTCACACACACCTATGATTTAAATTGTAGCCGAGTGGCGAGGATGCTATTAAGTTAGTAGTCCGACATCTGAGAGCAATCATGTTCAACTAAATTTAATGATACTTGTTATATTTGTTTTTATTTCAGTTATAACATTGTGCTCATTACATTATTTGTATTTCACTTTATAATCTAATGATATTTTTATATTTTTTATTTCAGTTATTATTTCAGTTGTTTTTTCAAGAGTCTCTTGTTTCTTGCCTTGTTCTAACAAATTTTGAAAAATAAGTTAGAGTAACGCAACCAATTAAGTCGTCTCTCGTTTGGGAGTGTTGGATTATAAATATGATCGGGCAACTAGTCATATTTATAGGAAGACTCTCTCGAATTGTCCATGCTTGGACAGTCCGAGTATATGTGGCCTGCGTAGCTGGACCATGTGGTTTTGTGTTGTTCTAGAAAGAGTTTCGGTGGTGTCTCCCTGTTGTTGTCTGGATACACAACCCTCTCGACCCTGAGTCGAGACAAGTATTTGGGGAACAGCGGGGAGATACTACCGAAATTCTTTCTGGAACCGTACGGGACCACGAGGTCTAGCTACATGGCTCGCACATCCCCAGATGGGATTTAGGACCTATCCTTGCCTATTAGTGCCCAAATCCTAGCGTCGTACATTCGTTCATTTTTTTAATGAAACAATGAGGTCTCCCTTCTCATAATGTTTAGATGACTACCCATTCCTCTACCGGGTCTTCTAGCTCTACCGACGAGGTTGAGCTAGCAATCAAGAAGCCAAGGACACAAGCAAAGTGGCCAACGAACAAGATAACCATCAAGGAGATTGATAGTAATGGCTTGCCAAAAGATAAATCGACCTTGCAATGCCTGAGGAAGCTTGCAAGACTCATTGCACGGGAGAGGGTCCCGTTGACCCTGAGGAAGTTCAATGATCGTAGTTGAGAGCAGATGTGAACCAACCGGCTAACCGAACTAACCACGTGCAAGCTTACCATAAAGCATGTAGGGGTTCAGATTGAGGTGGCAAGGGGTGTTGTCTATCCATATCAACATGAGATACGCAACTTGCCGATAAATGAGGGATTTGCACCGGTGTCTATTGATTTTGTACAACCCAATGCGGAAAACATCCCATTGCCTATTGCTCTGAATGACGAAATCACCACCTTTCATGCTGTCCATATCACAAGGGTACAATGGAAACAGGTGGATATTTTAGTCAATGCCGAGAATCTCCATCTGCTGAACCAAGCTAGTGCTCAGCCGTGTGCTATTGAACCACCATCTACTCAGCCACCTACTATTGTTGTGCCTATTGCAACTCCACCTATCGAGCAAGGTGAAAATGCTTTCAATGTACCGCCATCAAATAAGATAATGATTTTACACAAAAAACAAAGAATGTTGGTGCCAAAAAGACTCTCAAAGTAGCGAAGCCTAAGGTCGCGTCAGCCTGGACTCTTTCTAAGTATGAACAAGGCAAGAACCTACTACCTCAAGATCATCTAGGAAGGGGAGGACAAGGCTTAATGGATCTTCATCAATCTTCATCAATTATACCTCAATGGCTGCAAAGAAAACAAAAGTTCGGTCATTGTACCATACAAGAAAATTAATTTCTAGACCACTGACAACTATTTCTTGATATGCTTCAATGATTTATACGATCTTTTTAACATGAACTCTCTCGACATCAGCTTGCTACGGAGCTAGACATTGTAAATTACTTAACCAATATTTTATATTAAAGTTGACACGTCATTATGTGGTATTAACTACTCTTTCATATATGTAGGTTAATGTGGCAACAAAACAAGAATCAAGAATTCAAATATCTGGATCCACATATGTTAGCAATGTCGATAATCAAGAGCGATAGGAAGTCATGCTCTGACTACCTATTTAAGTTAATCACCACATGCATCACAAGAGATCAACATATAATGGGCATACACCACTTGAATGGACATTATGTCCTACTACTCATCACCCCAAAGTGGAAGATCGTATGGTACCTTGGCTCGACAAGACCAAAGGGACCAAATGGCAAGCGCACCAAGAGGGACTTCTCGGTAGTCAGATATTTAATTGATGAGTAAGGTTTTCTTCATTTCATTACAAGTTCAACCTTTAACTTATTCTTGTTAACTCGATCTTGTCCTACCTCATTATAGAGCTTTTGAATCCGCTGTTTGTGTCCACAAAACAAAAGCAACAAAAGACCTACAATTGGTTCATAAAACTGCAATGCATGTAAGTCTCTAAATGTTTACCCTTTCAAATTTAATGTGTCATCCAAACTAATTATGTATTTCCATAACAGTGCTACAATCAACCTCATGGAAACCAATGTGGGTTTTATGTTGCATACCATATGACGTTGGCCCTAAAAATAGCGGATCTTAAATCACCTGATGTAATATATTATCATGAGCTTGAGGAGCCATGTTGAAGATCATGGGCCTCATGGCTCCAGAAGTGATGACTAATTGTCAATGGTAGTCAACAGAGAGACGTGAAGAGGAGAAGAGACTTGTCATGTCTTGGGCCGCATGTGACTCAGGTACACGGGCAGCGAGCAACTATCGGGAAGAGAGGTTGAGGAGTCGGGCCGGCCCAATCCGAGTACATGGGCCAGGAACAGCAGGGGATCCACTGGTCTATTGACTAGGTTTGACTCAGGTAAACAGGTGGCGAGAGATTGCCGGGCTGAGGGAGACGCAGAATTGGGTCGGCCCAATCTGGGTACCTTGTGCGAAGACAGTGGACACTGTCGGTTTCGGCGTAAAACCGATGCCCTAGTCCAGACCGTCGATCGGAGATCCGATAGTCCTAAAGCGAAGTCGAAGCTTCTACGAAAGCTTCGCATCAAGACAAGCTATCTGTAGATAGGATTTTACTATTTTGCCTGTTGAGACTGCTATTTTATTTTTGTGTCAGTATGTATTTTACTCTAGGGGTATTTGTGTTATTTCCAGTTTTTGGACTGCCTATATAAAGGTCCTTGTATCCCTCTAGGGTTTTCAACTCATTTTTAAAAGAAATATCAGAGTTCAACTTTTATTTCTCCTTCCTCCACTGTTCATCAGCCACCGCACTATTTTCCATGTTCGATTGCGGCTGTTGTTCATCGTGCCTGCACTACAACATGAGATTTGCTATTGTTTGATCCAAATAGATACTGTGCCAAGGCACACAGCCGTTGGCGCATGGCTTCACATGCTTGTTGTAGTGCGCAGGGAAGCTGGGCACGTTGGAATCCATGACGTGAGAGGCGGCACCGCTAAAGGCTTCTAGAAGAAGGAGAAGCGTAGTGCGAGGAGTCGCCAGATAGAGCACGAAGCAAGCCATGTGGCAGCAGCGCTTCGGCGCACGCAGGTGTAAGGCGTGAGGCAGAAGTGCTGGAAGCCATCTGCTCAACTGTGTTGTCGGGCGGCGATTGGCTCTAGCGTTGCGTGCGCCCAAGTAGCAGCATCTGTACTTGTCTTGAGTCTTCACGGTGTACAAGGAATACAAGGTGCAATGAAGGTCAAACATTTGACAGAATGCATGAACAGTAAACATCATTAGCACAATAATTTTTCCTTCCTCGTTTCACGTGCACTTGCATTAATTTTCTAGATAGATTTATTTACTGCAAGAGATTTACTTCAAATTGCACTATGAATGGTTATTGATGTATCTTTGTACCTTTAGTGTATTTAGATTCATCTATGTGCACAATTCATCATCTTCTTTTATTTTGTCTGATTAAATGCCTATGGTAGTTATACTTGTGATGTTTGAAATTATTGTGAATTAAATGCGCTGTTGATCTGCCTTTAAGCACTTTGGTGGTGTATTTTTGATTAGGACCTCGATCGTTTTTAGGCTAGATTATTTTTAGTGCTTATGATCTTTCAGACTGTCACATCACATCATATTTGATATGAGAGTGATAGCACTATTTCCATCTGTGTTTTTGGTCTGAGTTTCAGGTTAACTCTTGAGGTGCATTGGGTGTTGGGAGAAGGGCATCGATTCGAAAGAATTTATTGAGGCGCCCATTCACCCGCTTCGGTCGCTACTCTCAATCCTACAAGTGGTATCAGAGCAAGGTTAGGGTTTTTCCATACCTTACCGGTTCTAACCCAAAGTAGCGATCATGACTTCTACTGTAAAGGTCCCGTCTCTTGAGGTTTTTTGATATAACCATTGGATATAACCAAAGTAGCGATCCATGTTCATTGTGCTCCCGGCTACTCAGCGTACTACCCCTAAGATAGTCGCTCTTCTTGACTTGAACAACAAGGCAGTGAACATTCTATTTTCCGGTTTAGGTCCTAGTGAGTTTGAGCATGTTAGTCATCTCGACATTGCTCGAGAGATCCAGGCTACCATCAAGGTACACCATGAGGGGATAGCTCAGGTCAAGGCTAGGCTCTATCGTACCTACCAGCGAGAATATGAAAAATTCTTATAGAAGCTGGGTGAAACTATTGAGACTTTGTTTGGTCACGTTCAGTCGAGATCAACTGGTCTTAGATCATGAACAGGCGTTCAAGGTTCTCATACCTTGGATCCTAAGATCTGGGAGATCAAGATATTATCTATTTTTGAGAGTGCTTCCTACGATACCTTGGCTGTCAGAGAGCTTTTCAGTAAGCTCAGGGCCTTAGAGGTTGATATCCAGTTGAGATCAAATCTTGTGAAACCAAGGGTGGTTTCGGTCTGGATGATGAGTGATTGATAAGGATGAGCGTTTGAGAGATCAAGCGGTTGAGTGGTTGAGAGTTGTTTGAGTGCATCGAGGGGTTCGATGTGAAATGGAGGTTTGGCTACCGAGGGTTTCGGCGATGCGTCGTGTTCTTGTTTTGGCTTGTCTTGGATGTGCAAGGTGGAGATGCTGACCGACTATCGACGGCTGGTGATCGAGGGTCGAGCGGGGAGCTTACTTCCGGAGGATTAGGGAGGCCGGGCGAAGTTGGAGAAGATCTCAAGAGTGCACGAAGAGACCGAGTAAGACTTGGACAGACGGCTGACTGTGACGGCATTCGATCGGGTTTGCGAAAGTGAGGCCAGGACAAGCATTCAGGTGGCTCGAGGGGATCGAGAGCGGAAGTGGCTTGCTGGAGCTCAGAGTCGCGAAGCGGTGTCACGAGTCGAAGGGTTGAGAGGCTTTGTCGGTTTTTGCTGAAAACCGTCGAAACGTTAAATGTTTTTATTAATTCAATAAATATGTGTCTAATATTAGTTTAAATTTTTCAGTTTCTTAGTCTAGCCTATTGGTATATTTGATAGAGCTGAAGTGCCCGATCTTTCGGTGAGTGGAGATAACTTCGATTTGGTGGAAGAAGACCCTCACGATCCGACTACGACGAGCGAACCCGAAGCGCCAATGCAATCGCTGAACCAACTCCCTGTGGTTACCGACCTTGTGGATGCAAGATCAGCCTGATCACGAAGATCGTTTCCTGTTCGCAATCGAAGAACGAACAAGAAAGAGATGCGAGCAATATGAATATCACTCAAGGTGGAGTTCTGAATCACATGAGGACAGCGCTGTTTGGCGCGTGTCGAAAGTAGCAAAAGCTAATTGTAAATCAAAACTCGAGTCTATAGGAATGACAAGACTCTATTTAAATAGAGGGGGGAAAGGTGGGTGCAGCCCCCTAATGTGGACGACCAAAAAAGGGGGGCGCCCCTAGGAAGGCCGAATCTATGCAGGCCTGCGTTTATTCTTCTGGGCCTTCATTCTTTAGTAGTATGACGAAGTTCAGCTCTCTTGCACGGGCCCTCGTGATTATCCTAGAAGGAGATGGCGCCGAAGAAGGTGCTGCTGGTGTAGATGTACTGATGTCCTCATCATCCCCCCCTTCTAGAATCGAAGTCGTCCTCGACGGCAACTCCTCATCCTCGCCCGCATATGGTCTCAAATCTGCAACATTAAAACTAGTGGAAACACCAAACTCCGTAGGTAGGTCAAGGATATAAGCATTATCATTAATCTTGGTTAGCACTTTAAAAGGACCAGCAGCACGAGGCATCAATTTAGAACGGCGCAAATTAGGGAAACGATCCTTTCGTAAATGCAACCAAACCAAATCACCAGGTGCAAAAGTAACATGTTTTCTTCCTTTACTACCAGCAACTTGATTTTTAGCATTAGCAGCAGCAATGTTTTGGTGTGTTTGTGCATGAAGGTCAATCATTTGTTCAACATGGGCAACTGCATCGAGATGTGGAGCTTCCGCAGCATCAAGGGCGAACAAATCAATAGGTGCTCGAGGAATGTAACCATAAACAATCTGAAAAGGGCACATCTTTGTAGAAGAGTGTGTGGCATGATTATAAGCAAATTCAATATGAGGCAAGCAATCCTCCCAACGTCGCAAATTTTTATCCAAAACAGCCCTAAGCATGGTTGACAAGGTTCTATTAACTACCTCAGTTTGCCCATCAGTTTGAGGATGACAAGTTGTGCTAAACAGCAATTTAGTTCCCACTTTATTCCACAGAGATCTCCAAAAATGACTGAGAAACTTAGCATCACGATCTGAGACTATTGTATTTGGAATGCCATGCAAACGAATAATCTCTCGAAAGAACAATTCAGCAACAGTGCGAGTATCATCAGTTTTATGACAAGGTATAAAATGCGCCATTTTGGAAAATCTATCAACAACCACAAAAATGCTATCCCTCCCCTTCTTAGTTCTAGGCAATCCCAAAACAAAGTCCATAGAAATATCAAGCCAAGGGGAAGTAGGGACAGGCAAAGGCATATACAAACCATGGTTGTTCAACCGGGACTTAGCTTTTTGACATGTAGTGCAGCGTGCAACAAGGCGCTTGACATCACGGCGCATCCGGGGCCAAAAGAAATGTGCGGCCAGCACCTCGTGCGTCTTGTGGACACCAAAATGTCCCATGAGACCACCACCATGTGCCTCCTGTAACAACAAAAGACGAACCGAGCTTGCTGGAATACACAGCTTGTTAGCGCGAAACAGGAACCCATCCTGCATGTGGAATTGACCCCAAGGTTTGCCGGGCGTGCAATGAGTTAGAACATCTTTAAAATCAGCATCGTTGACATATTGATCCTTCACAGTTTGCAAACCAAAAATTTGAAAATCGAGCTGTGAAAGCATGATATATCTACGAGACAACGCATCAGCAATGACATTCTCCTTCCCGTTCTTGTGTTTAATAATATAAGGAAAAGACTCGATGAATTCTACCCAACTAGCATGACGACGGTTCAGATTTGTTTGGGTACGAATATGTTTCAAGGCCTCATGATCAGAATGAATTATGAACTCACGATGCCAAAGATAGTGCTGCCATGTGTGCAAAGTGTGGACTAAAGCATAAAGCTCCTTATCATAAGTAGAATATTGCAAGCTAGCACCGCTTAATTTATCACTGAAATACGCAACCGGTTTTCCCTCTTGTAACAAAACAGCACCTAATCCAATCCCGCTAGCATCGCATTCAAGCTCAAATACTTTAGTAAAATCAGGCAATTGCAAGAGGGGGACATGTGTTAACTTATCTTTCAAAGTGCTGAACGCTACCTCCTGCGAGTCGCCCCAAGCAAATGGCACACCTTTCTTTGTAAGCTCATGTAGAGGTGCTGCAATGGAGCTAAAATCACGTACGAACCGACGGTAAAAACCTGCAAGTCCAAGAAAACTCCGAATCTGTGTGACCGTTGTCGGCGTGGGCCATTCCCGAATTGCATCAACCTTGCTGCTATCCACCTCGATGACCTGTGGGGTAACAACATAACCAAGAAACGAGACGCGTTGTGTGCAAAAGATGCATTTTTCCATATTAGCAAACAAGCGGGCAGCACGCAAGGCATCAAAAACAGCACTCAAATGTTCCAACTGCTCTTCCATAGTCTTGCTGTAAATAAGGATATCATCGAAGTAGACAACAACAAACAGTCCTATGAAGGGTCTAAGAACTTCATTCATCAAGCGCATAAAGGTGCTGGGAGCATTAGTCAATCCAAACGGCATAACCAACCATTCATATAAGCCAAATTTTGTTTTAAAAGCCGTTTTCCATTCATCTCCTAATTTCATACGAATCTGATGGTAGCCACTACGTAAATCAATCTTAGTGAAAATCATGGCACCACTAAGTTCATCTAGCATATCATCAAGGCGTGGTATAGGATATCGATAACGAATGGTGATGTTATTAATAGCGCGACAGTCTACACACATACGCCATGACCCATCTTTTTTCGGTACAAGTAAAACAGGAACCGAGCAAGGGCTAAGAGATTCACGTATGTACCCCTTATCAAGCAACGCCTGCACCTGGCGCTGGATCTCCTTCGTCTCATCCGGATTCGTGCGGTATGGGGCGCGGTTAGGTAGTTGGGCGCCGGGGATGAGGTCAATCTGGTGCTCAATACCACGGAGTGGAGGGAGACCCGAGGGTAAGTCTGTGGGAAACACATCAGCGTACTCCTGCAAAAGGTTAGAAACAGCGGGGGGAATATCCAAAGATGGGGGAGCATCAAGGGCAGCGAGCATACTAGAACAGACAAGTGCATCGCAGGGCAAATGATCATTGCGTAAATCCTCAAAATCAGCACGTGTAGCAAGCAAGACATGCGCATTCAACTTGATTTCAGAAGTAACATTGGCGGCTGGTTGGGGTGCTAGTGGTTTTGCCGCTTTAGTAGCCCTAGCAAGATCATCTTTAAAAATTTGGTCGGGGGGTCATTGGATGTATAATTATTTTCTGACCTTTAAACAAGAAGGAATAATGATTCGAATGACCATGATGTACACTATCAGTATCATATTGCCAAGGTCTACCAAGTAACAAAGAGCATGCTTCCATCGGAACAACATCACAATCAGCATAATCAGAATAAGAGCCCAATGAAAAAGGAACGCGTACCGAACGTGTGATTCTAATTTTCCCACCATCATTAAGCCATTGAATGTGATACGGGTTTGGGTGCTTACGAGTGGGCAGGGACAACTTCTCGACCAAAGCTGTGCTTGCCAAGTTGTTGCAGCTGCCACTGTCGATGATGATGCGAATCGACCGTTCTTGTACAACACCTTTGGTGTGGAAAAGTGTGTGCCGTTGGTTTTTCTCAGACATGGTGACCTGTGTGCTAAGAACACGCTGCACAACAAGACTCTCATACTTATCGGCGTCGCCGGGATCGACATGTACCTCCGTTTTTGCTGCATGGTCAGTGGCAAGCATAGTATGTTGGGTTTCCTCGAAATCACTAGCAGATGAATACTCACCATTGTCATGTATGAGCAAAATACGCTTGTTTGGACAGTCCCGACTCACGTGTCCAAGTCCGTGGCAACGATAGCACCAAATATCCCGTGTACGTCCTGTGGAAGGAGCAGCGCCTAGGGACGAGGATGTGGTAGGCTTGGCCGTCGTTTCGCGCGATGGAGTGCTGATCGTGGATGGTGTAGGCGGAGTAGATGCTGGATTGATTGCTGCGCCTCTACCTGCAAAAGAGTTAGGATATGTCTTCGAGTGGCGTCCCTGCACTTCACGTTCAGCTTTGCAAGCATATGCAAACAATGTGGCCATATCAGAATATTCCTTATAATCAAGGATGTCCTGAATTTCTCTATTCAAACCACCATGAAAACGGGCCATCGCAGCTTCATCTGTCTCAAACAAACCACAACGAATCATACCCTTTTGGAGCTCTTGATAGTAGTCCTCGACAGATTGCTGTCCTTGTCGAAAACTCTGCATTTTCTTTAGCAAATCTCGCGCAAAATATGAAGGAACAAATCTGTGTCGCATAGCAGCTTTTAATTGAGTCCAAGTGATGGGTGTAGCAGTAGGATGTGTTAGTTTATATTCACGCCACCATATTAAAGCAAAATCAGTAAATTCACTAATAGCAGCTTTGACTTGAGAATGAGCAGGAATATCATGGCATGAAAATTTTTGATCGACCTCTAGTTCCCAATCAAGATAAGCAGCAGGATCATATTTGCCAGTAAAAGATGGAATTTTAAATTTAATCTTAGCAAATGAATCGTGAGGGGAATGACGTACCACGCGATGTGCACGACCGTGGCGAGGTCCATCGTCCTGCTCCGTATCGCCACCATAATCCTTTTGTAATTCGGTGAGCGATGAAGTTAACGCATCGAGTCGTGACATGATGGTGTCGAGCGTGGTCACCATGGCCGTCTGAGCGAGGTCGATCTGGTCGAACCGCTCGGTCGACGAAGTGATCGTAGAATCAAACCGCTCATGCATCGTTGTCATGTCCGCGGCAAGGCCATCAACCTGTGCCCGTACATCCAGCAGTTGTGCATCCTTCATTTCATCGTTGCCTGCCATAGTTAGTGCAAACACAAAGCAAAAACCTACGACAACACGGATGTGGATTGGTCGCTCACAGACGTACTGTTATCAAATTCTTATCAAAAGCTGCTGGAAACAAAGTGCAAAAGGCGGTACAAAAAAAAAGGAAAACCGAAGAGGTGAGCAGGGATGGAAAAGGGGGAGGGCGCACGGCCAGGGGGGTCGCCTCCTTGCTGTTTTTCTCCTTTCTTTCTTTTCTCTTTTTTTTTCTTCTTTGTTTTTTCTTTTTTTTTCGTTTTTTTTATCCGGAGAAACTTGCAAGTAAAAATAGGCAACCAGCAATAATGGACGGCCCTTTGTATGGTAGGTGATCAAGAATTTCGGAAATGAAGCAATCTGCACTTTGTATGGTAGGCGACCAAAACTTTCTTAAATGAGTGTGATCAATAGTAGGCAACCAGCAATAATTGATTGCCCTTTGTATGGAAGGCAACCAAAACTTTCTCAAATGAGTGTGATCAATATTAGGCAACCAGCAATAATTGGCTACCCTTTGTATGGAAGGCAACCAAAACTTTCTCAAATGAGGTTGAGCAAAATGAGGCAACCTATATTTTTTTTTGTAACTTGCCAAATAACACACAAGGCAGGGAAGGGAGGGGCGCACGGCCAGGGGGTTTGCGTGATATGCAGATGAAGATGCACAAGTAACCAGCAACAATTGACACGCGTAAGCACACAAATTCAACAAAGCAAATTATTGAAAGATAGTGCAAGGCTCAAAAAGGTGCTGGGACAAGGATCTAACCTGAAAAATATTTTCGTGTTGTGGTTTTGTGGACTGTAGGAAGGGACAAACACTCGATAAACTCACCGATCAACCCGGAAAATCTGATACCACATGATAGAGATGAAGTGCCCGATCTTTCGGTGAGTGGAGATAACTTCGATTTGGTGGAAGAAGACCCTCACGATCCGACTACGACGAGCGAACCCAAAGCGCCAATGCAATCGCTGAACCAACTCCCTGTGGTTACCGACCTTGTGGATGCAAGATCAGCCTGATCACGAAGATCATTTCCTGTTCGCAATCGAAGAACGAACAAGAAAGAGATGCGAGCAATATGAATATCACTCAAGGTGGAGTTCTGAATCACACGAGGACAGCGCTGTTTGGCGCGTGTCGAAAGTAGCAAAAGCTAATTGTAAATCAAAACTCGAGTCTATAGGAATGACAAGACTCTATTTAAATAGAGGGGGGAAAGGTGGGTGCAGCCCCCTAATGTGGACGACCAAAAAAGGGGGGGCGCCCCTAGGAAGGCCGAATCTATGCAGGCTTGCGTTTATTCTTCTGGGCCTTCATTCTTTAGTAGTATGACGAAGTTCAGCTCTCTTGCACGGGCCCTCGTGATTATCCTAGAAGGAGATGGCGCCGAAGAAGGTGCTGCTGGTGTAGATGTACTGATGTCCTCATCAATATTTTTTTGGAGTGAGTCTACTCTAAAATTATATTAAAAGGATAGTCAAATTGTAATTTTTACTTTAGGTCTTTAATGATAATTTTCAGAATTGTGATTTGTGAAATTACTAAAGGGCAAAGTGTAAATAGGGGGCTTCTAGAACATGAGTTGGTAGGATATTATCCCCTAGAGTTGGCTGAACCATTGAGAACATTTGGGACATCTTAATCCAATGAAAATTGAAGAAAAAACTTGAGTTTGAAGGAGCTTTTGACGGGGAACAGTGTTCACATGGAATTTTCAGATCAGACGCTGTGAAATCGACAACACTGTTCATGGAAATCTCTGTTTCCAGCGCAGAGAAGGACATCTGGAGTTCTCTCTGTTCTAGCGTGTCTCATTATGAGAAACAGTATCGAGGGCTTCCTATATCTTGTCTTGACAGCAAGATCTGTAGTGCATGTGCTAGACGCCTGGTTGCGCTACAGAAACGATTGTCGGTAGGACTGTTACATGTAAGTTTTTATTTGCCAAGCGATTGATTCTATTCATTCTAGTCATGTGTGTTTGTGAACTTTCTGGATGAACTTGACTGGATTCTTGTGATTGCCCATTGAGGAAGGTTGGAGGTTACTGTTGTGTAGCTTTTATCCTTGTATCCTTGTTTTTCATTAAATTGCTACAGCAAAGTTTAGAATTATTGTCAGTTCAGTTTTTGATTCAAAGATTGTTTGGTCAGATTACCCCTGCTCAAGTTATCTGTCTTGAAGATGTTTAGAGTAAAACTGATTTTTGTGTAGTTTATGTTCTAGTTAAGTCTGAATTAGTGATTTACTCCTTTGGATAAATGTATCTATGATTTAACTCTATCCAAATCAATTCTGAACCAAATCTACACTGTTTTCCTTCATGAAAGTTTCAGGTACAATAAGTTTAGTGTTTTGTTTTGTCTGCAAAATAACTCTGAATCATTTAGGCTAATGATTGAAATCTATTTAAATTTCTACAAATAGTTTGTTTTATGCAAAGTTTTCACCGTTGTTATTCAAATTCAGATATGGTTCATATTGTGTAGTCTTTGATAGCTAGTTTATTTCTAACTAGTCAGATGCCTGTACTTTGCAAAAGAAATAAATTCTACACAAAATTCGTATATTCGTGTAAAAATGTAAAATAAAGAAATTTAAATGTAAAATAAAAAAATTTAAAACTAAAATGCAAAAGTATATATTTCTTTTCTTTTCTTTTATTTTTATTTTTTTCTTTTTTCTTTTCCTTCTTTCGTGCAGGTAGTTGCTGGTTTTTTTTGTTTTCCTTCTTGCGTGTGCATGCATCGCTGAGCTTCGGCGGACGGCATGTGCGGGAGAGCAGGCAGTTGCGCGCGGGCTGTTACGCGTGCGGGGCCGGGTTCGGCCGGTTTTTACAGGGCACATGTTTTGGCCGGTTTTTTATGGGATGTGTGCATGCGTGGGTGAGTGGCGACGGGAGCGGACAGACGATTGAATCGACGCTTAAATATAGTAGAGATTTCTAATAGTATTAGTTTTGATCCAGCACTATAATACATCCTGTTTTGCTGATTAATTCTTGATTCATTGAAGTTGTTTCAGTTTTGGCTGTTTGAGCTATACTTGAATTTTGTGCTAGTGAAATCTGAATTAGATTAGTACTGATCATTTCTAGAACTAAAAGTGATTGTTGTTGTTTTCAGTTTTGCTTCAGAATAGTGACAACTACACTGCTCTTTGGTATTTGTCTACTATTTTTCAGCATGTAAACCTATCTAGTATAAGTACTGAAACTTGTGTGCTGAAATCAAGTTTGTTCTGAATTTGATGTATACAAATTGGTTCAAAACCTGAATGATGTACTTTGTTGAAATCTACTGTTACTATTCATTGTCAAGAATGTTTCAGTAGTGTAGAAATTTTGTTTGAAATTCAGATTGAAACAAGCTAATTCCCTATTACAAATTTGATTTGAATCCTTGTGTGAATGTTTTGATATTTGTCGATCAAACTATTTTCAAACTATGTCGAATTGTGATTTTCAATCTAGTGGAGCTCAAATTTTGTACTGATTGGTTGAAAACTTGAAACTGAGTGTTTAGAGGTGCGTTGGGTGATTTGATTAGGCCATCACATTCGAAAGAAACTGTTGAGGCGCCTATTCACCCCCCCTCTAGTCGCCATTCCGATCCCACAAATCTCACTAGTTCTAGCTCAAAAACCTTGGCCCTTGCGACACCTTTTGCTGATCCTGCTTCTCTGAGTTGGGCTTTGTCGTCCTTGGTGTCTATTACTGAGGACCAGTTGGATATGCTAGGAGATGATGACCTATGTTTGTTCAATAGTCGGGTTCGTTGTGTCTTTGATAAAAGAATGATCAAATGACATGGCACAAAACATGGCTGCTTTGAGTGTGGTGATCTAGGTCATTTCATCGCCGGCTGCCCTAAGCGGAACACACACAAGAAGAGAACCGGCAGTGGCTCCTACGACTCTAACAAGCTTGACAGCTCCACCTTCACTAAGGTCAAGTCCAAGACAAAGTTTTTTGAAAGACCCTGAAAGACTACCGACGCGAGAACAAGAAGCGAGACAAGGCATTCTTTGCCGAGATGGACAGAAGCTACTCCAAGAGATCATCCTCTTCTTCCTCTTCATCAAGCTCAAGCGATGAAGAGATCGTGATCAAGAAGGGTAAGGACAAGGAAAAGGATGATTCGGTGGGCCTCTGCTTCATGGTTTTCGGGGACAAGCCGAAGACTCACTCGCACTATAGTCGAAGATCCCACAAGAGCGTCTACTCAATGGCTCTTGGGGATAAAGAAGACAAGGGCTCATCCGATAACTCCGAAGATGAGCGTGAAGTTGTTGAATTACTTGAAGAGAACCATCATGAGTTGAAATATCGGGAGAAATTTCTTAGAAGGGTTAAGAAGAGGGTAGATGAGCTTGAGAGTGAGCTTTCTATGGCCAATAGCAAGATTGAGAGTCTATCTTCTTTCCCTTGCTTGGGTGAGAGCAGTGAGTGCCCTAATTGTGAGGTGTTGCTGTGTGACCTGACTACTCTGAAGTCTAGGTACACTGAGAGGATGGATGAGAGAGACACTTTGGCCACTAAGCTTGAAAGCGCTCAAGTGGAGCTGAAAGATGCTCATGCCACTGCTATAATGCCCTATAGAGACTGCCCATCCCATTTAACTATTTTAGCTGAGTTGACAGGAAAGAGAGATGAGCAATCAGGCGAGCTAGAGAGAGTTTGTGCTGAGTTAGAACATACTAAGCCTGAGCTTGAGACATTGTCAGTTTCACCCACTATCTGTGAGAACTACTTGTCTTTGAGGATGGAGCTCATCAAGATGAAAGCTAAAAATTCTGTTTAGGCTGATGGAGAGTGTGAGATCTGCTTGTCTTGGGTGGATGTGCTAGTTCCTTTGAGAGAGGAGTTAGATGATTCTCAAAATGAGAACTCTTACCTCCGTCAGATCCTGAGTTGGGTTAGTGCCAGAGAGCCTTGGCTCGTCATGATGATCCAGCAGTTGAAAAGGTGGGATGGGTTTGGAATAGGTTACACCTACATCAAGGCTAACTTTGAGAGTGTCTTGAGCCGTGCAGTGGAGTGGAGTAAGATGACTCAAGAGCAGAGATATCCCAAGACTCACTCCACTGAGTCTTTTTAGGCCAGTCAGCCCAAGGATGGAGTGTTCCAAGAACAATCTAAAGCTCCACCCAAGAAGCCCATCTGGATCCCGAAGCCCAAGAGCCTTCACACTTCTATTGACTCTCTACCTAGACCCTCTCGTACCAAAGAGCCAACATACAACACCACTAAGCCCAAGAAACCCAAGCCTCAACCACATCCCATGAAGCCTATCTATCATTGTGAGTTCTATCAAAGAAAAGGGCATCTTGTGGAGTTTTTCTTTAGGAGGAAGCGGGTTGAGAGGGCAGGGAGAGCTTTAGGTGGGCAGGAGGAGGTCTACCAGTAGGGTTGTAGACAGAGAGTCCCTCGACACGGAGAGAGGCTAGATGCCAAGGCGCGTCGTGTAGGTGGTGGTAGACGAGACGACTTTTGTAACCGTGCTCTAGATGGTGGTTATCGCTCTGGTGGAGTTCTAGGTCATTTTGGATACGGCTTTGGACCTCGTCACCGTGACTTTAGGCATAACAAAGGATCGCGCTTTGGTCTAGACTCTTACGATTCTTCCTACTTTATTTCTTTTGAGCAGATGACTCGACACTAGTTTAGTTCTTTTGCTAAACCTGGTGTCAGACCATTTGCTCCCCCTCATGACCATTGATCTTGTAGGAACGAGGCTTGGAGGACATATGGATCGTGGATTCAGGATGCTCTCACCTCATGACGGGACATCGTAGATGGTTCTCCAGCCTCACTTCCCCGATCTCCAAGGAATATATCACATTCGGGAATAATGGTCAAGGGATGGTACAACATGGTTTTGGTTCAGTTCGGATTTCTGAGCTTTTCTCCTTGAAGGATGTTACTTTGGTTGGAAATTTTAGCTTTAATTTGGTTTCTATTTCGCAACTTCTTGAGCAGGGCTTAGAGGTTCATTTTAAGAAGTGCATGTCTTCTATTGTTGATTCTAAAGGATCTTTGTTTGCCATATCTTACCCTTTGGTAAGGTTTTTTAGATTGATTTCTCTTGTTCTTTTGGCCCTTCTCGTTGTTTGATCGCTGGATCCTCCTCTGAGCTCTACAGGTGGCATAGGAGGTTAGGTCATTTTAGCTTCCATCTACAAGTCAGATTGAGTTCTATGGACCTCATCCGAGGATTGCCCAAGCTTAAAGTGGAGAAGGATCTAGTTTGCCATCCCTGTCGTATGGGAAGATGGTTGCCACTTCTGACACACTTGTGACTCAAGTGATGACTTCGTACCCGGGAGAGCTGTTACATATGGATATTGTTGGTCCAGCTCGGGTACGTTCAGTCGATGGGAAGTGGTACACACTTGTGGTTGTTGATGACTTCTCTCAATTTTTGTGGGTTTTCTTTTTGGAGTCTAAAGATGAAGCTTTTCATTTTGTTCAAGACCTGATCCTAAAGTTGAAGAATGAGAACAATGGTCGGATGTGAGCAATTCGCTTTGACAACGGTTCTGAGTTCAAGAATTCTCAGTTCATCAGTTTTTGTAGTGATCAGGGTCTTGAGCACCAGTTTTTTGCTCCTTACACTCTCCCACCAGTGTGGAACGAAAGAACCACACGCTTGTCAAGATGGCCAGGACGATGCTCGATGATCATAGGACTCCTAGGCACTTTTGGGTTGAAGCTATGAACACAACTTGCTATCTGGCCAACCACATTTTTCATAGAGCTTACGTAGGTAAGACATCATATGAGTTGTGGTTTGGCAGACAGCCCAAGGTGAGCCACTTGCGAGCATTTGGCTGGAAGTGCTTTGAGCTCAAGAAGGGAGGGCATTTGGACAAGCTTGAGTCTCGTTGCTAGGATGAAGTCTTTCTTGGTTATACTTTGCATTCACGAGGCTTCCATGTTTGGAACCTCAACTCCCAACAGCTTGTCGAGACGTGTGGGGTTTCTTTTGATGAGTCCATGCCTTCGCTTACTCCTTATTTTGAGATTTCTAGAGATGATGCGCTTGGAGAGTCCATCTTTGAGGAAGATGATGACACTCCCGCTATTGATGAGGGTGGGCCTTCTACACAGCCTGCAGACCCCACACCTTTTGAGACTTTGACTGAGGATGAGGGCAGACCTCTGATTACTACTTCCACTTCGATCGAGCCCCCTCAGTCGAGTCCAGAGGTGCCAGCTGTAGACTTTGGTGAGGTGACATCGGATCACCAAGGATCCCAAGCAGTTCAGCGTAATCACCCCTTAGAGCTCATCATTGGTGATCTCACTACGAGATCATTGAGTTCTCAGGCTAGTTCATTTATTGTTTTTGTTGAGTCTACTTTTGTTGCCACATTTGAGCCTAGAGATGTTGCTCACGCTTTATCTGATGCAAATTGGATAAATGCCATACAAGAATTGCTTGGAAATTTTGTTCGCAATCAGGTTTGGACACTAGTTGAGCTGCCACCTAAATGCAATCCCATAAGAACCAAGTGGGTGTTAAGAACAAGCAAGGTGAAGATGGGGTTGTGGTCCGCAACAAAGCTTGATTAGTTGCCCACGGTTTTGCGAGAAGTAGGGTATTGATTTTGAGGAGACTTTCACCCCTGTTCCATCTTTAGTCCATTCACATACTTTTGGCATTTGTTGTGTCGAAAAGTTTTATGTTTTTTCAAATGGATGTCAAGAGTGCTTTTTTGAATGGGTATATAGAGGAGGTCTATGTTAGGCAGCCCCTCAGGTTTGAAAACCATAAGTTTCCTCGACATGTTTTCAAGTTGTAGTTGTAGAAATCTTTATATGGTCTGAATCAAGCCCCTAAGGCTTGGTATTATCATTTAGAGCAGTTTTTGTTGGAGAATGGCTTTATGATGGGTTTTGTGGACAAAACTCTTTTCTTGCACAAAGTTGGCTCTGATTTGTTGATTGCTCAGATTTACATGGACGACATCATTTTTGGTGGTTCTACTAATGAGCTTGTGTCCAAGTTCTCTAAGCAGATGCACAACGAGTTTGAGATGAGCCTCATGGGTGAGCTCAAGTACTTTCTAGGGCTCCAGATCAAGCAGACCAAGGACAACATCTTCATCCCCCAGAGCAAGTACACCCGGGATATGCTGAAGAAGTTCGACTTCGAGGGAGAGCTAAATCCTCAGATGACTCCCATAGGCACATCTCGGGGCCTAGATAAGGACGACAGTGGTGTCAAGGTCAATGAGAGAAAGTATCGAGGGATGATCAGATCGCTTCTGTACCTAACGACGACGAGATTGGACATTCAGTTCGTCGTGGGATTGTGCGTGTGCTTCAAGTCTTCACCACGCGCATCTCATCCACATGTTGTCAAGCGCATTTTAAGGTACCTTACCTATGCACCTAATCTTAGACTTTACTATTAAGCATGATCATCTCTTGAGTTATCTCACTTTTCCGACACTGATTTTGGTGGGTGTCGGCTGGATCACAAGTCGACTTCCGGTACTTGCCAGTTTCTTGGTTCTTCGTTTGTCTCTTGGTATTCTCGAAAACAATCTAGAGTTGCATTTTCTACCATAGAGGCTGAGTACGTAGCTGCTGCTCACAGTTGGTTTGGATGATTTCCACTTTTAAAGATTTTGGGTTGTCTTTCCCTGCCAGAGTGTCTTTGTTTTGTGACAGCACCGGCGTGATTAGTATAGGGAAAAACCCATGTATTCATTCGAAATACAAACATATTGATGTGCGCTTTCACTTCTTTAGGGACCAATATGAGAAAGGTGTCATTGACCTTGTTCATGTTGATACCCATTATCAGTTGGCTGGCATTCTTATCAAACCCCTAGATCAGTCTATGTTTAATCGTTTGCGAGGGGATTTGGAAGTTGTGTATATTTTTAAGATATTTTTGAGTCTTTTCATTCTTCTTTACTCTTTTATTTGAGTCCTTTTGTGTGTGTTCCTATCGTGCATATTCATATATGGAACTTTGAGCTTGCTTATATAATATGATTGAACTGATTTACTCATTCTTGCTAGTATATGCTTTTGAATACCTATCGATGACCATACTTTGCTTCAGTTCACATGATATATCTGATATTTGTCATATGCATAGCTTTTATGCTTTCAAATTGAAAAATGATCACCATTGTTTCTGGTAACTAGCATGTGTAGGTTGAATGCTTTTACTATCTTTTACATGCTTGGTAGCTAAGTCCTTCACTTAGAAGCAGATATGTAACTTGGACATCTATATGATTTAACATGGAAAATATGTTGTAAGATGATAAAAATGATGAAAAATACATGCCTTTTATGCTTAAGTGAAAAGATCCAGGTGGGTTTGTTATGTCGCATTGCATTGTTCTAGACCGCTTACCATAGCACTTTGGTAAGAACCAGGACATTGTAATGTATGCCAAGACCAATGTCTTAAGCTTCTGATGGTCCTGTTCTGGCCTAGGCTTGACTTGGTCGGTTAGCATAAGGTTGACGTGCAAATAACCCCTGGCACAAAAGAAAAAGGAAAGAAAAAGCCTAAAATTAAAAAGATAATAAGTTTGCTAAAGTTCATAGTTTTGGATCATGCCTATCTTGGTAGATACTAGCTAGACTTTGCATCTCATGCTTTACCTTGCTTGGCGACTAGAAAACGTGGTGATGCTTTTATTTGCTAAAATCTAAAAATGTGTGCTAATGACTTTCTTTGGATATCCTTTATTGCACTAATCATGTCATGCGTCATAGATAGTATTTTGTGCTATACTTGCTAGATGTTGTAGTTGGAGTCAATCATATATGAGAAGCATGCTTTTTACACTCCACTTGCACCCCAGTTGCATTCATTGAATATTTTGAGGAGGAGCTGCATTTTAGAAGGTGTTTGAGTTTGTGTCTCTTTTGAGTGCATTTAGTCTCACTTGATGTGTCCAGTTGTCAACAAGGGGGAGAAATTTTCGGTTACTTGATCCTTTAGAAGAGTTTAGGGGGAGTTTTTGCTTTCTCTAGGATTTGTTTCAGGGGGAGTTTTAGTCTTTCTCTGGGATTTGTTTCTGGGATTTGACTAAAGTAAATGGGCGGTGAGTGATTGCCGGATTGAGGGAGCCATGGAATTGGGTCGGCCCAATCCGGATAACTGGTGTGAGGGGCCATGTTGAAGATCATGGGCCTCATGGCTCCAGAAGTGATGAGTGATTGTCAATGGAAGTCAAAGAGAGAGGAGACGAGACATGTCGTGTCTTTGGCCTCATGTGACTCAGGTACACAGGTGGCGAGCGACTACTGGGCAGAGGGGCCACGGAGAAGGGCCGGCCCAATCCGGGTACATGGGCCATGAATGGCAGAGGATCTGTTGGTCTGTTGACTGGGTTTGAGTCAGGTAAACGGGCGGCGAGCGATGCCTGGCTGAGGGAGCCACGAAATCAGGCCGGCCCAATCTGGGTACCCAGTGCGAAGATAGCGGATGCTTTGTCAGTTTCAGCGTAAAATCGACACAACTATCCAAACCACCCATCAAAGATCTAACGATCCTAAAGCGAAGCCGTAGCTGCTACGAAAGCTCCACGTTGGGACAAATTACCTTTATTTAGGATTTTACTATGTTTCCCGTTGGGCCCGTAGTTTTATTTTTGCATCTGAGTGTAAATTACCCTAAGGGTAAATCTGTATTTTCCCATTTAATGGGCTTCCTATAAAATGGGCTTGTATCCACCTAGGGTTTCCAACTCACTTGAATTGAAAAATCAGAGTTCATACCTTTTGTTCCACTTCCCTGTTCTTTCGTCTGCTTTCCTCCTTCTAGAATCACCGCCGCTAGATTGTTCTAGCTATGTTCGCCTGCTCCACGAGTGCTTCCCCTGGGTTTGTAGGCACACTTCGACGCCAGCCGGTCTTATTTTCCATGGCAACTGCTCGCATCGGCGTCTTCACCAAACGAATTCTGGCGTGTTGGTTTTGTGCTCGATGCGAAGCCATTTTGGCACTGGGGACGGCAGAATACGCGCGCGTGGCTTCACAACATGGTGGAAGAGGCATGTAGTTACACTGCTTGGAATTTTTAGCCACACTGCTTTTTCTCGAGAGGTGGCAGCGCTCTGTGCTGCATAGTTCTTGGTGGAACGCAGAACTACTGTAGAAGCGCACAACAGAACTAGTTGGCAGTACAATAATTATCTCGATCTTTGTTCACAGTTATTAATCCCAAATCGTCTGAAATTAATTCATTTGATCTGTTCGTTAATTTCAGAATGAACTGAATATTCACTGATATATTTGATAGCACTAGTTATTTTCTACATTTATTTTGTCATTTTAAATGCTTTAAATATTGTGCTCATGAATTGTCTATGATTTGGGAATGATCTGCATGTGTTTCATGAATTATCTCAGATTTGGTGAAATTATTGTGGGGATGTCTTTTGTAGTGTGATTTGTTTTTAATCTACCTTTTCATCGCCGACTTCCCTAAGCGGAACACACACAAGAAGGGCACCGACGGTGGCTCCTACGACTCCAATCAGCACGACAGCTCCACCTTCATAACGGGCAAGCCCAAGACGAGATTCTTTCGAAAGGCCTTGAAGGACTACCGGCGCGAGAACAAGAAGTAAGACAAGGCCTTATTCGCCGAGATGGAGAGAAGCTACTCCAAGAGATCCTACTCTTCTTCCTCTTCATCAAGCTCAAACGATGAGGAGATCGTGATCAAGAAGGGGAAGGACAAGGATGATCCAGTGGGCCTCTGCTTCATGGCCTTCGGGGATAGGTCAAAGACCCGCTCGCACCACAGCCGAAGATCCCGCAAGAGCGTCTAGTCAATGGCTCTTGGGGATAAAGAAGATAAGGGCTCCTCCAACAACTCCGATAATGACGACGACGAGAAGGTATCTTCCTATGAATAAGAAGTCATTGAATTACCTGAAGAGAACCGTTAGGAGTTAAAATATCGCGAGAAACTGCTTAGAGAGGCTAAGAAGAGGATAGATGAGCTTGAAAGTGAGCATGCCATAACCAATCACAAGATTGAGAGTATATCGTCTTTCCCTTTATTGGGTGAGAGCAATGAGTGCCCTAACTATGAGGTGTTGTTGTGTGACCTGACGACTCTGAAGTCCAAGTACACGGAGAGGCTTGATGAGTGATGCTTTGGCCACTGAGCTTGAAAGCACTCAGCTGGAGCTGAAAGATGCTAAGTCCATTATCGTTGTGCCCTATAGAGACTGCCCATCCCATTTAGTTGTTTTAGCTGAGCTAAGAGCCAAGAGTGATGAGCAGTCGGGCGAGATAGAGAGAGTTTGCGCTGAGTTAGAGCAGACTAAGATTGAGCTTGAGACATTGTCAGTTCCACCCACTGTCTGTGAGAACTGTTTGTCTCTGAGGTTGGAGCTGATCAAGCTGAAAGCTAAGAAGTTTGTTCAAGTTGATGGAGAGTGTGAGATATGCTTGTCTCAGGTGGAGGTGCTAGCTTCCTTGAGAGAGGAGTTAGCTGATTCTAAAATGAGAACTATTACCTCCGTCAAATCCTGAGTTGGGCGAGTGCTAGAGAGCCACAGCTCGGCATGATGATCCATTAGTTCAAGAGGCGGGATGGGTTTGGAGTAGCTTACACGTACACCAAGGCTGACTTTGAGAGTGCCTTGAACCATGCAGTGGAGTGGAGTAAGATGACTCCAGAGCAGAGATATCCCAAGACTCTCTCTACTTAGTCTTTTCAGGCCTATCAGCCCAAGGATGGAGTTTTTCCAAGAACAACCTAAACTCCACCCAAGAAGCCTATCTGGATACCGAAGCCCAAGCAGCTCCACACTTCTCTTGACTCTCTACCTATACCCTCTCACACCAAAGAGCATACACCCAACACCACCAAGCCCATGAAACCCAAGCCTCAACCACATCCCAAGAAGCCTACCTATCATTATGGAGTTTTGCTTCAGGAGGAAGTGGGTTGAGAGAGCATAGAGAGCTCTAGGTGGGCAGGAGCAGTTTTACCAGCAGGGTGGTAGACAGAGAGTCCCTCGACGTGGAGAGAGGCTAGAGGCCAGTGCGCGTCGTGTAGGTGGTGGTAGAGGAGACGACTTTCGTGCCTGTGCTCCGGAGGGTGGTTTTCGCTCCGACAGAGTTCTAGGTCGTTCTGGATACGGCTTTGGACCTCGTCGCCGTGAAACTAGGTAGAACAGAGGACCATGCTTTGAGTCGCGTTTTGGTCCAGACTCTTACACTTCTTTCTGCTTTCTGTCTTTTGAGAAGATGGCTTGACACTAGTTTAGCTCTTTCGCTAAACCTGTTGTCGGACCGTTTGCTCCTCCTTATGACCATTGATTTTGCAGAATCGAGGCTTGGAGGGCATATGGATCATGGATTTGCGATGCTCTCGCCACATGATGGGACATCGCAGATGGTTCTCCAGCCTCACTTCCCCGAGCTCCAAGGAATACATCACCTTCGGGAACAATGGTCAAGGGAAGGTACACGGTTTTGGCTCAATTGGAATTTCTGAGCATTTCTCCTTGAAGAATGTTGCTTTGGTTGGAAATTTGGGCTTTAATTTTGTTTCTATTTCGCAACTTCTTTAGGAGGGCTTGGAGGTTCATTTTAAGAAGGGTATGTCTTCTGTTGTTGATTCTAGAGGATCTTTGGTTTGCCAGATCTTACCCTTTAGTAAGGTTTTTCAGATTGATTTATCTAGTTCTTTTGGCCCTTCTCATTGTTTGATCGCTGGATCCTCCTCTGATCTCTAGAGGTGGCATAGGAGGTTAGGTCATTTGAGCTTTGATCTGCTAGTCATGTTAAGCTCTATGGACCTTATCCGAGGATTGCCCAAGCTTAAGATGGAGAAGGATCTAGTCATGGGACGATGGTTGCCGCTTCTCATGCACCTATGACTCAGGTGATGACTTTGTACCCGAGAGAGATGTTACACATGGATACTGTTGGTCCAGCTTGGGTACGTTCAGTCAAGAGGAAGTGGTACACGCTTGTGATAGTTGACGACTTTTCTCGATTCTCGTGGGTTTTCTTTTTGGAGTCTAAGGATGAGGCTTTCTATTTTGTTCATGATCTGATCCTGAAGCTGAAGAATGAGAACAATTGTCGGATGCGAGCAATTCTCTCTAACAATGGCTCTAATTTCAAGAATTCTCAGTTCATCAGCTTCTTTAGTGATCAGGGTCTTGAGCACCAGTTTTCTGCTCCTTACACTCCCCCACAAAACGGGGTTGTGGAACGAAAGAACCGCACGTTGGTTGAGATGGATAGGATGATGCTCGATTAGCATAGGACTCCTAGGTTCTTTTGGACTGAAGCTATGAACACAACTTGCTATCTTGCCAATCACATTTTTCTTAGAGCTTACCTCGGTAAGACATCATACGAGTTGCAGTTTGGCAGACCGCCCAAGGTGAGCCACTTGCGAGCATTTGGCTACAAGTGCTTTGTGCTCAAGAAGGGAGGTCGTTTGGACAAGTTTGAGTCTCGTTGCTAGGATGGAGTTTTTCTTGGTTATTCTTTGCATTCTCGAGGCTTCCGTGTTTGGAACCTCGACTCCTAGCAGCTTGTCGAGGCGTGTGAGGTTTCTTTTGATGATTCCATGCCTTCGCTTACTCCTTTTGAGCTTGCTGGTGATTGTGAGCTTGGAGAGTCCATCTTCGAGGAAGATGATGAAACTCCTGCTGTTGATGAAGGTGGGCCTTCTGCACATCCTGTAGACCCCACACCTTCTGAGACTTCGACTGAGAATGTGGGAAGACCTCTGATCACTACTTCCACTTCGATCGAAGCCCCTCAATCGAGTCCTGAGGTGCCAGCTGCTGACTCTGGTGTGGTGACATCTGTTCATCAAGGATCCTGAGCAGTTCGGGGTGATCACCCCTCAGAGCTCATCATCGATGATCTCACTACGAGATCTTTGCATTCTCAGGTTGGTTCACTCGTTGTTTTTGCTGAGTATTCTTTTGTTGCCACCTTTGAGCCTAGAGATGTTGCTCATGTTTTATCTGATGCAAATTGGATAAATGCCATGCAAGAAGAGCTTGAAAATTTTGTTCGTAATCGGGTTTGGACTCTAGTTGAGCTGCCACTAGAATGCAACCCCATAGGCACCAAGTGGGTGTTTAAGAACATGGATGGTGAAGATGGGGTTGTGGTGCACAATAAAGCTCGATTAGTTGCCCAAGGTTTTTGCTAGAAATAAGGTATTGATTTTGAGGAGACTTTTGCCCCTATTGCCCGTCTTGAGTCCATTCGCATACTTTTGGCATTCGACGCTTCGAAAGATTTTAAACATTTTCAAATGGATGTCAAGAGTGCTTTTCTGAATGAGTATATAGAGGAGGAGGTCTATGTTAGGAAGCCTCCCGATTTTGAAATCCCTAAGTTTCCTCGACATGTTTTCAAGTTGCAAAAAGATTTATATGGTCTAAAGCAAGCCCCTAGGGCTTGGTATGATCATTTGAAGCAGTTTTTATTGGGGAATGGCTTTGTGATGGGTTCTGTGGACAAAACTCTTTTCTTGCTTCGAGTTGGCTCTAAATTATTGATTGCTCAGATTTACGTGGACGACATTATTTTTTGTGGTTCTACTAATGAGCTTGTGTCCAAGTTTTTTGAGCATATGCTCAGATTTACGTGGACGACATGCTGAAGAAGTTTGACTTCGGTGGAGAGCTGAAGCCTCAGATGACCCCCATCGACACATCTGGGGGCCTGTTCAAGGAGTAGAGCGGTGTTAAGGTCAACGAGAGAGAGTTTCGAGGGATTATCGGGTCGCTCCTACACTTGACAGCGATGAGACCGGACATTCAGTTCGACATGGTATTGTGCGCACGCTTCCAGTCTTCACCACACGCATCCCATTGGCAGGCTGTCAAGCGCATTTTTAGGTATCTTACCTATTCGCCTCTTTTGTGTGTGTCGGCTGGATTGAAAGTCGACTTCCGGTACGGGCCAGTTTCTCGGTTCTTCGCTAGTTTCTTGGTATTCGTGTAAGCAATCTGGAGTCGCGCTTTCCACTACTAAGGCTGAGTATGTAGCTGCTGCTAGCTGTTGGTTTGGATGATTTCTACTTAGAAATATTTTGGGTTGTCTTTCCCTGCCAAAGTGTCTTTGTTTTGTGACAACACCGGCGTGATTAGTATAGGGAAAAACCCATGTATTCATTCGAAATACAAACATATTGATGTGCGCTTTCACTTCTTTAGGGACCAATATGAGAAAGGTGTCATTGACCTTGTTCATGTTGATACCCATTATCAGTTGGCTGGCATTCTTATCAAACCCCTAGATCAGTCTATGTTTAATCGTTTGCGAGGGGATTTGGAAGTTGTGTATATTTTAAAGATATTTTTGAGTCTTTTCATTCTTCTTTACTCATTTATTTGAGTCCTTTTGTGTGTGTTCCTATCGTGCATATTCATATATGGAACTTTGAGCTTGCTTATATAATATGATTGAACTGATTTACTCATTCTTGCTAGTATATGCTTTTGAATACCTATCGATGACCATGCTTTGCTTCAGTTCACATGATATATCTGATATTTGTCATATGCATAGCTTTTATGCTTTCAAATTGAAAAATGATCACCATTGTTTCTGGTAACTAGCATGTGTAGGTTGAATGCTTTTACTATCTTTTACATGCTTGGTAGCTAAGTCCTTCACATAGATGCAGATATGCAACTTGGATATCTATATGCTTTAACATGGAAAATATGTTGTAAAATGATAAAAAATGATGAAAAATCTATGCCTTTTATGTTTAAGTGAAAAGATCCAAGTGGGTTTGTTGTGTCGCATTGCATTGTTCTGGACTGCTTACCATAGCACTTTGGTAAGAACTAGGACATTGTAATGTATGCCAAGACCAATGTCTTAAGCTTCTGATGGTCCTATTCTGGCCTAGACTTGATTTAGTCGGTTAGCATAAGGTTGACATGCAAATAACCCATGGAAAAAATGAAAATGAAAAAGGAAAAGAAAAATCCTGAAAATTAAAAAGATAACAAGTTTGTTGAAGCTCTTTGTTTTGGACAATGCTTATCTTGGTAGATATCTGCTAGCTTTTGTATCTCATGTTTTACCTTGCTTGTCGACTAGAAAATGTGGTGATGCTTTTGTTTGCAAAAATCTAAAAATGCGTACTAATGACTTTCTTTGGATATCATCTATTGCACTGATCATGCCATGTGTATTAGACAATATTTGTGTGTTATACTTGCTAGATGTTATAATTGCAATCAATCATATCTGAGAAGCATGCTGTTTACACTCCACTTGTGTTTTGGGTTACTTGATCTTTTAGAAGAGTTTACGGGGAGTTTTGGCTCTCTCTGGGATTTGTTTCAGGGGGAGTTTTAGTCTCTTTTGCCTTTACTCTTTTGATATCCGTGTTGATAATTTAGAGATTGCACTCATTTGAGTTTTTATTTTTGTTTAACCATAATGACCGTTTTCTGGCTTTTGTTCGGCTTTGGTCATTAGGGTTAAACCTTTTATTTTATTTTCTTCTTTTTGTCCTCTTGTGTTTTGTTTTCGTGTTTCCACATGTGTTTTGCAGGTTACAAAGCTAATGAAGAGAGTGTTGACAATGCACTCATCAAGGGGGAGTTTGAGGAGCCATGTTAAAGATCATGGGCCTCATGGCTCTAGAAGTGATGAGTGATTGTCAACAGAAGTCAAAGAGAGAGGAGACGAAACCTGTCATGTCCTGGGTTGCATGTGACTCAGGTACACGGGTAGCGAGAGACTGCCGGGCAGAGGGGCCGCGGAGTCGGGCTAGTCCAATCTGGGTACATGGGCAAGGAACAACAAGGGATCCGTTGGTCTATTTACAGGGTTTGACTCAGGTAAACAGGCGGCGATAGATTGCCGAGCTGAGGGAGCCACGGAATTGAGTCAGCCCAATCCGGGTACCCAGTGCGAAGACAACGGACGCTTTGTCGATTTCAGCATAAAACCGACGCAACTGTTCACGTAAAAGATTACGCTAACAGGTTCTCTAAGATCAAGAACAGACAAACAATGAGTTCGTGTTTAAGAACTATCTCAAGCCTCTGAATTAAATAATAGCTTAAGTAGTCTGAATATGTGTATTGAATAGCTGAGTATTCGATGCCCATTACAGGGTAAGAAGGGGGGTATTTATAGGCAAAAAAGTCTAAGGAAAAAACCTATTTACCCCTCAATTACAACCGACATAGTGGAAACTATTCGGTACCCTGAACAGGGTTAAAATGGTAAAATCTACCCAAAGCAAGTAGATAAGTCAAACATCCTATCGACCCTGCCGTTTGATTCCGGAGCCTCATATCCTGCGGAGGGTTCCTTCGGATCATAAATCGGAGCACCCTTCGGCTTAACGACTCCTCCATCTTTGTGCATGAGCCCATCAGCTCCGAAGATGATAAGTCATTTTGAACTATTAATCTCTAAGTCCTGAAGGTGAAGCATTTTCCCCCAATAGTAGCCCCTCGAATACGCTTCTCCGAATTTGACCTGTATAGAAGGGAAGCAGTATACGCAAGGAACATTTTCATATTCTGAGACTTAGAGAAGTTTGAATACATTACAGTCATTCGAAGGGTCTTTGGCCCCAAAGCATTCGGACTATGGCTTCAAACCTACAAGCTCCGTGTGAATGCTTCGTGGGAAAGAGAACCGTTACGAAGCCCAAATGTCGTGAAGAGCCGTTTACTTAGAACCGTTACCATACAAGTGGTTGTTACGCTCTTAAAAGGTAACGGTCGAAATTTACGGCGGACTCACACCGTTTCGCTTCCTGGACCCACCTGCCAGCGACGGAAGTCGAACCTGCAGTGTGAATGTTATCGAAGCACAGCAACTAGCGAAAGGTTATAAAAAGGGGATTGGAATTTACCAAGAGATTTTTTCCTAACATCCGAAACTTACTTTCTTCAACCTCCAACTCTCCCAACTTCCTGAGCCACCAAGCCATGGTGAGGACCAGCCACACCGTGCCAATGGCGGTGGGCACTTTAGTGCAGTGGCAAGCATGGGCGGCTTCAGCCGTAGCAGCAATGGCGAGAGCTCTGGGAGATGCCTGGCCCAACAACCCCCAGGAACTCCGCCCGCCATCCAAGAAGAAGATCCCTCAGAGTTTCCTCATCGGCCAATCCACAAGCACCGCGAAATCCATCGAAGAGGCCGTGGAAGGGAAGCTGGGGTCCGGAATGAGGACTCGAGTCCCCTGACCGGAATCAACTCCCGGCCATGGAGCAGAGAGGTCGTGGTCTTCGAGGCCTTCTTTGAAGCAGGCCTGGGGCTTCCTGCCATCAACTTCCTATCTGAGGTATTGGACATGTTCCGCATTACCTTGCCTCAGCTATCCCCCAATACTATCGCCCGTCTGGCCATCTTCGAATGGGTGCTTCGAGCTGAAGGATGCGAAGGGCGATCGGAGGTCTTTGCCGCCACCCACGAAGCCATCTGCCAGCCAAAGCCGCAAGATGGCCCCGGAGATACCAAAGTGATAACGGCCTTCGGGAGCATAAACTTCCAGTTGTGGAGGGAGCACGCTCAGCATTTTCCAGCGAAGGCCATCAACGACCGATGGTATACCAACAGGATCCTTCGGTGGTTCTACGCCGAAGTCAGAGAGGACTCCCCCTTCACTGGACCCCTCTAAGAGATCTGGTTTCAGAAGGAGGCAGAGGTAACCCCGAACCCTAGCCTGCTCTCAACGCGGCTAGGGCTATTGACTTCGGTGGCCAGCCGCATGAGCATGCACGATCTTGCCGAAGAGTTCATCGCTCTTCGAATTCCACCCCTCGGAGCAGACTGGACGATAGTGTTTCAACACGCTTCGGAGGGTGAGCTCCGAACTCTAAGTAAGACTTCGACTCTCCTGCAATAACATGTTAGATGGAGAAATATCATACTTATAATATGTTACCTCTTTTCAGCGGCTCCACTGGTGTTATCCCCGGAGCAGATATCACGGGCCACCGAACGGGTCCTCGGAGCCCCTACGGTGGCCGAAAGGCAAAAGAGGATTGAACTGGTGGGGAGCTGGGAGCGCTCCAACAGGGTGTGTGAAGCCCTTCGAATGGTGCATCCTCCTCTACCGGACTTCAACCCGGCCGGAGCAGCCCCTCGGAAGAGGAAAGCCGTCGCTGAGCCTCCCAAGAAGGCCAGCAAAACCCGCGCAAAGAAAGGGAAGAAGGTAGCGAAGATCCCTCCTCAACTGACCCCGACTTCATCTACCTCGTCTTTGGGCATTCGGAGCTCGGCTTTGGAGGACTCTAGGAGCAAAGGCTCCAGAAGCAAGGGCTCCGACGTCCGACTGGGGAAGGAACTCGAGAACTACCTTCTGGAAGGTGATGAAGCCAGGGTAGGGGTCCTGACCTAAACTTCTGCTCAAGAGGCTGTGGAAGCAGACACTGCCCATACCCCTGCACCTGCTGCTGCGAGCCTGGAGCCGGAAAGTGTCGCCCCCAACTCACCCGTAGCTGGGGTGATTACGACGGAGGTTGAGGCTCCAATAGCAACTATACTGGAGAGGACTTCGGGGGACGACCTCGACGAGATTCTCCGGATGTACGAAGTCTTGGAGGACCCAACCCTTTTATCTCAAGGTGCCTCTGAAGGTATACTTCGAAACTTTTGCTTTGGTCAATTCCTGCAACAATTACTACTCGTAAATGTTCACCCAATACCTTGATACTGTAGATATATCAAAGGGCGACGAAGCCCCGGCCGCAAACGAAGCTCCAGCCTCTTCGGAGGCTACGGCTCCGATGGACACCTCTGCTCCACTGGACGCCCCGGCTCTGGTCGCAGGGGCTGTCCCTGCCAACGCAACTCCGGCCGAAGGGGCAGCCGCCGAAGGAGGATCTACCTCTGGTGGAGTCGAGCCTCCCGCCTTCGTGCTGGGGAGGGGAAAAAGCATGTCAAGCCTTGGGCTCCCTCCCGTTCCAACGACAACACCCTCTTCCAACGAGCCTTCGGCAAGCAACTTGGAGGAGGAGGCAACGGTAGACGATCGCCAAGCTCCATCTTGGCTTCCTCTACTGGCTCCTTTCCTTGACCAACAGACGAGTCTTCGGGCGCTTCTAGAGCCCTTGGCGTAGAAGGGCCAGGAAGTCATTAACTCTGACTTGGTCTCCGTCTTGAGCGAAGCCAGGGCCCCAGAGCTTAACATAGCCCTCGAAAGGGCTGTCCTTCAGGTATAAGGAGTACCACGAATATTTTTAATTAGCAAATGTAAATACCTGGTACTTACTTGTTCCTCTTGTAGCAATTTGTCCTTGCTAGAGCGGCAGCGACTTCCAACGAAGTCAAAACTAACCGACTCAAGAGGAAGGTTACCACCCTCCAATCTGCGCTTAAGGACTCTGAAGAGAAAACACTTCGGTTGGGGGAAGCGGTCCTCGAGGAACGGAGGGCTAGGGCTGAAGCCGACGAAGCCCTCCGGCTCGAAAGGCAGAACATTAGCACACTCCGAACTTCAGCCCAAGAAGCTGAAGCCCAGTGCTTGGTGCTCCGAGCGGAGGTCGAGAAGCTCCGGCAGGTGGTGGCTACTTCGAGCACTCAATTGGTAGAGCTCCAAGGCTCTCTCAAGCAGGCGATGGCCCAGAAAAGCTCCCTGCTGTCCCAGATGGCCGAAGTATCTGCTACTGTTGCGGGTTGGAGGCGGCAGAGAAGAAGAATGCCATTATAGCAGAACGTACCTTAGATGCCCTTCAAGGCACATTGGAATATTTTGGCACTATGTGCCCTTCATCTTCTGCTGCGGCCAGTGAGTCCCTTGAACGGAAGCTGAAGAGGATTCAAGTGGCGACATCACTGATGATGGGCTTTGGCGTCCGGTACGGAGAGATCTCCGTACAGTGCGCTAGAATTGGAGTCCTCCGTCACCTCAAAGCCCTTCGGATTCCTATCGCTCCGGTCAGGGGTTCGACACCCGGAAGCTTTGCCTCCGAGAACTTGTTGCATCCTTTGCCAGATGTTGCCTCGGCTTGGGAAGTTTTCTGGTCAACCTGGAAGACAGACCACAAGGCTGTAGCTGAAGCTTGGATCGACGAGGCCCGTCGGTAGAAGCAAGCACATACAAGGCCGCCGCTTCCTGCTTCGCTGGCTCCGACACCTCCTGCTCCTCCAACCGACCCGCAGGTTTAGCTCATAGGGCGCTTAATCATGTATAAGAAATCTTGTAAAGCCCCTTGCATTAATGAAAAGTTTATAAACGAAGGACTCGTTTGGATGTTTTATTTTTTAGGTTATGTCATGTCTTTCAGAACCTGACTTCGAAATACTGGAAATCAACGAAGGGCTCTGACAGCAGTGGTCAATCCTTGAGAGCTTAAGGCCTTACCGCCGCTCCCGCTTCTCTGTTCCTCACGGAGATAAATGAGAGGTAACCCTCGAAGTTTGTCAAGAAGTCTTAACTTACATCAAGGACGAGGAAAAGGAGAAGGCATCTTCATCCTCTGAATATATAGATTGGTCTGACTCGGAGTATCAGGCCGAAGACCCTGCGGAGGCTAACTCCAAAAGGCTTCTGACTTGGGCCGAGCTTCAAGAGGAGCAGAAGAAACTGCGAGCTTCGAGGAAGAAGAGAAGCACTCGAACTAAAAAGACAATCTCGACGGCTTCAAGCTCCGAAGGTCAAAGTAGCCGTAGAGGTAGCTCTAGAGACCGAAAGGGCCTCCGATTTTACCTAGGCGTATACCAAAATTTCTCTTGATGTAAAAGTATGACAAATTAATATGAATTGTACCGACGCATCTTGTTGTTCTTTACCCTCCTACCCCTCCTTGTGGGTGGGGGACCTTACGCGTTGCAATAAGGTCCGTCGGACACAATGACGTGCACAACAATCTGATGCTTCGCACAACACTTAATAACCATAGTTTACTTTTTTGTAGAGTTCTTAGAACCATACATTTGTATTATGGTTTTTGTAAGTTTCGGAGGTGAATTTATACTTGCAAGCTCCTATACTAGTCGCTTAGGACTTAAAAAGTGTCTCATTGGCCGGAGCCTTGAAACCTTATTGCTTGGTCACCTTCGACTCTTTTATAGATTCTTCAAACCCGGAGGCCGGAAATCCATTTATTTTTAAAGTCCTTAGACTCTTCTACGGATCCTAACAAGCTGGAGCCTAGAATCCGTAGGCTGGCCACCTTCGGCTCTTTTACAGATGTTTCGAACCCGGAGGCTGGAAATCTGTTTATTTTAAAGTCCTTAGACTCTTCTACAGATCCTAACAAGCTGGAGTCTAGAACCCGTAGGCTGGCCACCTTCGGCTCTTTTACAGATGCTTCGAACCCGGAGGCCGGAAATCTGTTTATTTTTAAAATCCTTAGACTCTTCTACGAATCCTAATAAGCCGGAGCCTGGAATCCACAGGCTGGCCACCTTCGGCTCTTTTACAGATGCTTCGAACCCGGAGGCCGGAAATCTGTTTATTTTTAAAGTCCTTAGACTCTTCTACGGATCCTAACAAGCCGGAGCCTGGAATCCGTAGGCTGGCAGCTAAGCCCTTGAACCAATGGTTCGCAGGCTGTTGCCCGGGTCTTTAGAAAGATGCTTGACTCCGCAAGCATCTCTATCCTCCTGATGCGTCCACCAGGAGTAAGGTATATTCGAAGAGCAAACAAGATTCGACCCTCCATTTTATTTAGACAAGGAATTTTTACAAGTGATTACAAGGAGCCCCTAAGCGTAGTAACGCTTAAGGTGCTCCGCATGCCATGCATGTTTCAATTCTTCCCCTTCTAAATTAGCTAACTTAAACAATCCGGGGCGCCCTGAGCATAGGACATTATATGGTCCTTCCCATTTATTTCCTAGCTTCCCCGGGGCTATTACACTTCGCAAAACTAAATGACCTGGTCTAAGATCGTTCAGCTTTATCTTCGGGTCATACCATGTTTTTGTCTGGCCTTGGTACTTCGTCAGATTGGCGACAGCTCGAAGCCTTGTTTCTTCTGACAAGTCCAGCGAAGTGTTCCTCTCATCTTCGTCTCCGGGTTGCACTACACGAAGGGATCCACCCCTCAGCTCCGTAGGAGTCATGGCCTCATCTCCGAATAGTAGTCTAAATAAGGTAAAGCCCGTGGACCTGGCTTGAGTGGTCCGAATGGACCACAAAATCTTGGAAGCTCTTCGACCCATAGCCCCTTGGCCAACCCGACAATCCTTCGATTCAGACCAGAGAGAATATTGCCGTTGGCTCGCTCGACAGCTCCGTTAGACTGTGGATGGCGCACTGCTGCGAAGCATAACTTAATGCCCAGTTCTTCATAAAATTCTTTGAATGTGTCAGCTTCGAACTGGGTTCCATTATCCACAGTTAGCTCCCTTGGTACTCCGAACCTGCATATAATATTTTGCCAGAAAATGTTTTGCACATTCCTTGAAGTGATAGCAGTCAAGGGTTCTGCTTCGACCCACTTGGAAAAATATTCAATTGCTACCACTGCAAACTTCAAGCTGCCTTTGGCCATTGGAAAAGGGCCTATGAGGTCCATGCCCCACCGAGCCATTGGACATACCGGGGCTATAACTTGAAGTGGTACTGGCGGATGATGGCTTCGTCTTCCCATCCACTAGCATCCTTGGCAGGTTCGCACCAGCTCCTCCGCATCTCTTACAATTGTCGGCCAGTAGAGCCCCTGCCGAAGTGTCTTCCCTGCTAGAGCACGAGGGGCTAGGTGGCTTCCACATAAACCCTCGTGAATGTCCCAAAGTATGTCTCGACCTTCGGGTTGGGAAATGCACCGGAGTAGAGGAGAACAAACTCCGGCTTTGTACAACATTCCATTGACAAGCTTATAATTCTGAGCCCTCGCTTGTACCCTTCAGAAATCCGGACCCTCTGAAAAGCCGGTGCTACCTTGCAAGACATCCATTAATGGAGCCCGCCAATCTGCAGCTGGAATGCAAAGGACTTCTGCGGAGGGTAATTGATTGACTGTAGGCTTGACTAGTTCTTCATAGAAAGCACCTTCCGGGAGGTCCAATGCTCCGGCTGCAGCCTTTGCTAGAATTTCTGCAAGTTGATTATCTGCTCGAGGGATACTTCGAACAGAAAATCCTTTGAATGCTGCTTCAGTCTTGCGGATTTCCTTCAGGTACTTCGCTAGATGTGGGTTCTTTGCTTGAAAGCTTTTATCGACATGCCCTGTGATGACTTGGGATCTGTTTTAATTATTATACTTGCTGCTCCAAGTGCCTTTGCCTTTCGGAGGCCTAGCAGGATCCCTTCGTATTCTGCGATATTATTGGTGGTGTTAAAGTTGAGCCTCGCAGAATACATGGCCTTTCGCCCTGACGGTGATATAATTACCGCTCCAGCTCTGGCACCAGATGCTTGATAAGCTCCGTCAGAAAATATTGTCCATAAACCTTCGGAGGGCTCTTCCGGAGCCCAAACTGCAGATGGAGTCCACTCTGCTACGATGTCAGCTATGATTTGGGATTTGATAGTTGTTCTTGCCGTGATGGAAATTCCGAAGGGGGCTAGCTCGACAGCCCATTTTCCGATCCTACCCGTAGAATCTTTGCTTCGGAGCATATCACCAAGAGGGTACGAGGTAGGAACGATTAGGTTATGCGCCAGAAAGTAATGCCTTAGCTTCCGTGAGGCCATTACTAGTGCATAAGCAAATTTCTCGAGCTCGGAGTATCTTGTCTTTGCTCCGGACAAAGCTTCTGAAACAAAATAAACTAGGTTTTGCACCAGGTTTCCCTTAAGCTCAACTTCTCTGACCAGTACTGCACTTACTACGGAGCCTGTTGCTGGAAGATAAAGGAGGAGTGTTTCCTCCTGGAGGGGCACAGTAAGTGTTGACAGGCTTCCGAGGTATGCCTTGATATCATCGAAGCTCTTCTGGCACTCCGGCATCCAGTTGAAACTTTCGGACCCCTTTAGGGCTTTGAAAATTGGAAGGCTTCGCTCGGCTGACCTGGCCAGGAATCTACTAAGAGCGGCGAGCCTCCCTGCTAGCTTCTGGACTTGCTTCAAATTTTCTGGTGGAGCCATTCTTTGCAGTGCACTTATCTGTGTTGGGCTAGCTTCGATTCCCCTGCTCGAAACTAAGTACCCTAGCAGTTTTCCTGCTTGCGCCCGGAATATACATTTTGCAGGGTTGAGGCGTACTCCACATGCTCGGAGGCTCTCAAATGTTTTAGCTAAGTCTAGACTATGCTGGTGCTTTTGAGCACTCTTTATTACAATGTCATCCATATAGGCTTTGACATTCAGGATTATTTGGTGACCTAGAGCCTTAGCTATTAAACGTGAGAATGTGGCTCCGGCATTCTGCAAGCCAAAAGGCATTCTTACATAACAAAATACCCCGGATGGAGTTATGAAACTTGTCTTGGCTTCGTCTTCACGCTTTAGCTAGACTTGATGATACCCGGAATAAGCATCGAGGAAGCTTAGCAATTCAGAGCCAGCTGTGGAATCCACCAGCTGGTCTATTCGGGGCATAGGGTAGGGGTCTCGCGGGCATGCTTTATTTAATGATGTAAAATCGATGCACATGCGCCACTTGCTCGAGTCCTTTTTCCTGACAAAAACAGGGTTTGCCAACCACTCGGTATGGGCTACCTCCCTGATGATGCCAGCCCTTAACAATTTTTCTACTTCGATCTTGGTGAGGCCTTCCCTTTCCATAGACAGCTTACGGAGCCCCTGGTGTACTGGCCTAGCCTTCGGGTTGATGAGCAAGTTGTGCTCGATGATACTCCGATCAACCCCGGTGATGTCTTCGTCAGTCCAGGAAAAGACGTCCAAATTTTGCTTGACGACTTCTTCTAACGAGGCAGCTATCTCTGGGGATAGCCCCTTGCCGAACTGTATTGGGTATTCTTTGCCATCCTTCAAAATTATCTTCGTCACGACGTCACCTTCCGAGCTTGGCTTAAGGGAGAGCCCCTTCGAAGAGCTCAAAGCTTCCGGAACCTCTTCGGTGTGCTCCGTCACACTATGTACTTGCCGGGGGTCCAACGGCTGGTTGTGACCATATTCCATTCTTCTGGCTATAGCTTGGTCTCCCGAAATAGTAAGAACTCCACCTTGCGTGGGCATTTTGAGACATAGATAGTTGTGATGCGCTATAGCTCCGAATTGGTTCAGCATCCCTCACCCGAAGATTGTGTTGTAGGCATAGGGGGCGTCGACGACGTCGAAGATCACCTCTTCCACCTGGGCCAAAGGCCCCTCTCCAAAAGCAACCTCGAAGCCTATTTGGCCGAGGGCATCGAGAGGCAGACCTGTGAAGCATTGGAGTGGCCGGGCCGCTGGAAGTAAATTCTTCCGAGGTATGCACATTTGGTCGAAGGCCTAGACAAAAAGTATGTCTGCGGAGCTCCCGCTGTTCACCAGGATCCTTCGGACTTCCACCCCATCTATATCTGCGGAAATGACCAAGGGGTCAGCATGGGGGAAATTCACCCCCGCGGCATCACTGTCAGTAAAAGAAATAGGCACATGAGACCATTCTGGCATTCCCTCCACGGAACTCGAGGTCCCAATGTGCCCTACTTCGCGGACGTATTCACGTCGCTGCCTCTTGGACATGTTACCGAGGGTCCCCCTCCAGAGATGGGCAGGACTACTCGCTTGCCACGGTCTTGGGGGTCTTCCTGCTTCGGTGGTGGCATAATGTTGGCCACTGGTAGCCGCATGGGGGTTTCGGGGACACCGGCTCGGGCCACGATTTGCACAGGCTCCGACCGTGCCGCTGGTGGGGTTCGATCTGAAGTACCCCGCCCGGTACTTTGTCCTAGGAATTCACCGTAGTCCTTCGTGTCATGGCTTCTATTGTCGCCATGCACACAGCAGAAAAAACTCTGGTGCCTGCCAGGTACTCTTTCTTGAGGCTTCGGCGCTCCAGCCTTGAAGCCTTGTGCCTGCTGATAATTGGCAGGTGCCTTTAGAATGGAGGGTGCGATGCTTAACACCTCCGAGCAGAAATGCTTCTTTCCTCGCCTGTGATCGTTGAAGCGATTGTCTTGAGGGGGTTGCAGAGAAGCTGAGGCTTCGGGCTCCGTCTTCACTTCTCGGAGGGTTGGTGCGGGTGCTACGGCTCATCGAAGGCAACCCTCCTCCACCTTGGCATACTGTTCGAAGTATGCTATCAGCTGTGCCACGGATGACACAGGCTTCCGATGGAGCTTGCTGAGGAGACCGGGGTTCAGCACTCCTTCGTGGGTGGCGTCGACTACCGAAGAGGTAGACAAGCCCTTGATCTGCGACTTGGTGTGGGCGAAGCACGTGAAGTATTCCTGAAGCGTTTCCCCTGCTCGCTGCTTCACCTGGAATAAGCTCCCTGTTTACATTGGAGCCACAAAGGTACCTTGGAAGTTGCTTACGAACTTCCTCTTCAATCGCTCCCAAGATCTGATCGATCCTGGCTTCAAGGACCAGAACCATTGGAGAGCCACACCTTCGAGAGCGAGGGGGAAACACTTTGCCATAGTGTTGCGCACCCCTCCGCTTGCTTTTATCGCCAGGGCGTATGAGCGAGCAAATTCTCCGGGGTCTGACCCGCCGGAATACTTGTGCAACTTCGAGGCCTTGAACCTGGGATCGAAGGGCACCCTTTGCAAGTCCGAATGTAGCAGAGACTCATCATCGAATGATGCGTTCTCAGCCTCCTCCGGGACTTGAACAGCTTCGGGAAGATTGCGAGCACCACCGTCTTGGGGCCCTTCTGGAGTCTCGGTGGAGGCTTGGGAGCGGAGGCGATCAGCGGCCTCTTGCCTCCATCTAGCCACTTCCTCCTGAAGCCATGCTATTTGAGTAGCTTCGGCCTCAGGAAGGTCTTCGTCTTCGTCGGAGGGTAGCTTCGGGTCTCGGGAACTGACATAATCAGTTTGGAGCACCGTAGGAGGAGCCCGAGGGCCTCTAGGCGCTCGACGCCCAGCGACGCCCTTAGGAATTGTTGGAACAGCTGAGGGTCCGGCTCCGTTGGTCCGAGGGGACCTTCGGAGAGGACCCGAGGCTTGGCTTCGCTTGGGAGGCATAGCTAGTAATGGAGAGGTCCGAAGACCGAGGACTTCGATTGGTCTGGGAAGGCGAGGGAAGGCCTTCGAACCGCACTAGGAAGCTCCTTACCGAAGGGTGCGCAGAATCTTGGGACTCCGAGGCTCCCTCCGTAAGTGCTCTTCGAAGTGCAGTCAGCAGTAGATAACTAGCTTCTAGAACTAGGTTCCCCCCGGACGGCGCCAACTGTTGGCGTAAAAGATTACGCTAACAGGTTCTCTAAGATCAAGAACATACAAATAGTGAGTTCGTGTTTAAGAACTATCTCAAGCCTCCGAATTGGATAATAGCTTAAGTAGTCCGAATATGTGTATTGAATAGCTGAGTATTCGATGCCCATTACAGGGTAAGAAGGGGGGTATTTATAGGCAAAAAAGTCTAAGGAAAAGACCTATTTACCCCTCAATTACAACCGACATAGTGGAAACTATTCGGTACCCTGAACAGGGTTAAAATGGTAAATCTACCCAAAGCAAGTAGATAAGTCAAACATCCTATCAACCCTGTCGTTTGATTCCGGAGCCTCATATCCTGTGGAGGGTTCCTTCGGATCATAAATCGGAGCACCCTTCGGCTTAACGACTCATCCATCTTCGTGCATGAGCCCATCAGCTCCGAAGCTGATAAGTCATTTTGAACTATTAATCTCTAAGTCCTAAAGGTGGAGCATTTTCCCCCAACAACAACTATCAAGACCGCCCATCAGAGATCCGACGGTCCTGAAGAGAAGCCGTAGCTGCTACGAAAGCTCGTCAGGACAAATTACCTTTAGTTATGATTTTACTATTTTGCCCGTTGTGCCCGTAGTTTTATTTTTGTGTGTGAGTGTAAATTACCCTATGGGTAAATCTGTCTTTTCCCATTTAATGGGCTGCCTATAAAATGAGCTTGTATCCCCCTAAGGTTTCCAACTCACTTGAATTGAAAAATCGGAGTTCATACCTTTTGTTCCACTTCCCTCTTCTTTCGTGTGCCTTCCTACTTCTAGAATCACCGCCGCCATATTGTTCTAGCTCTGTTTGCCTACTCCACGAGTGCATCCCCTGGGTTTGTAGGCATACTTCGATGTCAACCAGTTTATTATCCCTGGCAACTACTCGCATCTACATCTTCACCAAACGAATTCTGGCGTGTGGCTTTTGTGCTTGGTGCGAAGCCATTTCGGCGCTGGGGATGGCAGAGTACGCGCGCGTGGCTTCACAACACGATGGAAGAGGCACGCAGTTACACTGCTTGGAATTTTTAGTCGCGTGGCTTTTTCCCGAGAGGCAGCGGCGCTCTGTGCCGCATAGTTCTTGGCGGAACGCGGAACTACTGTAGAAGCACACAGCAGAACCAGCCAACAGTACATTAATTATCTCGATCTTTGTTCATAGTTATTAATCCCAAATTGTCTAAATTTAATTCATTTGATTTGTTCATTAATTTCAGAATGAACTGAATATTCACTGATATATTGATAGCACTAGTTATTTTTTGCATTTATTTTATCATGTTAAATGCTTTAAATATTGTGCTCATGAATTGTCTATGATTTGGGAATGATCTGCATGTGCTTCATGAATTATCTCGGATTTGTTAAATTGTTGTGGGGATGTCTTTTGTACTATGATTTGTTTTTAATCTGCCATAAAATACTTTGTTGGTGTCTTTTCGATTAGGACACCGATCATTTTTAGACTAGATTAGTTTAGAGCTTGTAATTTGTTTTGGTTCTGCTGATCGTCTGTTGAAGTACATTGGGTATTGGGAGAAGGTCATTGATTTTAAAGAATTTTTTAGGCGCCCATTCACCCCCACCCTTTGGTCACTCTTTCGGTCCTACATGGTGCGAAGACAATGAACGCTTTGTCGGTTTCAGCATAAAACCGACTCCCTATTCCAGACTGTCGATTGGAGATCTGATAGTCTTAAAGCGAAGTCGTAGCTCCTACGAAAGCTCTGCATCAGGACAAGCTATCTGTAGATAGGAATTTAATATTTTGTCTGTTGGGCCCGCAGTTTTTTTTGCGTTAGTATGTATTTTATCCTAGGGGTATTTGTGTCATTTCCAATTTTTGAATTATCTATATAAATGCCCTTGTATCGCTCAAGGGTTTTCAACTAATTTTGAAAAGAAATATCAGAGTTCAACTTTTATTTCTCCTTCCTCCACTGTTAACAGGGCCGGCCTTGGGCCAGTTGAGAAACCATGTTGAAGAATATGGTTTTGATATTCCAGATGTGATGAGTGATTGTCAACGGAAGTCAAAGGAAGGGAGAGATGAAGACCTGCCGAGTCTGAGGCACATGTTACTCAGGTACACGGGCAGTGAGCGACGGCCAGGCAGAGGAGCCGCGGAGTCTGGCTGGCCCAATCCGGGTACATGGCTAGGAGCGACAGATGATCCACTGGTCTGTTGACTGGGTTTGACTCAGGTACACGGGCAACGAGCGATTGCCGGGCTAAGGAAGCTGCGGGGTCGGGTCGGCCCAATCCGGGTACCCGATGCGAAGACGGTGGACGCTTTGTCAGTTTCGGCGTAAAACTGACAATCTATGTTTAATTCGTTTTTAGGATATTAATATTTAGCTTTTAAGTTTAGAAATATTTTTATTTAAGTCAGGTGATTTTTCTAAGAATATTTTAGTAATTTTCGGAATTTATTTTAGAGTCAGTTTAATTTTACCCGAGGGTAAATTAGTCTTTTCATGTATTAGGATTTGCCTATAAATAGGCCCCTATCCCCTTGGGGATAGTTGACGGTTTTCATTAGATCAATCTATAGTCCATAATTTTTCTACCAGCAATTTTAGATCTACTATTTTTTCCATCGCCGCCACTGCTTGTTCGTCTCTTCTCCAGGCAACTTTTCCACTTTGAGTCACGCGCCACGCAGTGTCCTGGCGCACGGGTGCCCACGCCGAATCTAAGAGCAGCGGCGAAGATTGTTTTTCAGCCGGGGCTAGCCGAGCCTAGGCTCTATCACCGGCGCACATCACGAGGACCCTGTCTAGTCAAATCGCTGCTGCTCAGTCCTGTTCTTTGTTTCCTCCGCCGCACACGGCTGTCCTGGAAACCGAAGAAAATTGCCCCGGTTTTTGCATGCAAATTGATTGGTCTCTCACAGCTTTTGGCATTACACAACTTCTCTTCACCGGCGGGCCCCACGGGCTCTTCTCGGTGGACGTGAGTGCCTACACGTGCCTGCACAGCAGCACAGGAGCGGTAGCATGCAGCGAACTCTGCGCGACGAAATTTCGTGCGCAACGCAAGCACGATGGCCGGTGGAAAATCTTAGGACGCAGATCGAGACGATGACGCAGGTAGTTTTTTAATCTACTATTTTTAGGCAGATAAATTTTATAGATAATCATCTATTAATAAATTAGCTAAAAATCCATTTCGAAATTTCATTGTTATTTTTATCTATTAAATGTCTATTAGTTATCTCATATTATTTTATCTGTTTAATCTGCTCTCATAAAAAGAAAAGAAAATTTTATTAGTTGCAGTTATATTTTTAGTTTAGTTTTTACCTACAATATTTTCGGTTTAATTCTTAATTATTTTTTAATGACTCATAATTTTATTCATTTGATTAGTTTTTACTTCTAGACTAAAATATAAATATCTCGTGATTTATCTAGGCCCTTTTATTTACTGCAGTATTTTTATTTAGTTTATCTTTAATATCATTTTAATTGGGACACCAGTTATTTTTAAGCTAGACAATATTAATTCCAGTAATTTGCTTTGTTAATATTATTTGTCTGGTTAAGTTTGTTTGGGTGTTGGGATTAGATCTTAGTTTAGCAAGAATTTTTTAGGAGCCCATTCACCCCCCCTCTGGTCGCTACTTTCGGTCCTACAAGTGGTATCACAGCGAGGTTAGGTTTTTCTAATATCTTAACCGATTCTAAAACCTAGGTAGTGACCATGACGTCTTCTAGTAAAATCCCATCCCTAGAAGCTTTTGGCTACACTTATTGGAAGACTCGCATGCGAGCATACCTTATGAGCCAGAGTTCAGACATATGGGAGATTTGTGTTCATCCTAGTTTCACCATAATGACTATTGCTGCGGATACTGTTGTAGATGTAATTACCCAGCATCAAAATAATAGTAAGGCGGTGAATATTTTATTTTCTGGTCTAGGTCCTAGTGAGTTTGAGCGTGTTAGCAATCTCACCACTGCTCGAGAGATCTAGGCTACCCTCCAGGTACACCATGAGGGGACAGCCCAGGTTAAGGCTAGGCTCTACCAGACCTACCGGCGTGAGTATGAAAATTTTTCACAGAATCCGGGTGAGATTGTTGAGGCTTTGTTTGGTCGTTTTCAATCGATCATTAACTAGCTACGTGTCAACAAGGCCGAGCGTGATCAGTTGGTCTCGGATCATGAACAGGCGCTTAAGGTACTCCATACCTTGGACCCTAAGATCTGGGAGATCAAGGTCTCTTCTATTGTTGAGAGCGCGTCTTATGATACCTTGACCGTCACAGAGCTTTTTAGTAAGTTCAAGGCCTCAGAGGTCGATATTCAGTTGAGATCAAATCTCACTGATTCTGGCTCAAAGACTCTGGCGTTCTCGACACCGTCTGCAGATCCTAATGCCATGAGTTGTACTGCCTTTTTCTTGATGTATATCTCCGAGGAACAACTTGATACTCTTGGAGATGATGATTTATGCCTGTTTAACAACCGGGTGTGACGTGTCTATGATAAGCGAATGTTTTAGAGACATGGCACAAAATCCGGATGCTTTGAGTGTGGTGACCCAGGTCATTTCATCGCCGACTGCCCCAAGCAGAAAAATTACAAGAAGGGCACCGGCGATAACTCCTACAACTCCGGCAAGTATGACAACTCCACAAAGGGCAAGCCCAAGACAAGATTTTTTCGAAAGGCTCTGAAGGATTACAGGCATGAGAATAAGAAACGAGACAAGACCTTCTTCGCCGAGATGGAGAAAAGATACTCCAAGAGATCCTCGTCTTCCTCCTCGTCTTCAAGTTCAAGTGATGAAGAGGTCATGATCAGGAAAGGGAAGGACAGGGACAATCCGGCGGGCCTCTGTTTCATGGGCTTCGGGGACAAGCCCATGAATCGCTCACGTCACAGCCGAAGACCCCACACGAGCTTCTACTCAATGGCTCTTGGGGAGAAGAAAGAGAAGGACTCCTCCGATGACTCCGACGACGACGATGAGAAGGCATCTTCCTATGAACAAGAAGTTGTTAATTTACTAGAACAGAACAGTCAAGAGTTGAAGTATAGGGAGAAACTGCTTAGAGGGGCTAAGAAGAGGATAGATGAGCTTGAGAGTGAGCTTGCCACGGCAAATGGCAAGATTGAGAGTCTGTCTTCTTTCCCTTGCTTGGGTGATGGTGGTGAGTGCCCAAACTGTGAGGTGCTGTTGTGTGACCTGACGACTCATAAGTCCAGGTACACAGAGAGAGTAGATGAGAGAGACGCATTGGCCACTGATCTTGAGAGCGCTCAGCAGGAGCTAAAAGATGCTCATGTCACTGTCGTCGCACCTTGTGTAGACTGCCCATTCCATTTAGCTAGTATAGCCGAGCTGAGAGCCAAGAGTGATGAGCAGTTGAGCGAGTTAGCTGGAGTGAGAGGTGAGTTGGAGCAAACTATGCTAGAGCTTGAGACACTGTCAGTTTCACCCACTGTCTGTGAGAACTGCTTGTCTCTTAGACTGGAGTTGATTAAGCTAAAAGCCGAGAAGTATGTCCAAATAGATAGAGAGTGTGAGACCTGCTTGTCTCAGGTAGAGGTGTTAGCTTCTTTGAGAGAGGAGCTAGCTGATGTTCAGAATGAGAACTTTTACCCCTGTCGGATCCTAAGTTGGATTAGTGCTAGAGAGCCACAACTCGGCATGATGATCCAGCAGTTCAAGAGACAGGATGGTTTTGGGGTAGGTTACACCTATACCAAGGCTGATTTTGAGAGCGCTATTAGCCGAGCAGTGGAGTGGAGTAAGATGACTCCCGAACAGAGATATCCCAAGACTCACTCCACTGAGTCCTTTAAGGATAGTCAGCCCAAGGATGGTGTGTTCCAGGAACAGTGCAAAGCTCCACCTAAGAAGCAGATCTGGGTTCCAAAGCCTAAAACTCTCCACACTTCTTTTGATTCCTTACCTGGACCCTCTCACACCAAAGATGCTACACCAAACACCACCAAGCCTAAGATTCCAAAGCCCCAACCACATACCAAGAAGCCTACCTATCACTGTGAGTTTTGTCAGAGAGACGAGCATTTTGAGGAGTTTTTCTTCAGGAAGAAGCGGGTTGAGCGAGCAGAGAGAGCTCGAAGTGGGCAGGAGCAGTTCTACCAACAGGGTGGTAGACAGAGAGTTCCTCGACGTAGAGAGAGGTAGAGGCCAGACCACGTCGTGTAGGTGGTGGTAGAGGAGACGGTTTTTATGATCGTGCTCCAGAGGGTGGTTTCCGATCCGACAGAGTTCCAGATCATTATGGATACGGTTTTGGACCTCGTGACCGTGATTTTAGGAAGAACATAGGACCGCGCTTTGATCCGCGTTTCGGTCCAGACTCATATGATTCTTTTGCTTCCCTACTTTTGAGCAGATGGCTCGACACTGGTTTAGCACTTTTGCTAATCATGGCATTGGACCATTTGCTCCCACTCATAATTATTGATGTTGATTTGGGAGTTGTGTATCCTTTTTAGGATATTTTGAGTCACCTTTTCATTGGTATCAATTTTTCTTTCTTCTTTATTTTTATTGAATCTGTTTGTGTGTGCGTTCATATCATGCATAATCATCAATCACATTTTGAGTTTGCTTCTATTATATGATTAATCTGCTTTACTTTCTCTAGCTAGTATATGTTTTTTGATTACTGGTCGATGATCATGTTGTGTTTCAGTTCACATGATATATCTGATTTTTGTCATATGCATGGCTTTTATGCTTTAAAATTGAAAAATGATCACCATTGCTTCTGGTAACTAGCATGTGTAGGCTGAATGCTTTCACTATCTTTTACGTGCCTTGTAGCTAGATCCTTACTTAGATGCAGATATGCAACTTGGACATCTATATGCTTTAAATATGAAAATTGTGCTATAAAAATGATAAAAAATTCAGAAAAATAAAAAATTTATGCATTTTTATGATTATTAGAAAAGATCCAAGCGGGTTTGCTTTACTACATTGCATTGTTCTGGACTGCTTACCATAGCACTTTGGTATGAATTAGGACGGTGTAATGTATGCCAAGACCAATGTCTTAAGCTTCTGATGGTCCAGTTCTGGCCTAGGCTTGACTTGGTCGGTTAGCATAAGGTTTGACATGCAAATAACCCCTGGCGGAAATGAAAAATAAACAGAAAAAGAAATAATCTGAAAAATTTAAAAAGATGACAAGTTTGCTGAAGCACTTTGATTTGGACAATGCTTATCTTGGTAGATATCAGTTAGCCTTTGCATTTCATGCTTTACTTTGCTTGTCAACTAGAAAATGTGGTGATGCTTTTGTTTGCAAAAATCGAAAAATGCGTGCTAATGACTCTCCTTAGATATCATCTGTTGCACTGATCATGTCATGTATCTTAGACAGTATATCTGTTGCTATACCTGTTAGATGTTGTAATTGCAGTTAACCATATCTAAGAAGCATGCTTTTCACACTCCACCTGCACCCCATCTGCATTCATGGCATATTTTGAGGGGGAGCTGCTTTTCAGGGGGAGTTTGTGTTTATGTCTCTTTAGAGTGCATTTAGTCTCACTTGATGAGTCCAATTGTCAACAAGGGGGAGAAATTTTGGATATATTTTTGGCTTTCTCTGGGATTTATTTCAGGGGGAGTTCATTCTTGTTGGTAATTCTGAGATTTGCACTTCTTTTTGAGGCTTTATTTTTGGTTAACCATAATGACCATTTTTTCTTGCTTCTGTTTGGCTTTTGGTCATTAGGGTTAAACTTTTGTTTTATTTCTTCTATTTTCTTTTGTCTTTGTTTTTCTATATAAATGCCCTTGTATCGCTCAAGGGTTTTCAACTAATTTTGAAAAGAAATATCAGAGTTCAACTTTTATTTCTCCTTCCTCCACTGTTAACAGGGCTGGCCTTGGGCTAGTTGAGAAACCATGTTGAAGAATATGGTTTTGATATTCCAGATGTGATGAGTGATTGTCAACGGAAGTCAAAGGAAGGGAGAGATGAAGACCTGCCGAGTCTGAGGCGCATGTGACTGAGGTACACGGGCAGTGAGCGACGGCCGGGTAGAGGAGCCGCGGAGTCGGGCTGGCCCAATCCGGGTACATGGCTAGGAGCGTGTTGGACCGGAAACGGCGACCAGAGGGGGGGGGTGAATGGGAGCTTTTAAAATTTTTGGCTAAAACTAGCCTTCTGTTTTAATTCTGTCTTCTGCGGAACAGGCTTCGAACACTACCTTCGAAGTTCTGGTTCGGAGGTGTTGTGACAACTCCGAACACAGGCTTCGCAGGAGCAAAAGTTCGAAGTCAAGAAGACTTCCCTCCGATCACAACCCTCGAAAATCTACTCTGCTAAGTCAGTGCAGGCTCCGCACACAGGGTGCTTCGAGCAGGCTTCGCACTTCACCCTTCGCAAGAGTGGACGACCCTCTGCGGACTTCGACCAAGTACTTGGCAGCAGCAACTGGTGCTGGGCTTCGTACACGAAGGTCTAAACGCATGCTAACATACTTCGCTAGGGACTTAGACACGATAAAGACACGGGCTTCAATCAGGGCTTCTCTAGTAAGCAGTGAGGTCTCACCTCCTGTTACACAGAGCGAACGCACACTGAAAGGCACACTTCACGCAAAACACACTTCGCCTAGACAGGCTTCGGTGCACTAAAACTAGCGAGGTATGCAACAAGCTCAAGCAGAAAGATGAACACAGAAGCAGGGCTTCGCTGCTTGAACAAGGAACACTGTAAAAATTGAACTCTGGATGAATACAGAGAAGGGGTGGCTGGTACAGGAGCTCAACAGTAAATGCTCAAAGTGTTCAATGTTACCTACCAGGCCCCCATATTTATAGCCACTATTCACCCAAAGGAATTGACTACTTTACCCCTAGGGTTTACATTGGTTTTATCTCTACAGAACTGAGGGGTACAAAAGGTAGTCAACTTTATTGGAGGCTTCTCTGTCAGCCTTTGCAGAGGGGACAGCGCTAGCTTTTTGCAGAGCAGACACTGTCAGACTTGCAGCCTTTGACCTTTCTAAAGCCCCCTTCACACGCGAGGGGTGCGATAGCTTCGGTGAGAAGCCTTGAGCCAGATGGCCTTCGCTTCACCGAAGTCAGCCTTCGATACAATGACGGTTTTGAGCCGAAGCCGTCAAAGCCCTTGGGCCTTCGCACCAACACCTCCGGAGTGGACCACCACGGCTTCGCAGCTTCGCCCAGCTCGAACTCCGTCAGTCCGTGTACCGAAGCCATGCCGGCCGAAGTACCACCAGACAACCATACTCCGAAGCCCCACCTTCGGAGTACCACCCTTCGAAGTCCCTCCTTCGTCCAAGGCCTCCGCACAAAGCATTCCATGAGCACTCCGTCTCAATGTCTCTCCCCGAGCACACTCCTCAACGAGCCTCACCCGGACCATGCCTTCGATGCGCCTCGACTTCTGAGACCTTCGTCGGGCACCTTCGAATGTCTCCCTCCGGAGCACACTTCGAACGCCTTGCCTCCACAGAGGACTTGATCCACCAAACTCCGAAGTCACTCCATCCGGAGTACCTTCGAAGTGCCTCACCTCTGAGGACTTTGTCTCGGAGTACCTTCACCCGGAGCCACGCTCTGCACTCTCTGCCTTCACCTGGCGCACCTCGACCCGAGGACCGACCTAGACCCCTTCGCAGCCACCGTGACGGAGCTCCCCGCTCCCCTGGCATCAAGCCTCCCGCTTGACCCAGGTTCACCTGCTACGTCCGTCTGTCGCCTCCGAAGTCCCTGCGCACCACAGAAAAGCAGACAAGTGTATCCAGTACTCCGGAGACCTCTCCGGGTTAGCAACCTCCGGTACACCCTCCGGTGTACCGCCCAAAGTACCGAAGCCTTCGGTACAAACCCAGTCAACGTGTACTGTCGTACCCCTCCGACAAACACACTCCGCTGCAACAGCTGCAGCAAGCAAACCACCGAACCCTTCGGTGAAACTACCTCCGAACACCCTTCGGAGGTCCAACCTCCGAACACCCTTCGGAGGTACCCTTCGAACCAGAGGGTAAAAGCCTGTCAATCACTCATCACAAACACTGAAACCAACCCTTGGTTTCTCAATCTCCCCCTTGATGAGTGCATTGACAACCACCTTCAAGTTCAAGAAAATTGAAAAAATTTCAGCACACAAGTGACCATAAAAACTCAGAAACAAGCCAAATCATGTCACTTGATAAAAGAATTTGCCTCCCCCTTTTTCAAAAGAGTAAAAGCCCCTTCGGCAAATCTCCCCTTTTTCAAGATAAAAACTCCCACTGAGTTAAGTTTTCCCCCTTTGGCAACAGAGAACCCAACTTTCTCTCCAGCTCAAAATTTCTCCCCCTTTAGAGCAGAGAACGTAGCAATTTCTCCCCCTTTGGAAATGCAAGCATCAAGGAGCATTCAAAAGATGCAAAGCTTCGAAATGAGCACAATTGCAAAGACATATAAAGCAAAAATATGCCAACATTAATACCAATTATCATGTGCTCAGCTCAATCTAACATTCTTTGAAACAAGATGGGCATGTGATTTTGTCATTTTTGAAATAAAAGCATCACCACTCAATCACGATAACTAGACAAGTAAAAGCAAGGACTGCACAAAGCTAGTCAATTTCTACTCTAGACAGATAAGTCCAGTTCAAATGAAGCATGAAAAGCAAACTTGATGATCAATGAATTTTGTTGTTCTTTTTCATAATGCCAGGGGTTATTTGTTTGTCCACCTTATACTTTCCAATCAGGCCAAGCCTAGGCGTGAAAGCCATTAGAAGCTTAAAGCAATGATTTTGGCATACACTACACTATTCCAGTTCAGACCAATGTGCAATAGAACGCAGTCTAGAATAGAGTAGTGTGACAAACAAACCCACCTGGATCTTTTCATTTAAAGCATGCAAACCATGGAAATTTGATTTTGATTGAGATGAATAAATTTTTAATGAATATCCATGAACATGTAGAACAATTTTTTTTAAGTTGCAATGTTTAGCATCCAAAGAAAGGTGTCTTTCTATCAAGCAGATAAAAGATAGCTAAAGCAGCCTTGCCTAAAACATGCTAGATACCAGATTGAGTAGTGAGCATGATTTGATTTTTGAACGAAAACATCATGCACAAAAATTTTCCAGATATATCAAATAGAGCTGAGCTGTCATGATTTCATGAATTAAAAGCAGGCATATAAGTGCAAAAGATGTAAATGCAATTTAGCACACAGTGAGCATATGCAAGACAAACAAAATCAGCTCCCCCTCACAAAATGTCGTAAGGATAACAAATACCAAGTTCCCCATGCAAGTAGGCAAAACGAGAAGCATCGAGGGGTTTTGTGAAAATGTCGGCAAGCTGGTGTTGGGTATCAACATATTGAACTTCAATATCACCCTTCTCATTGTGATCTCTGAGAAAATGATATCGTACATCAATGTGTTTGGTTCTGGAGTGATGAACCGGGTTGTTTGCAATACAAATAGCGCTAGTGTTATCATAGAAAAGTGGAACACTCTTATAATCTAACCCGAAATCCCGCAAAGTGGAAACCATCCACAAAATCTGAGAGCAACAGCTAGCTGCAGTAACATATTCGGCCTCAGCCGTCGATTGTGCAACACTAGACTATTTGCGGGAAGACCAACAAACTAGAGAAGTACCCAGAAAATGACAAGTACCAAAGGTACTCTTCCTATCAATCCTACACACAGCAAAATCCGCATCGGAATAACCTCGAAGACATAAAGATGAAGATGCAGAATACCATATGCCAAATTCGAGGGTATGTTTGAGATACCTTAGGATGCGCTTTACCGCTTGGTGGTGCGAAGCTCGTGGTGAAGCCTGAAAACGAGCGCACAGACACACAGCGAAGTGTATGTCAGGCCTCGTAGCAGTCAAGTAGAGGAGGGAGCCGATCATGCTTCGGAACTCCTTCTGATCTACGGCTTCTCCATCTTCGTCAGGATCAAATGCTACAGATGTAGCCATTGGAGTGGCGAGGGGCTTCGCATCGGACATATCAAACTTCTTGAGCAGGTCCTTGGTGTACTTCGTTTGGTGGACGAAAGTACCTTGTTTGCTTTGCTTGATTTGCAAACCAAGGAAAAAGGTGAGTTCACCCATCATGGACATTTCAAACTCCCTGCTCATGGTATCTGCAAACTCGGCAACCAAAGCATGAGAAGAGCCACCAAAGATGATATCATCCACATAAATCTGCACTAGAAGGAAATCTTTGCCATGCTTGAGAGTAAACAGGGTTTTATCAACAGAGCCCATCAAATACCCTCGCTCAAGCAGAAAAGACTTAAGTCTATCATACCATGCCCGAGGGGCCTGCTTGAGTCCATAAAGAGCCTTATGAAGTTTAAGGACTTTATGTGGGTACTTGGGGTTTTCAAAACCAGGGGGTTGTTTTACATAAACATCTTCACCTATGAAGCCATTAAGAAAAGCACTTTTGACATCCATTTGATAGAGTTTGAATCCCCGGGATGTCGCAAAGGCAAGCAAAATCCTAATGGCCTCAAGGCGAGCAAACGGTGCAAAAGTTTCAGTAAAATCAATCCCTTCTAGTTGAGAAAAACCATGAGCTACAAGTCTAGCCTTGTTTCTAACTATAGTCCCATCCTCCCCTTGTTTATTTTTGAAAATCCATTTTGTTCCAATGAAATGAACATTTGGTGGAGGATCAACTAATGACCAGACTTGGTTTCTCTCAAAATTTTCAAGTTCCTCATGCATGGCATTGATCCAACTAGAATCAAAAAGTGCATGACTAACATCTAAGGGCTCGAAAGAAGCAACAAAAGCAACATTAGTGAAATGGGCATGTGAACGAGTTACCCTTTGATTAAGCTCACCAATGATCTGCTCTGGAGGGTGCATCCTTTGAACATGATGTGGAGCCTCGCGGCGGGATGCAGTCTCCCCCTCAACTTGTGCGTTGGATTGGTCCAAGATGACCGATGTTGAGGTAGTTGCTTCAGGACCTCGTGTCGAAGTAATCGAAGCGGGGTCAGCTTCGGGGGTTGACGTCGAGGGCAGTAGGGGTTCATCCTCGAATTCTCCGGGATCTTCTTCTTCGAATAAGGTCTGTTTCATGTCGTGTTGAGAAACCAAGGGTTGGTTTCGGTGTTTTGTGATGAGTGATTGACAGGTTTTGACCCTCTGTTCGAAGGGTACCTCCGAAGGGGCTTCGGAGGTGGTACCTCTGAAGGGTGTTCGGAGGAGGTTTCACCGAAGGGTGTTCGGTGTTTGCTTGCTGCAGCTGTTGCAGTGGAGTGTGCTTGTCGGAGGGGTCCGACAGTACACGATGACTGGGTGTGTACCGAAGGGTTCGGTATGTTGGGCGGTACACCGGAGTGTGTACCGAAGGTTGCTAACCCGGAGAGGTCTCCGGAGTACTGGATACACTTGTTTGCTTGTCTGTGGTACGCAGGGACTTCGGAGGCGACGGACAGGGTTCGCAGCAGGTGAACCTGGGTCAAGCGGGAGGCTTGATGCCAGGGGAGCGGGGAGCTCCGTCACGGTGGCTGCGAAGGTGGTCCGGGTCGGTCCTCGGGTCAAGACGTGCCAGGTGAAGGCAGAGAGTGCGGAGCGTGGCTCCGACTGAAGGTGCTCCGAGACAAAGTCCTCGGAGGTGAGGCACTTCGAAGGTACTCCGAATGGAGTGACTTCGGAGTTGGTGGAACAAGTCCTCTACGGAGGCATGGAATTCGAAGTGTGCTCCGGTGGGAGACATTCGAAGGTACCCGACGAAGGTCTCAGAAGTCGAGGCGCATCGATGGCATGGTCCGGGTGAGGCTCGTCGAGGAGTGTGCTCGGGGAGAGACACTGCGACGAAATACTCATGGAATGCTTCATGCGGAGGCCTTGGACAAAGGAGGGACTTCGAAGGGTGGTACTCCGAAGGTGGGGCTTCGGAGTGAGGATGAGTTGAGGTGCTTCGGCCTGCATGGCTTCGGTACACGGACGGACGGAGTTCGAGCTGGGAGGAGCTGCGAAGCCGTGGTGGTCCACTCCGGAGGTGTTGGTGCGAAGGCCCAAGGAGCTTTGACGGCTTCGGCTCAAAACCGTCAGTGTATCGGAGACTGACTTCGGTGGAGCGAAGGCCATCTGGCTTCAGGCTTCTCACCGAAGCTACCACACCCTCGCGTGCGAAGGGAGGATTCCAGAAGGTCAAAGACTGCAAAGGCTGACACTGTCTGTTCTGAAAAAGGCTGACACTGTCCCCTCTGCAAAGCTGACAGAGAAGCCTCCAAAATAAAGGTGGACTACCTTTTGTACCCCTTAGTTCTATAGAGACAAAATCTATGTAAACCCTAGGGGTAGTGTAGTCATTTCCTTTGGGTGAACTGTGGGCTATAAATATGGGGGCTCGGTAGGTAACATTTAACACTTTGAGCATTTACTGTTGAGCTCCTGTAGCCACACACTTCAATTGTAATACATCCAGAGAGTTCATTTTCTGTGTTCCTTGTTCAAGCGGCGAAGCCCTGTTTTCCTGTGCTTTTGCTTGAGCTCGCGTTACATACCTCGCTAGTATAGTGCACCGAAGCCTGTCTAGGCGAAGGGTGTTTTTGTGCGAAGTGTGTTTTGTCAGTGTGCATTCGCTCTGTGTAACAGGAGGCGTGACCTCGCTGCTTACTAGCGAAGCACTGATTGTTGCCCGTTTTGCTTCTTGTGTCGTAGCTCCTAGTGTGGTCTGTTTGTGTGCGTGTAGACCTTCGTGTACGAAGCTCAGCACCAGTCGCTGCTGCCAAGTACTTGGTCGAAGTCCTCAGAGGGCTGTCCACTCTTGCGAAGGGTGAAGTGCGAAGTCTGCTCGAAGCACCCTGTGTGTGGAGCCTGCACTGACTAAGCAGAGTAGATTTTCGAGGGTTGTAAGTGGAGCGAAGTCTTCTGGGCTTCGAACTTTTGCCCCTCCGAAGCCTGTGTTCGAAGGTGTCGAAGTACCTCCGAACCAGACCTTTGAAGGTAGTGTTCGAAGCCTGTTCCGCAGAAGTCAGAACTGAAACCGAAGGCTAAGTTTTAGCCCGAATTTTTAAAAGCTCCCATTCACCCCCCCTCTGGTCGCCGTTTCCGGTCCAACAATTGGTATCAGAGCAGGTTAAGATCACCAGTTGACCTTAACCGGTTTTGTGATCTGTTGGCGACATGGATAGAGGCAGTAAAATTCCTCTGTTCGATGGGACAGACTTTGCATACTGGAAGGTGCGCATGGAGGCTTACTTGTTAAGCCAAGGAAATGCAATTTGGGAGATTGTGGACTCACAATACTCCATCCCTGAGACTCGCACCTCTCAGACTGAGAAGGATCAGTATATTGCCAATTCCAAGGCAAGAAACATATTGTTCATCGGTTTGAGTAGAAGTGAGTTCGATAGGGTGCAGCACCTTAGGACTGCTAGGGAGATTTGGACAACACTCACTGTCTTTCATGAGGGCTCTGCTCAGATTAAGGCCAGAAGCCAAAGCACCTACAATCAACAGTATCAGCTGTTTGTGCAGGCACCTGGTGAATCTGTGGATGCCATGTTTTCTCGCTTTGACACGATAGTGAGTAACTTGCGATCCAACGGGACGCTTGCTTACAGTGATCATGATAGGGCTATCAAGCTTCTCTATGCTCTTGACCGTAGCATATGGGAAGTAAAGATATCCAGCATTGAGGAGTCCACAGGTTATGATACTTTGACCTGTGATGAGCTCTTTAGCAAGCTGAAGTCCACAGAGATTGCCAAGGCATCTCTTGCAGTGCACAGAAGCTCTTTGCCACAGCCATTGGCATTGGTTTCTAGCACTAGCCGTGGCACCAATGCAGAACCAAGCACATCTGGTACTTGTGTTTTTGCAGATGGTTTTGCTTTGTCCTCCCTGGTCTCCGTCACAAAGGAGCAGGTGGACACTCTAGCTGATGATGAGCTTGCTCTCATTGCCCGGAGGTTCACCCGCTTTTATCATGAGAGAAGGGATCAGAGGAGAAGTGGTTTTAGTGGTTGCTATGAATGTGGCGACACCTCTCACATTAAGGCCAATTGCCCCAAGGTCAAGAAGAGAGATGAGAGTGAGCGCCCCAAATACCACAAAAAAGAGAGGAAGCCCTTTGTGAAGGGCAAGCGCGGCAAGATGGCTAAGAAAGTAGCCAAGGCCGCTTCCAGAGCCTTTGTTGCTGCTCTCAGCGACATCGACACATCCTGAACTGAGGAGTCGAGCTCTGAGGAGGAGGAGTCCCCAAGGAAGGAGGACAAGAAGGACAAGAAGGGACATGACTTCACCGGCCTTTGCTTCATGGCCGACAGCGATCACAGCGGCGATGAGCTTGACTCATCTGAGGTAAACCTATCATCTGACCAGCTACTAATTAAATTAGATGAGCTGAATGAAGTAGTGCTTGGTCAGGATAGATTACTTGTGCAAGCCGCTAGAGAAAGAAAAGACCTTAGACTTAGGCTAGAAAATGTTTCTACTGAATATGCCATGCTGAAGTCTAAATTTGATGATGCTGAATGTGAGTCCTGTTCTGTTGTCATGAGTGAGCTTGCTCAGTTGCATTCTGTTCATGCTCAAACTCTTTCTGAGCTTGAGACTGCACAGAAGCAGCTTTTGGAGGTGGATTCTAGACCTCTTGATATTATTGATTGCATGAACTGCTCTTTATTACGCGAAAGCATTAATTTACGTGATAAGCATGTTCATGATTTGGAGGCTAGATTGGAGAGAGCCGGTAGTTCTAAGGATGTGCAGCCTGTGTGTGACACATGCATTATCCTTAAGGACCAGCTAGGCACTGTTAGAGAGCGAGCTGAAAACCTCATGTCTGAAAATGAATACCTTCTTTCTGTGGTTAATAAATGCACTGAGGGGAAGGGTAGGATGGATTTGCTCTTGGCCAAGACCAAGTTGTGTGCTGACAGAGCCGGGGTAGCTCTAGGTTTGGGTTTTGAGAGGATACCTTCAGACAGTAAGACCAAAACTGTCTTTACCTCTCCCACCACCCTAGAGAAGGAGAGAGCTCTGTTAGACACCCCATCAGCCAGAAAGCCTACCCATCCACCAAAGAAAACCACACCTCCTGCCAAGAAAAATCCTTCCAAGAAAACCACACAGAAGAAACCCAAGGAGCCTGTGAGAGTTGCTCCTGTGACCAATGAGAGTGCCCCCAGGAGAGTGTTTCATTGTTCCTACTGTCAGAGGGCGGGTCATTTGGTTGGGTTTTGTTTTCGTCGCATCAAGGATGAGCGACGCTCTCAGGCGATGAGTTACCAGGACATGCATTACCCATCTTTAGGTATGCATGAATCTGAGTTTTACTATCGTCCTGCTTTTGAGGCTCCTCGTGCTTCTCGGAGAGGTGTTGCTCCTAGAGGTCGTCACTATGTTCCATATGGTGGTAGACCTCGGGCTAGCAGATTTGTACCTCGTCAGAGTAGGAGACCTCGACATGTTGTTCTTTCACAGCATGTAGGTAGACCTCGCACTTTGCATCATTCTGATTATTATGTGCGTAGACCGTCTACTTTTACTGTGCCTACTACTCGTGTCACTCAGTGCTGGATGCCTCGTCATTATTTCACTCACCCCAGCACTGAGCGATCGAGGCGTTCTTATCATGTGTAGGCGACAGGTCGAGGCTTGGAGGGCACGTGGATCATGGACTCCGGTTGTTCGCGCCACATGACCAGAGATGCAGCATGGTTCTCCAGCCTCACCACAACCAAGCAAAGGGAACATATCACCTTCGGAAACAATCGAAGGAGTAGAGTGAAAGGTAAAGGTGTGGTAAGAATTGATTCGAATTTCACTCTCAAAGATGTTGCTTTGGTTGAAAACCTGGGATACAATTTGCTGTCTGTATCTCAGTTGCTTGATGAGGGCTTCGAAGTGTGATTTCATCGCGATACTTCGCAAGTGCTCAATTCTGATGGCGTTGTGGTGTGTAAGATCTTTAGAGTCGGGAGAGTTTTTGGAGCTGATTTTTCAGAGTCGTCTGGTTCTTCTCATTGTCTTGTTGCACATTCGACTTCTGAGCTTTGGAAGTGGCATAGGAGACTAGGGCATATGAGCTTTGAGTTGCTCGCTCGTCTGAGCGCCCTAGGTCTGATCCGAGGATTGCCCAAGCTCAAGTTTGAGAAGAAATTAGTTTGCGCTCCTTGTCGACATGGAAAAATGATTGCCGCTTCGCATTCGCCAGTCACCACAGTGATGACCGAACAACCCGGAGAACTTCTCCATATGGACACTATAGGTCTTTCTCGGGTTAGTTCTTTAGGCGGAAAGTGGTATGTTCTAGTAATTGTCGACGATTTCTCTTGCTACTCTTGGGTCTTCTTTCTTGCCAGCAAGGATGAAGTGTTTTCACACTTTCGGAGCTTGGCTTTGAGACTTTTTACTGAACTCCCTGGTGCATTAAAATTCATTCGAAGCGATAATGGCACCGAGTTCAAAAATAGTCTCTTTATCGACTTTTGCATGGAGCATGGCATAGAACATCAATTCTCTGCTCCGCGGGTTCCTCAACAGAATGGTGTTGTTGAGAGGAAGAACCGCACTTTGGTTGAGATGGCTAGGACAATGCTTGATGAGCATAGGACTCCTAGAAAATTCTGGGCTGAGGCCATGAACACTGCTTGTTACATCTCAAACCGAATATTCTTGCGCTCAATTTTAAATTTGACATCTTATGAGCTGCGTTTTGGGAGACAGCCCAAGGTTACTCATCTTCGAGTTTTTGGCTGTCGCTGCTTTATCCTAAAACGTGGTAACTTAGATAAATTTGAGTCGCGATCTTCTGACGGGATCTTTTTGGGTTATACTACTCATGGTCATTTTTATCGTGTTTATAACTTGGAAACTAACACTGTCATCGAGTCATGTGATGTGACTTTTGATGAATCAACCCCCTCTGTTAGTTCTGCTTTTGAACAGGCAAATGAACACGACATGGAATAGACCTTATTCGAAGACGAAGATCCCGGAGAATTCGAGGATGAACCTCTACTACCCTCGACATCGACCCCCGAAGCTGACCCCGCTTCAACTACTTCGGCACGAGGTCCCGAAGCGACTACCTCAACATCGGTCATCTTGGACCACTCCAACGCACAAGTTGAGGGGGAGACTGCATCCCGCCGCGAGGCTCCACATCATGTCCAAAGGATGCACCCTCCCGAGCAGATCATTGGTGAGCTTGATCAAAGGGTAACACGTTCTCACGGTCATTTCACTAATTCTGCTTTTGTTGCTTCTTTCGAGCCTTTAGATGTTAGTCATGCACTTTCTGATTCTAGTTGGATCAATGCCATGCATGAGGAACTTGAAAATTTTGAGAGAAACCAAGTCTGGACTTTAGTTGATCCTCCACCAAATGTTCATTTCATTGGAACAGAATGGATTTTCAAAAATAAACAAGGGGAGGATGGGACTATAGTCAGAAATAAGGCTAGACTTGTAGCTCAGGGCTTTTCTCAACTAGAAGGGATTGATTTTACTGAAACTTTTGCACCTGTTGCTCGCCTTGAGGCCATTAGGATTTTGCTTGCCTTTGCAACATCCCGGGGATTCAAACTCTATCAAATGGATGTCAAAAGTGCTTTTCTTAATGGCTTCATAGGTGAAGATGTTTATGTAAAACAACCCCCTGGTTTTGAAAACCCCAAGTACCCACATAAAGTCCTTAAACTTCATAAGGCTCTTTATGGACTCAAGCAGGCTCCTCGGGCTTGGTATGATAGACTTAAGTCTTTTCTGCTTGAGCGAGGGTACTTGATGGGCTCTGTTGATAAAACTTTATTTACTCTCAAGCATGGCAAAGATTTCCTCCTAGTGCAGATTTATGTGGATGATATCATCTTTGGTGGCTCTTCTCATGCTTTGGTTGCCGAGTTTGCAGATACCATGAGCAGGGAATTTGAAATGTCAATGATGGGTGAACTCACCTTTTCCCTTGGTTTGCAAATCAAGCAAAGCAAACAAGGTACTTTCGTCCATCAGACGAAGTACACCAAGGACCTGCTCAAGAAGTTCGACATGTCCGATGCGAAGCCCCTCGCCACTCCAATGGCTACATCTGTAGCATTGGACCCTAACGAAGATGGAGAAGCCGTAGATCAGAAGGAGTTCCGGAGCATGATCGGCTCCCTCCTCTACTTGACTGCTACGAGGCCGGACATACACTTCGCTGTGTGTCTGTGCGCTCGTTTTCAGGCTTCACCACGAGCTTCGCACCGCCAAGCGGTTAAGCGCATCCTAAGGTATCTCAAACACACCCTTGAATTTGGCATATGGTATTCAGCGTCTTAATCTTTATGTATTCGAGGTTATTCCGATGCAGATTTTGCTGGGTGTAGAATTGATAGGAAGAGTACCTCTGGTACTTGTCATTTTCTGGGTACTTCACTGGTTTGCTGGTCTTCCCGCAAACAGTCTAGTGTTGCACAATCAACGGCTGAGGCCGAATATGTTGCTGCAGCTAGCTGTTGCTCTCAGATTTTGTGGATGGTTTCCACTTTGCGGGATTTTGGGTTAGATTATAAGAGTGTTCCACTTTTCTGTGATAACACTAGTGCTATTTGTATTGCAAACAACCCGGTTCAGCATTCCAGAACCAAACACATTGATGTACGGTATCACTTTCTCAGAGATCACAATGAGAAGGGTGATATTGAACTTCAATATGTTGATACCCAACACCAGCTTGCCGATATTTTTACAAAACCCCTCGATGCTTCTCGATTTGCTTACTTGCGTGGGGAACTTGGCATTTGTCACCCTTACGGCATTTTGTGAGGGGGAGCTGTTTTAGATGGATGTGTCTTTGTCTAATTGTGCTGAAATTGCATTTACATATTTTGCACTTATATGCCTGCTTATAATTCATGAAATCATGTCAGCTCAGCTCTTGTTAATTCATCTGGAACATTCATGTGCATGATGTTTTATTTTAAAATCAAATCATGCTCACTGCTTAGTCTTGAATCTAGCATATTTAGGCAGGACTGCTTTTAGCTATCTTTTATCTGCTTGATAGCAAGACACTGTTCATTGGATGCTAAAAATTGCAACTTGAAAAATTGTTCTCAATTTTCATGGATCTTCATAATATACCAAACAATTGGTACACTTTGTTAAAATCAAAAATTCCATGATTTGCATGCTTTAAGTTAAAAGATCCAGGTGGGTTTGTTTGTCGCACTACCCTATTCTAGACTGCTTACCATTGCACATTGGTCTGACCTGGAATAGTGTAGTGTTTGTCAAAATCATTGCCTTAAGCTTCTTATGGCTTTCTTGCCTAGGCTTGGCCTGATTGGAAAGTATAAGGTGGACAAACAAATAACCCCTGGCACTAAGAAAAGAACAACAAAATTCATTGATTATCAAGTTTGCTTTTCAAGCTCCATTTGAACTGGACTTGTCTGTCTAGAGTAGAAATTGACTAGCTTTGCGCAGTCCGTGCTCTTACTTGTCTAGTTTCTTTGACTAAGTGGTGATGCTTTTATTTCAGAAATGATCAAATCACATGCTTCATCATGCTGTTAGAGAATATTAATTTGAGCTGAGCCCATGATCATTGGTGTTACTGTTGGCATATTTTTGCTTCATATATCTTTGCTATTCTGCTCAATTCGAAGCTTTGCATCTTTTACATGCTCCTTGATGCTTGCATTGCCAAAGGGGGAGAAATTCCGTTCGTTCTCCATCGCAAGGGGTATAATTTTCAAAGGGGGAGAACATGTGACATAAAGGGGAGAAAATTCCTTGTTGCCAAAGGGAAAAATTTAACTCAGGGGGAGTTTTTATTGCCGAAGGGGCTTTTCACTCTGGTGAGAAAGGGGGAAGAAAATTCTTTTATCAAGTGACATGTTTTGGCTCTTTTCTGAGTTTTTATGGTCACTTGTGTGCTGAAAGTTTTTAAAATTTTCTTGAACTTGGATTTGGTTGTCAATGCACTCATCAAGGGGGAGATTGAGAAACCAAGGGTTGGTTTCGGTGTTTTGTGATGAGTGATTGACAGGTTTTGACCCTCTGTTCGAAGGGTACCTCCGAAGGGACTTCGGAGGTGGTACCTCCGAAGGGGCTTCGGAGGTGGTACCTCCGAAGGGTGTTCGGAGGAGGTTTCACCGAAGGGTGTTCGGTGTTTGCTTGCTGCAGCTGTTGCAGCGGAGTGTGCTTGTCGGAGGGGTCCGACAGTACACGATGACTGGGTGTGTACCGAAGGGTTCGGTATGTTGGGCGGTACACCGGAGTGTGTACCGGAGGTTGCTAACCCGGAGAGGTCTCCGGAGTACTGGATACACTTGTTTGCTTGTCTGTGGTACGCAGGGACTTCGGAGGCGACGGACAGGGTTCGCAGCAGGTGAACCTGGGTCAAGCGGGAGGCTTGATGCCAGGGGAGCGGGGAGCTCCGTCACGGTGGCTGCGAAGGTGGTCCGGGTCGGTCCTCGGGTCAAGACGTGCCAGGTGAAGGCAGAGAGTGCGGAGCGTGGCTCCGACTGAAGGTGCTCCGAGACAAAGTCCTCGGAGGTGAGGCACTTCGAAGGTACTCCGAATGGAGTGACTTCGGAGTTAGTGGAACAAGTCCTCTGCGGAGGCATGGAATTCGAAGTGTGCTCCGGTGGGAGACATTCGAAGGTACCCGACAAAGGTCTCAGAAGTCGAGGCACATCGATGGCATGGTCCGGGTGAGGCTCGTCGAGGAGTGTGCTCGGGGAGAGACACTGCGACGAAATACTCATAGAATGCTTCATGCGGAGGCCTTGGACAAAGGAGGGACTTCGAAGGGTGGTACTCCGAAGGTGGGGCTTCGGAGTGAGGATGACTTGAGGTGCTTCGGCCTGCATGGCTTCGGTACACGGACGGACGGAGTTCGAGCTGGGAGGAGCTGCGAAGCCGTGGTGGTCCACTCCGGAGGTGTTGGTGCGAAGGCCCAAGGAGCTTTGACGGCTTCGGCTCAAAACCGTCAGTGTATTGGAGACTGACTTCGGTGGAGCGAAGGCCATCTGGCTTCAGGCTTCTCACCGAAGCTACCGCACCCTCGCGTGCGAAGGGAGGATTCCAGAAGGTCAAAGACTGCAAAGGCTGACACTGTCTGTTCTGAAAAAGGCTGACACTGTCCCCTCTGCAAAGCTGACAGAGAAGCCTCCAAAATAAAGGTGGACTACCTTTTGTACCCCTTAGTTCTGTAGAGACAAAATCTATGTAAACCCTAGGGGTAGTGTAGTCATTTCCTTTGGGTGAACTGTGGGCTATAAATATGGGGGCTCGGTAGGTAACATTTAACACTTTGAGCATTTACTGTTGAGCTCCTGTAGCCACACACTTCGATTGTAATACATCCAGAGAGTTCATTTTCTGTGTTCCTTGTTCAAGCGGCGAAGCCCTGTTTTCCTGTGCTTTTGCTTGAGCTCGCGTTACATACCTCGCTAGTATAGTGCACCGAAGCCTGTCTAGGTGAAGGGTGTTTTTGTGCGAAGTGTGTTTTGTCAGTGTGCATTCGCTCTGTGTAACAGGAGGCGTGACCTCGCTGCTTACTAGCGAAGCACTGATTATTGCCCGTTTTGCTTCTTGTGTCGTAGCTCCTAGTGTGGTCTGTTTGTGTGCGTGTAGACCTTCGTGTACGAAGCTCAGCACCAGTCGCTGCTGCCAAGTACTTGGTCGAAGTCCTCAGAGGGCTGTCCACTCTTGCGAAGGGTGAAGTGCGAAGTCTGCTCGAAGCACCCTGTGTGTGGAGCCTGCACTGACTAAGCAGAGTAGATTTTCGAGGGTTGTAAGTGGAGCGAAGTCTTCTGGGCTTCGAACTTTTGCCCCTCCGAAGCCTGTGTTCGAAGGTGTCGAAGTACCTCCGAACCAGACCTTCGAAGGTAGTGTTCGAAGCCTATTCCGCAGAAGTCAGAACTGAAACCGAAGGCTAAGTTTTAGCCCGAATTTTTAAAAGCTCCCATTCACCCCCCCTCTGGTCGCCGTTTCCAGTCCAACACGTGTTCATTTGCCTGTTCGAAAGCAGAACTAACAAAGGGGGTTGATTCATCAAAAGTCACATCACATGACTCGATGGCAGTGTTAGTTTCCAAGTTATAAACACGATAAGAATGACCATGTGTAGTGTAACCAAAAAAGATCTTGTCAGAAGATCGCGACTCAAATTTATCCAAATTACCACGTTTTAGGATGAAGCAGCGACAGACAAAAACTCGAAGATGAGTAACCTTGGGCTGTCTCCCAAAACGTAGCTCATAAGATGTCAAGTTTAAAATTGAGCGCAAGAAGATTCGGTTTGAGATGTAACATGCAGTGTTCATGGCCTCAGCCCAGAATTTTCTAGGAGTCCTATGCTCATCAAGCATCGTCCTAGCCATCTCAACCAAAGTGCGGTTCTTTCTCTCAACAACACCGTTCTGTTGAGGAACCCGCGGAGCAGAGAATTGATGTTCTATGCCATGCTCCATGCAAAAGTCAACAAATAGACTGTTTTTGAACTCGGTGCCATTATCACTTCGAATGAATTTTAATGCACCAGGGAGTTCAGTGAAAAGTCTCAAAATCAAGCTCCGAAAGTGTGAAAACACTTCATCCTTGCTGGCAAAAAAGAAGACCCAAGAGTAGCGAGAGAAATCGTCGACAATAACTAATACATACCACTTGCCGCCTAAAGAACTAACCCGAGAAAGACCTACAGTGTCCATGTGGAGAAGTTCTCCGGGCTGTTCAGTCATCATTGTGGTGACTGGCGAATGCGAAGCGGCAATCATTTTTCCATGTCGACACGGAGCGCAAACTAAATTCTTCTCAAACTTGAGCTTGGGCAATCCTCGGATCAGACCTAGGGCGCCCAGACGAGCGAGAAACTCAAAGCTCATATGCCCTAGTCTCCTATGCCATTTCCAAAGCTCAGAAGTCGAATGTGCAACAAGACAATGAGAAGAACCAGATGACTCTGAAAAATCAGCTCCAAAAACTCTCCCAACTCTAAAGATCTTACACACCACAACGCCATCAGAATTGAGCACTTGCGAAGTATCACGATGAAATCGCACTTCGAAGCCCTCATCAAGCAACTGAGATACAGACAACAAATTGTATCCCAGGTTTTCAACCAAAGCAACATCTTTGAGAGTGAAATTCGAATTAATTCTTACCACACCTTTACCTTTCACTCTACTCCTTCGATTGTTTCCGAAGGTGATATGTTCCCTTTGCTTGGTTGTGGTGAGGCTGGAGAACCATGCTGCATCTCCGGTCATATGGCGCGAACAACCGGAGTCCATGATCCACGTGCCCTCCAAGCCTCGATCTGTCGCCTACACATGATAAGAAAATCTCGATCGCTCAGTGCTGGGGTGAGTGAAAAAATGACGCGGCATCCAGCACTGAGTGACACGAGTAGTAGGCACAGTAAAAGTAGACGGTCTACGCACTTGAAAATCGAAATGATGCAAAGTGCGAGGTCTACCTACATGCTGTGATTGAACAACATGTCGAGGTCTCCTACTCTGACGAGGTACAAAGCTACTCGCCCGAGGTCTAACACCATATGGAACATGGTGAACACCTCGAGGAGCAAAACCTCTCCGAGAAGCACGAGGAGCCTCAAAAACAGGACGAGAGTAGAACTCAGACTCATGCATACCTAAAGATGGGTAATGCATGTCCAGGTAACTCATCGCCTGTGCGCATCGCTCATCCTTGATGCGACAAAAAAAAACCAACCAAATGACCCGCCCGCTGACAGTAAGAACAGTGAAACACTCTCCTAGGGGCGCTCTCATGGGTCACAGGAGCAACTCTCACAGGCTCCTTGGGCTTCTGCTGAGTGGTTTTCTTGGGAGGGATTTTCTTGGCAGGAGGAGTGGTTTTCTTTGGAGCTCGGGTAGGCTTTTTGGCTGATGAAGTGTCTAACAGAGCTCTCTCTTTCTCTAAGGTAGTGGGAGAGGTAAAAACAGTTTTGGTCATACTGTCTGAAGGAATCCTCTCAAAACCCAAACCTAGAGCTACCCCTGCTCTGTCAGCACACATCTTGGTCTTGGCCAAGAGCAAATCCATCCTACCCTTTCCCTCAGTGCATTTGTTAACCACAGAAAGAAGGTATTCATTTTCAGACATGAGGTTCTCAGCTCGCTCTCTAACAGTGCCTAGCTGGTCCTTAAGGGTGATGCAAGTGTCACACACAGGCTGCACATCCTTAGAACTACCGGCCCTCTCCAATCTAGCCTCCAAATCATGAACATGCTTATCACGTAAATTAATGCTCTCGCGCAATAAGGAACAGTTCATGCATTCAATATTATCATGAGGTCTAGAATCCTCCACCAAAAGCTGCTTCTGTGCAGTCTCAAGCTCAGAAAGAGTTTGAGCATGTACAGAACGCAACTGAGCAAGCTCACTCATGACTACAGTACAAGATTCACATTCAGCATCGTTAACTTTAGACTTAAGCATGGCATATTCAGTAGAAACAGATTCTAGCCTAAGTCTAAGGTCTTTTCTTTCTCTAGCGGCTTGCACAAGTAATCTATCCTGACCAAGAACTACTTCATTCAGCTCATCTAATTTAATTAAGGATTTTTTGTAAACTTGCCATTACAATTTTTTGTAATTTGAAAAATGCCACTGTCAGTGACTGTGGTAGGTCCCATCTGTCTGTGACACGCCGATGGCATATTTCAAAACCGTGAAAATTGTAATGGCATGGAAAAATTTGGCCCTTTAATTAATAGCTGGTCAGATGATAGAGGTACCTCAGATGAGTCAAGCTCATCGCCGCTGTGATCGCTGTCGGCCATAAAGCAAAGGCCGGTGAAGTCTCGTCCTTTCTTGTCCTTCTTGTCCTCCTTCTTTGGGGACTCCTCCTCCTCAGAGCTCGACTCCTCAGTTGAGGAAGTGTCGATGTCGCTGAGAGCAGCAACAAAAGCTCTGGAAGCGGCTTTGGCTACTTTCTTAGCCATCTTGCCGCACTTGCCCTTCACAAAGGGTTTCCTCTCCTTGTGGTATTTGGGGCGCTCACTCTCATCTCTCTTCTTGAGCTTAGGACAATTAGCCTTTATGTGAGAGGTGTCGCCACATTCAAAGCAACCACTAAAACCACTTCTCCTCTGATCTCGTCTCTCATGATAAAAATGGGTGAACCTCCGGGCAATGAGAGCAAGCTCATCATCATCTAGAGTGTCCACCTGCTCCTTTGTGACGGAGACCAGGGAGGACAAAGCAAAACCATCTGCAAAAACACAAGTGCCAGATGTGCTTGGTTCTGCAGTGGTGCCACGGCTAGTGCTAGAAACCAATGCCAATGGCTGTGGCAAAGAGCTTCTGTGCACTGCAAGAGATGCCTTGGCAATCTCTGTGGACTTCAACTTGCTGAAGAGCTCATCACAGGTCAATGTGTCATAACCTGCAGACTCCTCAATGCTGGATATCTTCACTTCCCATATGCTACGATCAAGAGCATAGAGAAGCTTGATAGCCCTATCATGATCATTGTAAGCAAGCGTCTCGTTGGACCGCAAGTTACTCACTATAGCATCAAAACGTGAAAACATGGCATCTATGGATTCACCAGGTGCCTGCACAAACAGCTGATACTGTTGATTGTATGTGCTTTGGTGCCTGGCCTTGATCTGAGTAGAGCCCTCATGAAAAATAGTGAGAGTGGTCCAAATTTCCCTAGCAGTCCTAAGGTGTTGCACCCTATCAAACTCACTCCGGCTCAAACCAATGAATAGTATGTTTCTTGCCTTCGAGTTGGCATTATACTGATCTTTTTCTATTTGAGTGGTGCGAGTATCAGGGATGGAGTATTGTGAGTCCACAATCTCCCAAATTGCATTTCCTTGGCTTAACAAGTAAGCCTCCATGCGCACCTTCTAGTATGCAAAATCAGTCCCATCGAACAGAGGAATTTTACTGCCTCTATCCATGTCGCCAATAGATCACAAAACCGGTTAAGGTCGACTGGTGATCTTAACCCGCTCTGATACCAATTGTTGGACCAGAAACGGCGACCAGAGGGGGGTGAATGGGAGCTTTTAAAATTTCTGGCTAAAACTAGCCTTCTGTTTTAATTCTGTCTTCTGCGGAACAAGCTTCGAACACTACCTTCGAAGTTCTGGTTCGGAGGTGTTGTGACAACTCTGAACACAGGCTTCGCAGGAGCAAAAGTTCGAAGTCAAGAAGACTTCGCTCCGATCACAACCCTCGAAAATCTACTCTGCTAAGTCAGTGCAGGCTCCGCACACAGGGTGCTTCGAGCAGGCTTCGCACTTCACCCTTCGCAAGAGTGGACGACCCTCTGCGGACTTTGACCAAGTACTTGGCAGCAGCAACTGGTGCTGGGCTTCGTACACGAAGGTCTAAACGCACGCTAACAGACTTCGCTAGGGACTTAGACACGATAAAGACATGGGCTTCGATCAGGGCTTCGCTAGTAAGCAGCGAGGTCTCACCTCCTGTTACACAGAGCGAACGCACACTGAAAGGCACACTTCGCGCAAAACACACTTCGCCTAGACAGGCTTCGGTGCACTAAAACTAGCGAGGTATGCAACAAGCTCAAGCAAAAAGATGAACACAGAAGCAGGGCTTCGCTGCTTGAACAAGGAACACTGTAAAAATTGAACTCTAGATGAATACAGAGAAGGGGTGGCTGGTACAGGAGCTCAACAGTAAATGCTCAAAGTGTTCAATGTTACCTACCAGGCCCCCATATTTATAGCCACTATTCACCCAAAGGAATTGACTACTTTACCCCTAGGGTTTACATTGGTTTTGTCTCTACAGAACTGAGGGGTACAAAAGGTAGTCAACTTTATTGGAGGCTTCTCTATCGGCCTTTGCAGAGGGGACAGCGCCAGCTTTTTGCAGAGCAGACACTATCAGACTTGCAGCCTTTGTCCTTTCTGAAGCCCCCTTCGCACGCGAGGGGTGCGATAGCTTCGGTGAGAAGCCTTGAGCCAGATGGCCTTCGCTTCACCGAAGTCATCCTTCGATACAGTGACGGTTTTGAGCCGAAGCTGTCAAAGCCCTTGGGCCTTCGCACCAACACCTCCGGAGTGGACCACCACGGCTTCACAGCTTCGCCCAGCTCGAACTCCGTCAGTCTGTGTACCGAAGCCATGCCGGCCGAAGTACCACCAGACAACCATACTCCGAAGCCCCACCTTCGGAGTACCACCCTTCGAAGTCCCTCCTTCGTCCAAGGCCTCCGCACGAAGCATTCCATGAGCACTCCGTCTCAATGTCTCTCCCCGAGCACACTCCTCAACGAGCCTCACCCGGACCATGCCTTCGATGCGCCTCGACTTCTGAGACCTTCGTCGGGCACCTTCGAATGTCTCCCTCCGGAGCACACTTCGAACGCCTTGCCTCCGCAGAGGACTTGATCCACCAAACTCCGAAGTCACTCCATCCGGAGTACCTTCGAAGTGCCTCACCTCTGAGGACTTTGTCTCGGAGTACCTTCACCCGGAGCCACGCTCCGCACTCTCTGCCTTCACCTGGCGCACCTCGACCCGAGGACCGACCCAGATCCCTTCGTAGCCACCGTGACGGAGCTCCCCGCTCCCCTGGCATCAAGCCTCCCGCTTGACCCAGGTTCACCTGCTACGTCCGTCCGTCGCCTCCGAAGTCCCTGCGCACCACAGAAAAGCAGACAAGTGTATCCAGTACTCCGGAGACCTCTCCGGGTTAGCAACCTCCGGTACACCCTCCGGTGTACCGCCCAAAGTACCGAAGCCTTCGGTACAAACCCAGTCAACGTGTACTGTCGGACCCCTCCGACAAACACACTCCGCTGCAACAGCTGCAGCAAGCAAACCACCGAACCCTTCGGTGAAACTACCTCCGAACACCCTTCGGAGGTCCAACCTCCGAACACCCTTCGGAGGTACCCTTCAAACCAGAGGGTAAAAGCCTATCAATCACTCATCACAAACGCTGAAACCAACCCTTGGTTTCTCAGAGCGGCAGGTGATCCACTGGTCTGTTGACTGGGTTTGAGTCAGGTACACGGGCGGCGAGCGATTGCCGGGCTAAGGAAGCTGCGGGGTCGGGTCGGCCCAATCCGGGTACCCGGTGTGAAGACGGTGGACGCTTTGTCAGTTTCGGCGTAAAGCTGACAATCTATGTTTAATTCGTTTTTAGGATATTAATATTTAGCTTTTAAGTTTAGAAGATTTTTATTTAAGTCAGGTGATTTTTCTAATAATATTTTAGTAATTTTCGGAATTTATTTTAGAGTCAGTTTAATTTTACACGAGGGTAAATTAGTCTTTTCATGTATTAGGATTTGCCTATAAATAGGCCCCTATCCCCTTGGAGATACTTGACGGTTTTCATTAGATCAATCTATAGTCCATAATTTTTCGGCCACCAATTTTAGATCTACTATTTTTTCCATCGCCGCCTCTGCTTGTTCGTCTCTTCTCCAGGCAACTTTTCCACTTTGAGTCACGCGCCACGCAGTGTCCTGGCGCAGAGGTGCCCACGCCGGATCTAAGAGCAACAGCGAAGATTGTTTTTCAGCCGGGGCTAGCCGAGCCTAGGCTCTATCACCGGCGCACAGCACGAGGACCCTGTCTAGTCAAATCGCTGTTGCTTAGTCCTGTTCATTGTTTCCTCCGCCGCACAGGGCTGTCCTGGAAACCGAAGAAAATTGCCCCGGTTTTTGCATGCGAATTGATTGGTCTCTCACAGCTTTTGGCATTACACAGCTTCTCTTCACCGGCGGGCCCCACGGGCACTTCTCGGCGGACGTGAGTGCCTGCACGCGTCTGCACAGTAGCACAGGAGCGGTAGCATGCAGTGAACTCTGCGTGACGAAATTTCATGCGCAACGCAAGCACGACGGCCGGCGGAAAATCTTAGGACGCAGATCGAGACGATGACGCAGGTAGTTTTTTAATCTACTATTTTTAGGCAGATAAATTTTATAAATAATCATCTATTAATAAATTAGCTAAAAATCCATTTCGAAATTTCATTGTTATTTTTATCTGTTAAATGTCTATTAGTTATCTCGTATTATTTTATCTGTTTAATCTGCTCTCATAAAAAGAAAAGAAAATTTTATTAGTTACAGTTATATTTTTAGTCTAGTTTTTACCTACAATATTTTCGGTTTAATTCTGAATTATTTTTTAATGACTCATAATTTTATTCATTTGATTAGTTTTTACTTCTAGACTAAAATATAAATATCTCGTGATTTATCTAGGCCCTTTTATTTACTGCAGTATTTTTATTTAGTTTATCTTTAATATCATTTTAATTGGGACACCAGTTATTTTTAAGCTAGACAATATTAATTCCAGTAATTTGCTTTGTTAATATTATTTGTCTGGTTAAGTTTTTTTGGGTGTTGGGATTAGATCTTAGTTTAGCAAGAATTTTTTAGGCGCTCATTCACCCCCCCTCTGGTCGCTACTTTCGGTCCTACACCAGTGCCAGCGGTGCGACCGCACCGGGCCTTCGAAAGTAAGGGGCCTCCAAAATTTAATTTGCTAATAGGCCTCACAAGTATTAATAAAGCCTAGTTGCAAATTAGTCACAATTTACAGATAGCAGGCCTATTAATGACACTGAATTTTTCAATATTATTTTAAATCTTTATGGTGAATGGAGGCCTCTATTTTTTGTTCTGCACCGGGCCACAAAAATATTAAGGCGGGCCCTGACTGTTAATCAGCCGCTCCATTATTTTTCCTATTCAATTGCGACTGGTGTTCATCGCGCCTGCACTACAACATGATATTTGCTGCTATTCAATCCTAATAGATGTTGTGCCGAGGCACACAGCCGTCGGCACGTGGCTGCACATGCTTGCTACATCTCGCAAGGAATCTGGGCGCGTGGGAATCCACGCCGTGAGAGGCGGTGCCGCTGAAGGCTTCTGGAAGCGGGAGAGGTGCAGTGTGAGGAGTCTCTAGACAGCGCACCAAGCAAGCCAAGCGGTAGTAGTGCTTCAGCGCACGTAGGCGTACGACGTGAGGCACAAGTGCTAGAAGCCATTTGCTCAGCTGTGCTGTTGGGCGATGATTGGCTTTGGCGTTGCGTGAGCCCGCACAGCAGCATCTAGAATTGTCCTGAGCCTTCATGGCATACGGCAGAAGGAATACGAGGCGCAATGAAGGTTAGGCATTTAGAAGAATGCATGAACAGGAAACATCATTAGCATAGTAATTTTTCCCTTCCTCGTTTCACGTGCACTTGCATTAATTTTCTAGATAGATTTAATTACTGCAAGAGTTTTACTTCAGATTGCACTATTGTTGGCGTAAAGGATTACACTAACAGGTTCTCGAAGATTAAGAACTAACAAACAAAGAGTTTGTGATGTGAACTATTTCGAGCCTCCGAATAGGATAATAGCTCGAAGTAGTTCGAAGTTGTGTATTGAATAGCTGAGTATTCGATGCGTATTACAGGGTGAGAAGGGAGTATTTATAGGTAAAAAGTCTAAGGAAAAGACCTATTTACCCCTCAATTACAACCGACATAGTGAAAACTATTCGGTACCCTGAATAGGGTTAAAATAGTAAAATCTATCTGGAAAGGATAGATAAAGCAGACGTCTTATCAGTCTTGTTATTTTCCACTATAGCTTCGGAGCCTTTGGAGGTTACCTTCGAACCATGGATTCGAAGTATCCTTCGGCTTGGAAACTTCATCATCTTGGAGATGAACACATGCTTCGATGCTAATCAATTGTCTTTGCCTATTGATCTTAAAAGCCCTGAGGATGAAGTATTTTCCCCCAACAGTAGCCCCTCGAATACGCTTCTCCGATTTAACATGTATAGCAGGAGAGCAGTATACGCAAGGAATATTTTCATATTCAGGGACTTAGAGAAATTTGAAGGCATTACAGTCGTTCGAAGTGTCTTTGACATCGAAGTATATCTGATGAAAGCTTCGAACTGGACTCCTGTGTAAACGCTTCACAGGGGAATGAATCGTTGCGGAGGCGGAACATCATGAGGAGCCGTTAATTTGGAGCCATTACTTGTCAAGTAGACATTAGGCTCCTGGAAAAAGTAACGGTCAAAACTTTACCGTGGGTTCACACCTTTTCACTTCCTGGGCCCACCTATCGGCGACAGAAGTCAAACCTGCAATGCGAACGCACGATCAAAGCGCGGTAACTAGTGGAAAGGCTATAAAAGGGGGGTCGAAGCCCATCGATTTTTTTTACAGAGCTTGGCTTTTGAAGCTTTCTTTCTTCAACCTCCAAATCTCTTCCCAATCCTTTGAGAAATAGACCCATGGCGAGGACCAGCGTGACTGTGCTAGCAGCGGCAGGAACCCTGGCGCAAAGGTAGGAGTGGGCGACTTCAGTAGCGGCGGCCATGGTGGGAGCTCCATAGAGTTCTTGGCTGAAGAATCCTCGGGAGCTCCGCCCTCCATCCAAGAAACCAATCCTGCAGAGCTTCATCATCGTACAATCGACAAGCATGGCAGACTCTATTAAGGAGGCGGTGAATGGGAAACTGGGTCCCGGAATGAGGACTCGAGGCCCCGGAATGGAGTCGATCCCGAAGCCACAGAGCGGGGAAGTGGTAGTCTTCGAAGCTTTCTTCGAGGTGGGGCTAGGACTTCCTGCAATTGATTTCCTGTCAGAGGTACTGGAGATATTCCATGTTACCTTACCGCAGTTGTCCCCCAATGCCATAGCAAGATTGGCAGTCTTCAAATGGGCCCTTCGGGCGGAAGGATGCGAGGGAAGATCGGAGGTCTTCACTACCACCCACGAAGATTCCTGCCAGCCGAAGCCCCAGGACGGACCAGAGACACCAAGGTGCTAACGACATTCGAGAGTGTCAACGTCCAACTTCGAAAGGAGCATGCGTAGCATTTCCCGACGACGGCTATCAACGACCGGTGGTACACCAACTAGATCCTCCGGTGGTTCTACGCCGAAGTCGGCGAAGACTCCAGCCTCGCGGGGCCTCTTCAAGAAATCTGGTTCCAGAAGGAGGCTGAGGTAACTCCGAACCCAAGCTTGCTTTCAACGCGGCTTGGGTTTCTTTCTTCAATAGCTAGCCGTATGAGCATGCAGGATCTGGCGGAGAAATTCATCGCCCTCCGGATCCCGCCTCTCGTAGCTGATTGGTCGATTGCGTTTCAAAACACTTCGGAGGGAGAGCTTCGAATCCTAGGTAAATATTCGCACTTTCTGCATTAACACATTAGAAAATAGATAACACACTTATGGAATGTTACCTCTTCTCAGCGGCTCCTTTGGCACTAGCTCTGGAGCAGATCACAAGGGCCACTGAACGGGTGCTCGGAGCCCCTACGGTGGTGGAGAAACAACGAAGGGTGGAGCTGGTGGGAAGCTGGGAGCGCTTCAACAGGGTGTGGAGTGCTCTTGGGATGGAACCTCCGCCTCTACCAGACTTCGACTCAACTGGAGTGGCTCCCCCAAAGAGAAAAGTCACCGCCGAACCCTCAAAGAAGGCCATCAAGACCCTAGTCAAGAAGGGGAAGAAGACGACGAAGCCTCCTCCTCATCCAACTCCAGTGTCTTCGCCTTCCTCCCCGGGCATTCGGAGCTCCTCTTCGGAGGACTCAGGAGAAAAAGACTCCAATGTCTGGATGGGGAAGGCCCTCGAGGACTATCTTGTAGAGGATAGTGAGGATGAGTCCCCGGGCACAGCCGGAGCTCCTTCTCAGGAAGCTGTAGTAGCAGACACAGCACATTCCCACGAGCCTGTCGCAGCTGACCCAGGACTTGAGTTAGCAATTCCTAACTCACCCGTGGTTGGGGTAATAGTGTCGGAGATTGGGGCGTCTACAGCAATGGCACCGGAGCAGACTTCAGGGGATGACCTCGAAGAATATCTCCGGATGTACGAAGTCCTGGAGGACCCTGCAATTCTCCCTCAAGGCATAGACGAAGGTTTACCTCGAAGCTTTTGCCTTTGAAATTCCTACAATAATTATTATACACAAAAGTTCACCGAATACCTTAATTTTTTGTAGGTGTGTCAAGGAGCGGCATGGCTCCGACCACCGATGGAGCTTCTACTTCACTTGGAGTTGAGGCTCTGGCTGATTTAGGGGCTCCGATGACCGGAGCTATCTCGGGTGAAGCAATTCCGACCGAGGGGGCAACGGTCGAAGGAGGATCTACCTTAGCCAAAGTTCCAGCTCCAACTTTTGTGCTAGGGAGGGGCAAGAGTATGACGAGCTTTGGCCCCCTCCCTGCCTTGACGGTGACACCCTCCTCCAATGACCCTTCAGCGAGCAACTCGGAGGAGGAGGCTGCAGTAGATGATCGTCGGGCCTTGTCCTGGCTTCCTTTGCTAGCTTCGTTCTTGGAGCAACAGACAGGGCTCCGGACACTTCTGGAACCCTTAGCGGACAAAGGCCAAGAAGTCGCGAGCTCCAAACTGGTCTCCATCCTGAGCGAAGCCAGAGCACCAGAGCTCGATTTGGCCCTCGAAAGGGCTGCCCTTTAGGTATGTAGCATACAACAAGTGTATTCAATTAATAAATGAAATTACTTGGTACTTACTTTGCTTTTTTGCAGCAATTCGTCCTTGCTAGAGCGGCAGCGACTTCTAATGATCTCGAAACTAATCGGCTCAAAAGGTAGGTTACTACCCTCCAGTCTTCCCTCAAAAGCTCCGAAGATAAAACGTTGCGACTGGAGGAGCTCCTCGAGGAGCGGAGGGCCAGGGCCACCACCGATGGAGCACTTCAGGCCAAATAGCCGAACAACACTGCACTCAAGGCTTTGGCCCAAGAGACCGAGGCTGAGTGTGTGGTGCTCAGAGTAGAGGTCGCGAAGCTCCGGCAAGCAGCATCAAACTCCAACGCACAACTTGTGGAGCTCCAAGAATAAATTCAACAAGCACTGGCCCAGAAGAGTACTTTGCTATCCAGAATGGCTGAAGAATCTGCTGCTGCTTCTGAGCTGGAGGCGGCGGACGTGAAGCATGCCGCCATTGCGGAGCATACCATGGATACCCTCCGGGGTACTCTGGAATATTTTGGCACGCTGTGCCCTTCGTCTTCAACTATGGCAAATGAGCCCCTCGAATGGAAGTTGAAGATGATCCAAGTGGAGACGAAGATGATGATGGGCTCTAGGATTCGGTACGGGGAGATCTCCAGATAGGTTGCCGGAATCGGAGTCCTTCGTCATATCGAAGACCTCGGAATTTCTATTGCTCTGGTTGGGGGTTCAATGCCTGCAGGCTTTGCCGACGAAGACTTGCTGCGTCCTTCACTAGATGTAGCTTCTGCTTGGGAAGCTTTCTGGGCCATCTGGAAAATAGACCACAAAGCTACAACCAAAGTTTGGATCGACGAGGCTCGCCGGCAGAAGCAAGCTCAAACGAAGCCTCTGCTTCCAACTTCGCCGGCTCCAACCCCTCCTACTCCGCCAGCCGACCCGCAGGTTTAGCTTTATAGTGCGCTTAAGCATGTACAAGAAATCTTGTAAAATCCCCTTATATTAATGAATGAAAAGTTTATAAACGAGGAATCTTTGTTTGGATGTTTATTCTTAGGTTTTGCTATGCACTTCGAAGCTTGACTTCGAAGTACTAGAGCCTAGCGAAGGGCTCCGCCGGCAGTGGGTTGTCCTCGAAGGCTTAAGGCCCTATCGATGCTCATGCTTCTCTGTTCCTCGGGGGGATCAAGGGGAGATAGCACCCGAAGTACATCATGAGGTCTTATATTATATTAAGGAAGCGGATAAGAAAGTAGCATATTCATCCTCCGAATACGTAGATTGGTCTGACTCGGAGTACAAGGCCAAAGACACGGTGGAGGCTAGCTCCGAGAGACTTCTATCTTGGGCTGAACTTCAAGAGGAGCAGAAAACACTGCGAGCTTCGAAGAAGAAAAGCACTCGGGCCAAGAAGAAAGTTTTGAAGACTTCAGGTTCCGAAGGCCGAAGTGGTCTTAGAAATAGCTCTAGAGGTCGGAGGGGTCTCCGTTTCTATCTAGGCTTAGACCAAAATTTCTCTTGATGTAATACAATATGATTATCCAATTAATATGAATTGCTTTAGAAGCATCTTTTGGTTGTTCCTTACTCCCCTGCCCCTCCTTGTGGGTGGGGGACCGTACGCATTGCGATAGGGTCCGTCGGACACAATGATTGATATAACAATCTGATGCTTCGTACAACACTTGGTAATCATACTTCACTCTTTCGTAGAGTTCTTCGAACTGTACGTTCGTATTATGATGTTTATAAGTTTCGGAGCTAAGTTTCCACTTGTAGGCTCCAATAGCAGTCGCTTAGGACTTTAAAAGTGTTTCATTGGGTCGGAGCCTTGAAACCTTATTGCTTGGTCACATTCGACTCTTTTACAGATGCTTCGAACCCGGAGGCCGGAAATCTATTATTTTAAAGTCCTTAGACTCTTCTACAGATCCTAACAAGCCGGAGCCTAGAATCCATAGGCTGGCCACCCTTCGGCTCTTTTACAGATGCTTCGAACCCGGAGGCCGGAAATCTATTCTTTTAAAGTCCTTAGACTCTTCTACAGATCCTAACAAGTCGGAGCCTAGAATCCGTAGGCTAGCCACCTTCGGCTCTTTTACAGATGCTTTGAACCCGGAGGCCAGAAATATGTTCTTTTAAAGTCCTTAGACTCTTCTACAGATCCTAACAAGCCGGAGCCTAAAATCCGTAGGCTGGCCACCTTCGGCTCTTTTACAGATGCTTCGAACCCGGAGGCTAGAAATCTGTTCTTTTAAAGTCCTTAGACTCTTCTACGGATCCTAACAAGACGAAGCCTGGAATCCATAGGCTGGCCACCTTCGGCTCTTTTACGGAATCCTTGAACCAATGGTTCGAAGGCCGTTTTCTGGGTTCCTTGAAAGATGCTTAACTCCGCAAGCATCTTCATTCTCCTCATGCGTCCACCAGGAGTAAGGAATATTTGAAGAGTAAACATAATTGGAACCTCCATCTTTATTTAATTTAGAAAAGTACTTTTACAATTGATTACAAGGAGCCCCTAAGCGTAATAACGTTTAAGGTTCTCCACATGCCATGTATGCTTCAACTCTTCCCCTTCTAAATTAGCTAGTTTAAACGACCCAGGGTGCCCTGAGCGTAGAATAATATATGGTCCTTCCGATTTATTTCCTAGCTTCCCCGGAGCTATTACACTTCGCAATACCAAATGACCTGGTTTAAGCTCATTCACTTTTATCTTCGGGTCATACCATGTCTTCTTTTGGTCTTGGTACTTCGTCAGATTGGCGACAGCTTGAAGCCTTGTTTCTTCTAACAAGTCTAGCGAAGTGTTTCTCTCATCTTCATTTCCAAGGTCTACTACACGGAGGGATCCACCTTTGAGCTCCGTAGGAGTCATGGCCTCGTCTCTGAATAGCAACTAAATGGGGTGAAGCTTGTGGACCTGGCTTGAGTGGTCCGAATGGACCATAGAATTTTAGGGAGCTCTTCGGTCCACAGCCCCTTAGCCAACCCGACAATGCTGCGATTTAAACCGGAGAGAATATTTCCATTGGCTCGCTTGATGGCTCCGTTGGATTGGGGATGTCGACCTATGTGAAGCATAACTTGATGCCCAGTCCTTCACAAAATTCTCTAAAGGGTTCGGCTTCGAACTGAGTGCCATTATCCATAGTTAACTCCCTTGGCACTCCGAACCTGCATATGATATTTTGCTAGAGGAATTTTTGCACATTTCTTGAAGTGATAGCAATCAGGGGTTCAGCATTGACCCATTTAGAAAATACTTGATTGCTACCACTGCAAACTTCAAGCTGCCTTTTGCCATTGGAAAAGGGCCGATGAGATCCATTCCCCATCGTGCCATTGGCCATACCGGGGCAATAACTTGAGGGGGTGTTGGTGGACGGTGGCTCCGTCTACCCATCCACTGGCATCCTTGATAGGTTCGAACTAACTCTGCCACATCTCTTACAATTGTTGGCCATTAGAGTCCCTGCCGAAGTGTCTTTCCTTCTAGAGCACGGGGGGCTAGGTGGCTTCCACATAAGCCTTCGTGAATCTCTCGAAGTATATCTTGGCCTTCTGGTTGTGAGATGCAACAGAGTAGGGGAGAACAAACTCCATATTTGTATAATATTCCGTTGACAAGCTCATAATTTCGAGCCCTTGCTTGCAACCTTCGAAAATCCGGACCTTCTGACAAGACTGTGTTGTTTTGCAAGACATCCATTATCAGAGTCCACCAATCGGCAACTGGGATGCAAAGGACTTCTGTGGAGGGTAATTGATGCACCGTAGGCTTGATAAGTTCTTTGTATAAAGCACCCTCCGAGACGTCCAATGCTCCGGCTGCAGCCTTCGCTAGAATGTCTGCAAGTTGATTTTCTGCTCGAGGGATACTCCGAACAGAAAATCCTTTAAACATTGCTTCTGCTTTGCGGATTTCTTCTAAATGCTTTGCGATGACTTGGGAATCTATTTTAATTATAATCCTTGCTGCTCCAAGTGCCTTTGCCTTTCGGAGGCCTAGTAGGATCCTTTCGTACTCTGCGATATTATTGGTGGTATTAAAGTTGAGCCTCACAGAATACATGGCCTTCTGCCCAGACGGCGATATTATTACAGCTCCAGCTCCGGCACCAGATGCCTGATAGGCTCCGTCAGAAAAAAATTGTCTATAGACCTTCGGAGGTTTCTTCCGGAGCCCAGACTGCGGATGGAGTCCACTCTGCCATGAAGTCAGCTATGATCTGGGATTTGATAGTTGTTCTCGTCGTGAAGGAAATACCAAAGGGGGCTAGCTCAATAGCCCATTTTCCGATCCTACCCGTAGAATCTTTGTTCCGAAGCATATCACCAAGGGGATACAAGGTAGGAACGATAAGATTATGTGCTAGAAAGTAATGCCTTAGCTTCCGCGAGGCTATTACAAAAGCATACACAAATTTTTCAAGCTCGGAGTATCTTGTCTTTGCTCCGGACAAAGATTCTGAGATGAAGTAGACTGGGTTCTGCACTAGTTTTCCTTTAAGCTCAACCTCCCTGACCAGTACTACACTTACTGTGGAGCCCATTGCTGCAAGATAAAGAAGGAGAGTTTCTTCTAGGTGGGGGACAGTAAGTGTTGACAGACTTCCGAGATAACCTTTAATGCCATCGAAGCTCTTCTGGCACTCTGGCGTCCATTTGAAACTTTCGGACCCCTTTAGAGCTTTAAAAATTGGAAGGCTTTGTTCGGCTGATCTGGCCAGGAATCTACTAAGGGCTGTGAGACATCCTGTTAGCTTATGGACCTGCTTCAGATTTTCTGGTGGAGCCATTCTTTGCAATGCGCTTATCTACGTCGGGCTAGCTTCAATTGCTCTACTCGAAACTAAGTACCCTAGCATTTTTCCTACTTGCGCCCCGAATATACATTTTTTAGGGTTGAGGCGAACTCCACATGCTCGGAGGCTCTCAAAGGTTTAAGCTAAGTCTAGGCTATGATGGTGCTTTACAACACTCTTTATTACAATGTCATCCATATAGGCTTTTCGACATTTTGGCCTATTTGATGACCTAGAGCTTTAGCTATTAGACGTGAGAAGGTGTCTCCGGCATTCCGCAAGCCAAAAAGCATTCGAACATAACAAAATACTCCGGAGGGAGTTATAAAACTCGTTTTGGCTTCGTCTTCACGCTTTAGCCAGACCTGATGATAACCGGAGTATGTGTCCAGGAAGCTTAACAATTTGGAGCCAGCCGTAGAATCCACAAGCTGGTCTATTCGGGGCATAGGGTAGGGGTCTCATGGGCATGCTTTATTCAATGACGTGAAATCAATGCACATGCGCCAATTGCTAGAGCCCTTTTTCTTGACAAAAACGGGATTAGCCAGCCACTCCGTGTGGGCTACTTCCCTGATAATGCTGGCCCTTAGCAATTTTTCCACCTCCACCTTGGCGAGGTCTGTCCTCTCTGCTGATAACTTATGGAGCCCCTAGCGCACTGGCCTAGCCTTCGGGTTTACAAGCAAGCTGTGCTCGATGATGCTTTGGTCAACCCCGATGATGTCTTCGTCAGTCTAGGCAAAGATATCTAAATTTTCTTTAACTACTTCCTCTAGTGAAGTAGCTATCTCCGAAGGTAGCCCCTTGCTGAATTGTATTGGGTACTCCTTGCCATCTTTCGGGATCATCTTCATGATCACATCACCTTCTGGGCTTGGCTTTAGGGAAGGGCCCTTCGAGGAGCTTGAAGACTCCGAAGCCTCCTCCGTGTGCTCCGACACATTGTGCACTTGCCGAGGGTCTAGTAGCGAACCATGGCCATACTCTGCTCTTCGGGCTACAGCTTGGTCTCCTGAGATAGTGAGAACTCCACCTTGCGTGGGCATCTTGAGACACAAGTAGTTATGATGTCTATAGCCCCGAACTGGTTCAACATTCCTCGTCCGAAAATTGCATTATAGGCATATGGGGCATCAACGACGTCGAAGATCACCTCCTCCACCCTGGACAGGAGCCCCTCACTGAAGGCAACCTCAAGGCCTATCTGGCCGAGGGCATCGAGAGGAGGACCTGCGAAGCCTTGGAGTGGGCGAGCTGCCGGAAGTAGGTGTCTCCGGGGAATGCACATCTGGTCAAAGGACTGGACAAAGAGTATATCTACGGAGCTTCCGCCGTCCACTAGGATCCTTCGGACTTCAACTCTCGCTATATCGGCTGAAATAACAAGGGGGTCAGCACGAGGGAATTTCACCCCCATGGCATCATTGGCAGTAAAAGAAATAGGTACATGAGACCACTCGGGCATTTCTGCCGCCAAATTCGAGGTCCCTATGTGCCCTACTTCACGGACATATTCTCTTCGCTGACTTTTTGACATGTTATCGAGGGTCCCCCCTCCGGAGATGGGTAGGACCACTCGCTTGCCGCGATCTTGGGGATCTTCCTACTTTAGTGGTGGCATAATGTTGGCCACCGGGAGTTGCATCGGTGCTTCGAGGTTGCCGGCTCAAGCCACGGCTTGTACAGGCTCCGAACGCACTGCTGGAGGGGCTCGGTCTGAAGTACCTTGCCCTGAGCTTCATCCTAGATACTCACCCCGAAGGGTTAATACGGACTTTCAATCTTTTGTGTCATGGCTTCTATTCTCGCCATGCACACAATAGAAGAAGCTTTGGCGCCTGCCAGCCACTCTTTCTTGGGGCTTCGAGGTACTAGCCTTGAAACCTTGCACCTGTTGAAAGTTGACAGGAGTCTTCGGGGCGGAGGGTTCAATATTTAACACCTCAGAGCGGAAGTGTTTCTTTCCCCACCTATGATCATTGAAACGATTATCTAGGGGGGCTTGCAGAGAGGTTGGGACTTTGGGCTCCGTCTTCACTTCTCGAAGGGCTAGTACAGGTATTGCGGTTCTTCGGAGGCAGCCTTCCTCTGCCTTGGCATACTGTTCGAAGTATGCCATCAGCTGTGCTACAGACGACACCAGCTTCCAGTGAAGCTTGCTGAGGAGATCTGGGTTCAACACCCCTTCGCACGCGGCATCGACTACCGAAGAGGTAGGCAAGCCTTTCATCTGAGACTTGGTATGGGCGAAGCATGTGAAATACTCCCGAAGTGTCTCCCCCGCTCGCTGCTTCACCTGGAAAAGACTTCCGGTCGACATTGGGGATACAAACATACCCTAGAAGTTGCTTACAAACTTCCTCTTCAGCTGCTCCCAAGACTTGATCGATCCTGGCTTTAGAGACCAGAACCATCAGAGAGCTACACCTTCTAGTGCGAGGGGGAAACACTATGCCATAGTGTTACGCACCCCTCCACTAGCTTCTATTGCCAAAGCATACGAACGAGAGAACTCTCCGGGGTCAGACCCACCGGAGTACTTGTGCAGCTTCGAGGCCTTGAACCTGGGGTCGAAGGGCACTTTCTGCAGGTCCAGATGCAATGGAGACTCATCGTCGAAGGATGCATTATTGGCTTCCTCCGGGACTTGGAAAGCTTCGGGGAGATTACAAGGACTGCCGTCTTGAGGCCCCTCCGGAGCATGAGTGAAGGCTTGAGAGCGAAGTCGATCTGCAGCCTCTTGCCTCCACCTTGCTACTTCCTCCTAAAGTCACGCTACTTGGGTAGCTGTATCCTTAGAAAGGTCTTCAGCTCCTCCGGAAGGGAGCCCTTCGGGTCTTGGGAACTGGTGTAATCAGTTTGAAGCACCGTGGGAGCGGCTCGAGGGCCTCTGGGTGCTCGACGTCCAACAACCCCTTCGGGGGTTAGTGGAATGACTGAGGGTCCTCCATAGTTGGTCTGAGGGGACCTTCAGGGAGGATCTGTGGCTAGACTCTGCTTGGGAGGCATGGCTTACGAAGTTAAGGTCCGAAGACCGAAGACTTCGGCTGGTTTGGGAAGGCGAGGAAAGGCATTCGAGCTGCACTCGGAAGCCCCTTACCAAAGGGTGTGCGGAATCCTGAGACTCCGAAGCTCCCTCTGCAAGCGCTCTTCGAAGTGTAGTCAGCGGCGAAGAACTAGCTTTTAGAACTAAGTTCCCCACGGATGGCGCCAACTGTTGGCGTAAAGGATTACGCTAATAGGTTCTCGAAGATTAAGAACTAACAAACGAAGAGTTTGTGATGCGAACTATTTTCAGCCTCCGAATAGGATAATAGCTCGAAGTAGTTCGAAGTTGTGTATTGAATAGATGAGTATTCGATGCCTATTACAGGGTGAAAAGGGGGGTATTTATAGGTAAACACTCTAAGGAAAAGACCTATTTACCCCTCAATTACAACCGACATAGTGGAAACTATTCGGTACCCCGAATAGGGTTAAAATAGTAAAATCTATCCGGAGAGGATAGATAAAGCAGATGTCTTATTAGTCTTGTTGTTTTCCACTGTAGCTTCGGAGCCTTCGGAGGTTACCTTCGAACCATGGATTCAAAGTATCCTTCGGCTTGGAAACTTCATCATCTTGGAGATGAACACATGCTTCGATGCTAATCAATTTTCTTTGTCTATTGATCTTAAAAGTCTTGAGGATGAAGTATTTTCCCTCAACAACTATGAATGGTTATTGATGTATGTTCGTATCTTTAATGCATTTAGATTCGTCTGTGTGCACAATTCATCATCTACTTTTATTTTGTCTTATTAAATGTTTATGGTAGTTATACTTGTGATGTTTGAAATGACTGTGAATTAAATGCGTTGTTGATTTTCCTTTTAGCACTTTGGTGGTGTCTTTTTGATTAAAACACCGGTTGTTTTTAGGCTAGATTATTTTTAGTGCTTATGATTTCTCATACTGTCACATCACATCATATTTGATAGGAGAGTGGTAGTACTATTTCCATATGTGTTTTTGGTCTGAGTTGTTGTTAACTCTTGAGGTGTATTGGGTGTTGGGAGAAGGCCATCGATTTGAAAGAGTTTATTAAGACAGTCATTCACCCCCCTTTGGTCACTACTCTTGATCCTACATAGCTTTGTTCTTCTGTTTCATTTACTTTTCACTTATGTAAATATTGACTGATGTCAAAAACTCAATTTATAGGAATTCAATATACCTGAAAGTAGTCTTAGTGAGACTGAGTTCTCGGTGATCCATTCACGACTAGTGCAATTCCTTGTGGAACAAGTCTTCACAAAGAACGGTGCTTTCCATTATAAGGGCTAGAATTAATGATTCAATTTGTCATGTAATAGTTGAAAACATTTGGTGAAACATATGGAATACAATTTATTATGAGTGCTTTGTTTGTGAAATGCAATCTGTGATGGTGGTATTCTGTGATGAATTATTAGTTGTATTTTTTGTGATGAATTCGGTGTTGTTTGTAATTTAAAAAATTGGCTGCCAAATTTTGGCTTTGATTCAGGATGCAGCCTAAAAATAAAATTTTTTTAATATGACCATAATATTAGTGATGGATGACATTGGTGACACGTCCCTAAAGGTTAAAATAGTGACAGGTTGTGTAAATTACTCCCCGTCACTAAATATGACCTATTCAGGATGCAACCTAAAATTAATTATTTTTTAAAATAAGCATAACATTAGTGACAGGTGATATTGGTGACCTGTCACTAAAGATGAACTTTAGTGATGGGTAAGCAATATTACTCGTCACTAATAGGGGCATGTTATGGATGCGGTGTGGATCTGGAGGGACCTTTTACTAACGGGTATTTATCCATTATTAATGGTAGGGATTTATTGACGCGATAAGGGTGATGGGGGACATGCCCATCACTAATGTACAGTGTGTGCCATCGACGTTTTTTTTCAATGAAACATCTGTACAAAAGAAAGTACTAATTTTTTTTCACACTACTACAAACACTCACTATAGCGATGGACAAAAACATACTATAGCGGCGGGCAACCAGTCTGCCACTACTCTAATGCCACTGCTAAACAAGGTTAGCAGTGGCGGGCTGCCACCACTGTGTCAACAGTAGTGGTGGGTATGCCGACGTCAGCTGCCCGCCACTACTGTTATACATAGCCGTGGCGGGCACGCTAACGTCATGAAATCTCCACTCCTATGGCTAACAGTAGTGGCGGTTGCATGACATCAGTGTGCCTACCACTACTATGTTTCCCCCATTTTATAGAAATGTTATGAACCTTAATTCAAACAGCCCCACAATAAAAACACAGAAATATGCAGCTTCACAACACCATCCACATCCACAGCAGCAACACAACCACAAAAATTCACAGTTCCCACAACCATCCACAACAGCAACACAACAACAATCCATCTCATCAATTTACAAATTTACAGAGTTCACATTTCATCAGACATCAAGTTTACAAAGTTTACATCTCATAAGAACTTCAAAATTAACAATTGTTCACAAATACATGCTCATTTTGTTTCATGTTTCTTCTCGGACGGCAAGCTCCTATCTTGCGCATCTTGTTTTTTTTAGCTTCAAAATTCTTGGAAATTTGTTGTGCTTGCCTTTTAGGTCTTCCGGTCCAACCTCTTAGAGTTGGATGCTTGGCCACTTCACCCTTAGGATCAAAGAATACTCCACGCTCATGAATAATTTCATGCATCATGAAGCGGCACATCCTTGATACGATTCCATACATTTTTGCATCAGAGAGTTGGTTCTTCTCGGCAACGGTTGATGGACGTGACGTCTGCATACGTAACATATAAGTACATACATTGCAGGTTATATTATATTAAAACACAATAAATCAACTTACTTCATTAGTATCCTCAGAGACTGTCCGTGCAAACTTTCCTAAGTCATTGCTCATGAAATCACGTGTAATAACCGCAATGCACTGACCCAAGAAGTTGTTTGTGACACTTCAAAATAGACAAAGTTAGAATGATATATAGTTTGACTTTATTATTAGAATTAATAAATTTCAAAATATAATCTTACCAGATAGTTAGTTCTGATATGCATTTCTTTTGGCCTTTGTGGATCATGTGGGCCACCTAAATTTTCCATGTAATATTTATATGCACTCTAAAGAACATTTACTATATCTTGATATTCTTTTCTAGGATTGTCGAGAGAGTCGAGCACCCAAACCCCATAGTTCTTCGGGTATATTAGAAGTGCAATCCAATGATCACTATCGAAATAAGTAATATGTGATTATGTTAGTTTCATAATCAATAAAACATGATTAAGTGGATATAGTGGGTATACGTACTTAAAGTTATATTTTCCGGTTATCATTTCTCTGTCTTTCCATTGAAACATGCACTGTGCAATATACAACGCGGCATAATTCCTTTTGTTCTTCTTAAGTGTGTCTTGGTCTTTATTGAACATCTTCTTTTGAAAAAAATTTCGACCCGTACTCCAGTACTTTGCATCGTTCTGGTTCAGTACTGGGTTCAGTGTACTCTGACTTATCAATGATGGGTTCAATTACCCATATTGTTTAGACTTATCACTAAATGAATTCAAACTGCATATGTTATGAAACACTAGTCAATATAAGACTTATCAATGATGGGTTCAAGTACCCATATTTTTGCTTTCTGAAATAATCCACTGGTCTGAGAGTCGGAGAGGATATATTGGCCCTCAAGTGTTTTTTTAGCATGACCTAGGTGCCATCTCTTAGTGCGCTGATCAGCACCTGAAAACTGTTCAGGTAACCCATCCACACGGTCCTCCTCTTCCTTTTTACTCCACACATCCTCCTTAGCCTTATATCCGCCTAGGCCAAGTTTATGTGGAAACTTATTTTTCTTATTAAGTTTTTTGAACATGATGCTCTTTTGTTTGGCTTCTTTCGAGCAATGCTGTAATTTGAATTCGTTCCATTCATTTAGCGTGATAAACCCGTAGTCATTGAACGGTGACTCTCCTTTCTGAAGGTATTGTGTGTTAAATTTAGTCTTGAACGTCCGAAGAGATTTCCCGATAGTCTTCAATGTGGCAGCTTTAGCGCCTTCTAAGTGATCTTCCGGGAATTTATAATGTGCTTTTATATGCTCCCACAATTCATTCTTTGTAGCTTCAGGGACACTCTTCCAATTTTTCAAACTATTTTACACCGCTCCATGGAGAGACATCCACAGTCATTGTGTCACTTAGTTGTGATTTCTTTCGGCTTCTTTGGAGCCCCATCAACATACACATCTTCAACCTCGTAGATGGTTGTATGCAGCTTGTTCTTCTTCTGTTTTCCTCTCCTCTTCGCATTTGTAGAGGATGTGGTGGCAACGGGCTCAACAGCTGTTGGCTCAGAGGACTCAACAACTGGCACAATAGTTGTTCTTTCCTCGACATGGAATAATAGACACTTTCTTCCTCGCTTTGGACGATCCTACGACGATAGACAATGTGAACTTTAGGAATGTAATCCTCGGTTAGAAAATGCTCTGACTTGTTACTAACGCAACAATTACCTCCGCTTGAGCTTCAGGAATGTAATCCTCATTGGTGTCTTCTCTCATTCGCTTCTTCCTAGGCTCCACTTGATGTGGATCCTCCGAAGAGTGGTACGAAGATTCGCTATCAGAGGATCCTTTAGACGAACCCTCTTTATTTGATTTTGTAGGAGACTCGTAGATGAGCTCCTCGACAGGACGTCCTTTTTCCGCCATAGATGAACTATTCATGAACAAATGAACCATTTGACTCGTACATAAGGCATGCAAGGAATTGAATAAATAGCTAATGTATCTTAACTAATCATTTACTAGATGCTAGTCAAACCTCGCCTTGGTCGGTCTATAGAGCCCGACTAGTAATTAAATATTAGATTAGGTTAAGATTCTAATTAGGTTAAGATTCCAATTAAGTTAGGTTTGAGTTCTAGATTAAATGAGTCCTTTGAATGCACACGATAGTTGGATATGACTCGCCATATGGGAGTGTGGTGTGGCGTCCGTCTCATCCATCTGGATCCGCGCCTCCGTCGCATATGAAAGACTCATCCCTTATCTTCAGTCTCCACTCTGGACCATACAACCCCTTTGCGAAACTACAACTTGGCATGTGGTGGTTGCAGGATGAGGAGTCTGGATTCCTCGTCGACGATGTCGCCAAGGAGCTCATCATGTCTGTTCTCAATGAGAATAGGTACTTCACAAAAAAGTATAGTGCTTTCACATCATGACATCGAAATATGTTGGTGATACGGACTCAGATTTTATATATGGTCATTTACTGCACGAATGAGATTTTTCTGATTATCTTAGCTTTATTGTCAACAAATAATAGAACCCAGGAGTGCCAAGACTTATCTTAAATCCAATAATGGAAATAGAAGTTGGTTCACTTAAAATGGTAAGAGGAACTAATCAACAACCAGTAGGCACACTTACAAATAAACATGTACACAATTAGTACTTCACACAAATACAACATATCAGTTTTGTAGTAATAAATAACAAAAGTATGAGAGTAGGCACACTTAAACATTAATGGTCTCAACAAAAGAACACTTCAAACAATAATATAAAGAACTGTTCATAGTCTCATTTCAATTCACACCCTTTTTTGCCACAGAGATTTGGTGAAGTTCGGTCTCCTAACAATAATATAAGGATTGATTTTCTTGACTAGTATGCAGTGTGTGATTATGTACTAGATCAGTACTAATCTGACAGAGTCTAAATCAATTAACTTCATAAGCAAACTGATAGATAAATTCTAAGGACAGTTAGATCTGCTCAGATAAGCACTGTTGCATCCTACAATTGTTTAAACTGTTTGGTAACATAAACAGTTCAGAATCAGAATGCATAAGCAGGGCATCCAAATTTCCTATTGCCAAGCTGTTCAATCTGCATTTAGCTGATAACAATGCACTACAACTTTCAAATGGATAGGTCAGGTGGCCTAATCATAATCACATCAGCCACACTGCATCCATCATTTGGTCTTCTCAGGAGGACAGAATAAAAAGGCCTTTCAGCTAGTTATCTATGCAGTTAATTGAACATTCAACACAATGAATGTCATCCATATGTTCAAGATTAGTTGAAAATTGTACTACTTGGCTAATGGTATGCTTAGACACATTAATCAACTTTCACCACTAAATAATAATGACACCTGCCACTAGAGTTTCATAAATTTCATACATAGATTATACTATTCTCAATTTGCCGCCGAATGAGCAAACATTTGCCAATCAAAAGCAATAGTGTGCAGACTCTGCATGCTCAAACATGCATGCCCCCTGAAACAGAATTCAGACTGCAGAGAAAGGTTACAAAAGTAAACAAGACTCTAAATTATCTCGTTCTCTCTAAAACATCAGTGTCATACCAGTGGCGGCGATGGGCTCCGAGGGCGGCGGTGGAGACCGTGGTCTCCAGGGATGGCGACGGGGACGGCCTATGAAGCGACGAACTCCGGGGTGACATCGATGGGCGGCAGGGATGGGCTCCGGGGGTGGTGGTGATGGGCTCCGGGGGAGGCAGCGATGGGCGGAGGGCGGCGGCGTGGGCTCTGGGGACGGCGGCGACGAGCTCCGAGACGACGATGACGGGCAGAGGGCGACGGCGCGGGATTTTATTTGCAAATGAAGTTAGGTTTTCGGAGAGGGCGGGAGCGAAAAACTTATATAGGTGGATTAGCAGTGGCGGTCAAGATGACATCACCTTGCCCGCCACTGCTATTTCTCTTAGTAGTGGCGGGCAGAGACATCACCAGCCCACCACTACTAATCCGCCCATCGCTAGCGTTCGACTTAGTAGTGCCAGGTCGCTGACGTCACCTGACCGCCACTACTAAGAGGAATAGCGCTGGCGGGCTGGTGACGTCAGCATGCCTGCCACTGATTACACCCAACCGCCACTACTAAATAAAATGTTTAAATATATATTTTCAACTTGATTATTATTTTTTTTTCTTAAGGAAGTTTTTGATTAGATTAGACATATATTACTAATAATTAAATAATAACATAATGACACTGGTGACCTGCTAGTGCTATACACATTAATGACATAAATAAAAACATATATTATCAATAACTTAAACATAAATAACACTACCAAATGACATAATTGATTTTACAAATACGCACAATATCTTAAGTTAAACATAAATAATATAGCCTTGCACTAATTTTCCATCGCCATCGGTATGTAGATAAGGAATCACACTACCAAATGACAGTTTTGCTTCAACCACATTGATTCTTGTTATGTCAACGAAGAACGACACCTCATTAAACTGATTGTATTCTTATTCGTCCTCGACTCCATCAACTCCAACAATTCTTTGTTTTCCTAGAGCAACGATGTATTTCTTCTCGTCTTTAGGATCAAGTATGTAAAATACTTGTGCCACGGATTGAGCGAGTATCCAAGGGTCATCTTTATAACCCACCTTATTAAGGTCAACTATCGTAAATTCATAATCATCCACCTCCACACCTTCGGGATGTCTAACACACTGGTACTTAAATACGGGGATTTATATAGAGTTCTCATAGTTAAGTTCCCATATTTCTTCGATGTATCCTTTGCGTTGGTATAGAATATGAAACCATTGATGTCATATGCTTGCCATGTTTTAACCATGCTCAATGGATCGTAAGACAATTTATTTATCATCATCTATTCGTCGGTTTCTCCAATCGAAAGGTTTAGATCCATCAGCCATGATGTGAAAGGAATTTTGTGCTCTTTCAATATCAATTGTTCATTGCGATCTTCATTCTTTTCACGAAGCTCTTGCAGGTGTTTTTCAACATATGGTCTCATAATCGCCAACTGATGCATGACAATGTAATGTGATTCTCTTACTGTTTGGTAGCTATTGTCTCGTATGATTTTCCTGCCTTTAGTTCCTTTACCGGTGAGTCTTCCATGGTGTCGGGACATGGGAACACCTATTGGTTTTCCATCTCTTATGTAATCTGCATAGCACTCAATGACTTCCTCAGTCGTGTAGCCCTCTATCATGGAACCCTCTGGATATGCACGATTTCATATGTAACCCTTGAAGATAACCATGAGACGCTCGTATGCATACATATTGTGCAGGTACGTTGGACCGAGAACAAAGATCTAGTATGCTATATGTATCATATAGTGCTCCATAATATCAAAATATGAAGGAGGAAAGCACATCTCAAGCTAACACATAGTCTCCCTCATTTGTTTACGTAATTCATTTAACTCTTCAGGGTCGATCACCTTCTTTGATATGACATTGAAGAAGTGACACATGCGTGTGATCACCATCTTTAGAAATGAATGTTTGATTCCTCTTACTGCGATAGCGAGGAATAGCCCAAGCATAACATGACAATCATGAGTGTTGTAGCCGCTCATCCTCAGATCTGCTACGGAGACAATATTCTTTATGTTTGTTGAGAATCCTGTTGGAACTCTGATTCCATGTAGACACCTGCATATTAATTTTTTCTCGTCAATTGTGAGGTTATAGCTAGCAGCCGGAAGGAAAATTTTTCTTTGGCCCTTTCTTGTGGGTGAAGCTCAGGTCTAATTCTGAGAGTTTGAAGGTCCCTTCGTACTTGCCCGGTATGTCTAACAAAATACCGATGGTGCTTTCGAATACATTTTTCTCAATGTGCATGGTATCGATAGCATGACCAATCTCCAACTCCTTCCAATAGGGCAAGTACCTAAATAAGATTGATTGCTTTTTAAATGGAGCGTACTTTGAAATTTTTTCAGATTTCTTCCTCTTCTTTCTGAAAACAACTTTGATATTTTTTTTCACCATTTCGAATAGAAATTTGTCATCTCGATGTCGTGGCGGCTGCCCAAGCTCGATTATACCATCGAAATGGTTCCTATTTCTTCAATATTTGTGGTTTCTTGGTAAAAATCTGCGGTGTCGCATATATATCGACTTAACGAATGATGGAAGATGCACAGATTATGTCTGGTCCACACACACTACACATGTTGTCTTTCCTTTAACCTGTCCTGTTAGGGACATACGCACCGGGTTGTCAGCTATGGTGCAAAAGATCATGGCTCTTAGATTGAAGTGCTCTTTCTTGTGCTCATCCCACACACGGACATTATGTTCCCTTAGACATTTCATATCCTCCATCAAAGGTTCTATAAAGACATCAATGTCATTGCTAGGTTGTTTTGGACCGGAAATTAGAGTAGTGAGCATAAGATACTTTCTTTTATGGCACAACCATGATGGAATGTTGAACAAACACAGAAAGATCAGCCACGTACTGTGTGGGTTCCTCATCTCACCGAAGGGATTCATTCTATCCGTACTAAGTCCCATCCTGATATTTCTAGGATCCTCTGAGAAGTCTGGATGGGCCAGGTCAAATGATTTCCACTTCCTAGCATTCACGGGGTGACGAAGTATTTCGTCCTTCTTTTGCCTAGCAAAATGTCAAATTAATAGTTCAACATCTATGGGATTAGAGAACATACGTTTCAAGCGATCAATCATCGGTAGGTACCACATTACTAAGGCTGGAACTTTCCTCTTCGTCTTATATTCGTGCTGGTCTGCAATAACATTCCTCTTCCTCTTCTGTAACCTCTTATTCTTTTTCCGGTGGTCATTGTAGTCCTCTACACAATCATTTGCATGTTTGTATCGACTTCATTGCACAGCGGACAACTCTCTAACAATTCATTCTTTTTTCGATATAGGATACAGTGGTTCGAGCATGCATGAATCTTCTAAACGCCCAAAGTCAACGGACAAATCATCTTCTTTGCTTGGTACGTATCAGATGGCAAACCATTGGGTTTCGGCAAAACCTTTTTTAGGAGCTGCAAAAGATCTAAAAAACTAGTGTCAGACCATCCATTGATGGCCTTCAGTTTCATAAGCTCAAGAGTTGTGTACAACACAGTATAATACTTATCGCAACCATGATGTTCCTCGTAAAGAATGTTTTTTGATGCTTTGTCAAGTGCTTCAAAGTTATCGTAGCCTTTCGTTGTAGTTCTCTGCAATAGCACCTTAGGCGCAACATTTCGCATCAGTTCCTCCACATCAAAGGCGTCATCATCATCATGTTGATCAAGATCATGTGTTATGTCGGATGTATGATTACAACCTTTTCTATGTTTATGAGCATCTTGCGGCATATCAGAATCATCAGGAGGGTTTTCACCCATCTCAGCATGTTTCATCCATATATAGTACTTCTTCACGAAGCCATTTTTCAACAAGTGAAATCGTATGGTTTCACGATACGAACACGGATACATCGCTTCGTTCTTACAAACTTTACAAGGACAATATATTACCGCTTCACTTTAACGGGAAGCATATTGTGCAATAGCTTCAGTAAATTCAGTTACTCGGTTAAAATATGCCACCACATTTCCGTCGTTGGACGAGTACATCCTGGACCTGTGCTCCATCTAACACATATTATTTAAAAAAATATTAATAAAAGGCTACATATTCATTATTGTTAATTTTAGTAATTTACAAATTAAAAAGATATTGATTTCTCTCTCATAACAACATTAATTAAAAATTCTTTAATTGAAACTATGTAAACCTTGTTAATTATAAAGGAGTAATAGTATTAAGTAGAATAAAAAATTATTAAATAAATTAACTACATTAGTTTCTCTCTCCAAACAACATAAATTTAGATCTATAATCATAAATCAAATTAAAAAAGAGATTAAAACGAGGTAAAAATATATACAAGTGATGAATAATTGTGAGGAGGGTCATATTTGTTTATTTGGGAGAAAGAAACACTATAAATGGAAGAATATTTGAAAATTTCTATTCACAAACCCTAGATTAGTAAAACGCTAATAACTCATTATATACTTAATTAAAGACAAAATAAATGTGATATTCGGCATGGATTTACCTCCGAGAACGAAATCCTTGAAAATAAACGAAAACAAAGCCTTCCCCCTCCACTTTCTAGATTTTTGTCGACATTGTACGGACAAAATCTTAAACTCATGTAGCCTCGGGCTCGGGGAGAAAGAAGGTGTGTATTTATAACCAAAATAGTAGTGACGGTCGCCTGTGATATCATCATCATATTAGTGACGGACAGCGTAACAGTGGCGGGTAGTTTTCTGTTCGCCACTAGTAGTGGCTATACTAGTGGCGGTCGGTGCTGGCGTCAGTACCGACCGTCACTACTAGTGGCTATCCTAGTGGCGGTCGGTGCTAATGTCATCACCGACCTCCACTAGTAGTGGCGGGCCTCTAATAGCCCGCCACTACAGTGAAATGGTCCAACGCCACTACAATTGCGATTTGTAGTAGTGTCACGGACAAGTCGATTTGGACATAATTCACATCTTAACTTCTTTCATTTTTGTAGAAAAATCAAGATGCTGATTGCTATTGCTATAAAGTTGTCAAATTTAGGGATTCAATAAGTCTTGTTAATTGTAATGATCATGCTAACGGTGAATTTGCTAGGAGACCTTTTGAGAATACAAAAGAGATGAATGTTGAGAATCGGTTTGAGAGTCATGTTGGCGATGATAGAAGGAAGAGGCATCGAATGAATAATCATGGCATTGCTTTTCTTGGAGACAATTAGACAGTTTTTGGTGTTTTTAAAAAGATGACTCTTCTCAAGACTCAAAAGTTGTACCACCGGAAGAAGTTGTTGCTGCCTGATTTTGATGAAGATAACAATGTTTTTCTAGATGCATATGATTTTCTAATTTTAGATGATCACAAATTTAATATACTACTAGCACTTCTCATGGGACTTAGAAAAAGGTGGCTATTAAAACATATTAACAATTAAAATTATTAATTTGTTTAATTAACTTGTGGATTTATTTCAGAAACTTGTTGTGTTATCTTTAAAATTATTAATTTGTTTAATTAGCTTGTGAATTTATTTCAGAAACTTGTCGTGTTGTTTTAGCTTGTGTACTTATTTATGTGGGAATTTTTATTCCAACATAAATAAATTGATGATCTTAATGTTAATTAGAAAAGTTTTTGATTACGTGAATACGTTACGATACTATTTTATAGCTAGTAACAAATTGATTCTATGTTTTGATCGTCCAAATAAATTTTGAAATTAGTTTTAAGATTTTAATTCTATAGAATACTCAAATAAAAATATTAAATTACACGTAATTAAATGTTTTATAGAATTTGAAATAGATTCTAATTTTTGCTCCCGGTGCGAAGGCGTTAATGAGAGAGCGAGAAAGCGTTAGCACTGGACAACCTAACTAGGAGACAGGTCTGGTAATTCTTGCCGTAGCTGGGATCCAAACGGGCCATAAAGATGCTGAATTTTTAGCACCAGATTTGGTTCGCGTGCCACGCCCACCCTACCTTATCCAAACGCTCGTTGCCGGGCGGCTGCGAGTGCGACGCCGACGAGCTGAGCAGTACAACGCGACGCGAACAATAATGGAGGCGAAGCTGTCGGAGGCGTCGAGGCGGGTGGCGCCGTCGCCCATCCAGGAGCTGTCCCACCTGGCGCAGCGCGTCGGCGCCGTCAACCTCGCCGAGGGCTTCCCCGACTTCCCCGCTCCTGCCCACGTCAAGGCCGCCGCCTCCGCCGCCATCGTCGCCGACCACAACCAGTACAGGTCCCTCTCCTCCCCTGACCCCTCTCCTCGCGAGCGCCGTGTAGTGCTCTACTCAACCAACCAAGCCTAGTGGGGTGACACGCGTGCTCGGTCAAGGCATGTGCAGGGGATCTGCGACATCCTCGCGAAGAGGATGAAACGGGACCACGACCTCAACGTCGACCCTCTCACCGACTTCGCCATTTGCTGCGGCCAATCCGAGGCGTTTGCTGCAGCGATATTTGCAAGTACTACTCCAACTAATGGTTATTTCGCCCGGATACGTGGACATAGATAAAGGACATGGATAGAGTATAGAATAGCTATTCTATATCAAGTGTGTAGAATAGTTATTCTACACCGATCATGCGAATATTACTTTCACCACGGGAATACTATTTTCAGTAATAGATTTTTTCAATAGAATAGTAATTGAGTACTATTTTTTCTTAGTAATAAATTTTTCAGTAGAATAGTTATTCTACACATGTGGTATATAATAGCATTTATATATATATAAATACATATAAAAATAACAAACACCAAAACATAATATTCTTAGAATCGATGAAAATTAACTAGATAAGTGTTATTAGATAAAACATTTCACATAGTGACATGACAATCTGACATAATTAAGTAGCAAGCGCAACAATCTAACAAATCAAGACAAATTTAAATGTTCAATAATAAAATTAGCACTAGCAAAGAACAATTCATGCATTCTCTGATGACACTATACCATCATCAGGTAAATCTACTGCACTAATATCCTCAATTAGCCTATCTAAGTTTGTTCATCCAAAAATAGTTTTGCTCGTTGAAGAACGCTAAGTTGTAAACTGTGCAAGTCTAAACCGTAAAACACTACGCAGCTAAATAACAAAACACTCAACCCAAGATTATAACTTATAAGGGAAGGCCGAAGGGGACCTGCTCGGTTGGAGCTGAGGATGAGGAGCACCGGAAGTTGTAGGTGATGGTCCGAGAGCCTGGAGGAGTGGAGGAAGCGGTGGCCGGTGGCAAGCCCAAGCCAAGGCGGGCGGCGGCGCGACGAGCCCGTCGAGCTGACGTCACAGCGGGAGAGTGAGCGTCGGTTGCGTCGTGTAGGTCGGAGGCGTAGGGTGTTTTTTGAAGTATCCGTGTTTCGTAGACTAATGACATTCATAATTTCAGTATGAGCCACTGGATGATGATGGTTTAAAGGAAATGTTGCTTACGGAATCTTAACTATGGCGATTCTTGTGCAGCAATTGACCAAGGGGATGAAGTTTTGCTTTTTGATCCAGCTTTTGAAACATATCAAACTTGCATTGAACTAGCTCGAGGTGTCCCTGTAAGACTTTTCTCTAACTCTAGATTGTTTCTAGCTACATCAATGGTACTGTGTAGTTTGTGTTTGTCAGATATTACTTAGCACTTATGTAATCCTTGTATATTAGGTGTATGTGCCATTGGATCCACCTTCTTGGACTCTGAATGAAGATAAATTTTTGAAATCATTTACAAACCGGACAAAGGCAGTGGTCTTGAATAGGTGATTTGACTCCCACCGGTATTTGCGTAGTAGTTATGAATATGCCAATGTCCTTTTGTTTTTTACGTCTGTTTCTGCAAGTAATTGGAATTGCTTGCACAAAATGTATTCTTTATTTCTGAGTTCATACCTTTGTTTGACGTGTGAAATGGATAAATCTCACCACTGCAGCCCGCACAATCCAACGGGGAAGGTTTTTAGCCAGGAGGAATTGCTCATCATTGCTCGTGCTTGTCAGAAAATGGACTGCTTTGCAATAACTGATGAGGTAGTCCGGTGAAGATCAGAAGAGAATTTCTTATTTTCTTTCCGTTCATATTTCAACATAGTAAAACTTCACCAACATTTATAGATAAACATCTGAAAGAACTTTTCATCAGTTTATCCATCACCTTTCTTAACGTGTCTGAATATTTTCCAGGTTTATGAGTATATTACTTACGATGAGAACAAGCATATCTCATTGGCTTCTCTTCCAGGAATGCAATATAGGACCATCATCACTTCCTCACTCTCAAAGACTTACAGTGTAACTGGTGAGCATAACTCAATTTGTAACATGCAGCATTGTCTGCTGCGACGTGCACAACAATGCAATTAGCATTTAGCAATCAACTGTAAGAGATTTGGGACATTTGAAAAATCAACTGACCAAACTGTCAAGGCTGGAGAATCGGATGGGCTTGTGCTTCTGCGAACATTGCCTCAGCAATAAGAAATATCCATGTCAAGCTAACTGATTCAGCTCCTGCACCATTCCAAGAAGCTGCATTGGTCGCATTAACAAGCACACCAGACTTTTATTCATCCTTGAAAAAGGTGATCATTGTCGTCCATTGTTCACCAACTCGCCATGGTTCTATTAGCATTGATATCATATAGGTCAATAGCTCATCATGTAACTGTCATTACTTTCACTTTGGAAGGACTACGCAGCGAGAAGAGATTTCATCCTTCAGATGCTTACAGATTTCGGCTTCCACATTAGCTTCAAGCCCCAAGGTTCGATTTTCGTATTTGCCGAGCTTCGGAGGTCATGGCAACTTTCAGATGTGAGTTTCTTCTTCACACTGAACTTTAAAATGAGAGAGTGAGTAGAAAAATGACACAATCATCTGACAATTCAAGCATTTGGGATGCTTAAATGACCAGTTGGTGTGCAATACAGATGGATTTAGTCAAAAGCTTGATCAACAATGCCGGAGTGGCCGCCGTGCCTGGCTGTGGATTCTTTCACACAAGCACCGGAGACCAAAGCTGCCATCACCGATATGTCAGGTTTGCGTTTTGTAAGAGCAACGACACTCTAAACGCTGCTGCCCAGAAGTTGATGAAGCTAGCGGACGATCAAGCAATGATGTGACCTACTGGTGGTCAGGAAGATTATATTGCATCAGCTACCTCTCCTTGATATATACTCCGTAAAAAACAACCTGTGTGATTCCGTATCTGCGTGACATGGTGTGATTTCGCTTGAATAATTTTCAAGGCTAGGATGTTGCAGGGGTATAAATTTGATCCATCTTTGCCAACTCCAAGTAGTACTGAAATAAAAAATCGAACATGAAGATGAGAATATCTTTCAATATCTAGGAAAGTACCCTAAAGGTGTGATTGGTTATGTTTTTTCAACCTTCTCATGTAAAAATCGAAAAGCTGAACCAAACAATTCAACATATATTTGTAAAAAACATCACATACTTAAGTACAAAATTAAAATTATGTGTATACTAATATATAATTGGCGAGTTGCTTTCATCATTCAAACAATATAGACCATTCATTTTTACTCATTACTCATCGAAACAATCTAAACCGTTAATCTCCATGCGATCCCCCGCATGGCATCTCCACAATGCCCTCCCACAATCCGCAATGCCCTACCGTGATACACCCAAGATTGCGCCCTCTACAACTCCCACTCACTTCGCTAGCCTCCTATGCCACACGGCTCAAACCCTAGGCCACGTCACCACATGGCATCTCCACAACGCCCTCCCACAATCCGCAATGCCCTACCGTGATACACCTAGGATTGCGCCCTCTACAACTCCCACTCCTCACTTCGCTAGCCTCCTATGCCACGCGGCTCAAACCCTAGGCCACGTCGCCACCGCCTGTCCTCTCTCCTGATTCGCGTCCTCCACGTCCATCTGCTATGTACATGATGTGATTTGCGATCCCACATAGAAAACCGTAGCCAAATCCTGAGCTCGCGGGTCACAGGCATGGCAGACTCGTCGTCGACTCTACCGTTGCGAAGATCACTCTCTTGTTCCACCGCCTCGACCAGGCCGTCGCCTCTCCTCATGACGGTGAGAGGTACAACACTATCGCTTCTTGCTTGGGGGCTATTGCCTGAGGCTGCGGGCAGAGAGGAGAGGCATCTTCGTCGGCGTAGGTAGAGCCCAAGTCGGAGGACGGCGAGGGGGGAGGTTAATTTAAAAAATTCCACCCCTAAACCCTGGGACCATGCACGCGAGGGATCATGAACAATGCAGCATCTTCTAACTCGAGGAGTACAGTCAGCTATCCTCGCTCAACAGTCCTTACATGCCAATTCATCATGCAACACTCATAAATATAAACTAACTACGAGATGTTGAGGAGCCATGCTGAATAGCATGGGCCTCATGGCTCCAGAAGTGATGAGTCATTGTCAACGATAGTCAAAGAGGACAGAAAAAGAAGAGATCTGCTGTTTCATGGGCCGCGTGTGACTCAGGTACACGGGCAGCAAGCGACTGTCGGACAGAGGAGGCTGCGAAGTCGGGCTGGCCCAATCCGGGTGCATGGGCCAGAAGCAGTAGAAGACCCAATGGTCTGTTGACCAGGACTGACTCAGGTACACGGGCGGTGAGCGATTGCCGGGCTGAGAGAGCTGCGGAGTCGGGCCGGCCCAATCCGGGTACCTGGTGCAAAGTTGGTGGAGGCTTTGTCAGTTTCGGCGCAAAACTGACAACCGTTGATCTTGTATCCGACTGTCCAGAAGAGAAGCCGTAGTCGCTACGAAAGCTTAGCTTCCGGATAAGTCATCTGTAACTCTAGGCCCACAATCAGTCAGTCGTGTATGTAAAAATACCTAAGGGCAGTAGAGTCTTTTTCTTTATTCTTGCGTCTGTAAAAACCCTAAGGGGCTGGTAGAATATTCCTAGTGTTGGGCAGCCTATAAATAGGACCCCAATCCCTAGGGTTTGGACTACCCCTTCTAGAATTCACTTTTTAATCCATTGGGTCATTTTGCCTCTCACGTTCTCTCTCCTGTGTGCGCCGCCAGGCACTGGTTCATCCCTTTTTGCCTTGCATTTACTTTGCTCCTGTGAGATTGAATTCTTTGTTAGTTGTTGAGGTGTGTGCGTTGATTCCTCTGATTCAAGAAGCTTCGGTTTGTTGTGCTGGTTGATTTTATTCCTGAGGATGTGTCTCTGTTGCGTGTGTTCTTCATGAGAAGTAGTACTAGTTCTTGCTGTTGCAAGTAGTACTGCTACTGTAGCTACAGTACTCACTGCCAGCTTTTTACCTTCTACCGCACAGCTTTTTGATCTAAGCAGACTGGATTGAATGCCTTTTTGACTGTTTTCAGGCGAAGCCATCATCTCAGTTTCGAAGCCTCTCAGCTCCGTGAGGCAGGCTTCGAACGTATATCCTCAGAGGCTTCGTTCGAACTTCGGACTGCATTTTTGTTTTCTGTGTCTTGCTTCGAAGTATTTTTAAACTGACAGCGTCTCTACTTTGAACGTTTGTGCGAAGGTACTCCGATTTGAGCCCCTCGAAGTCCTCACTTCCACGGGTTTCGAAGTTGACTTCGGAGCTTGTTGCTCTGTTAGACTTCGTTTTGTTTTCTCTGGCGCGTATCAGCCTTCGCCTCTCGGTTTGAAGCTTACTCCTTTCGAAGGTAGAGCGTAGGCTTCAAATTTGGTTTTCTGTCGTGTGACAGGCTTCGCTTCTTTGTTCGAAGGTAGTCCGTCTGTGTGTTGCATTTGAAGTTTCCTGTTCGAGGGTTAAGTTCGAAGTGCTTGGTTCGAAGCTGTGTCCGAAGCCTTGCCTTCGAAGTATATACTTCGAAGCAGGCTCCGGCTCTGTCATACTTCGCTTTGAAGCATACTTCGCTTCTTGCCATTTTGAACTAGGCTAGACCAAAACACCTTCGGCATCTTCGACATGCTTCGCAACTGACCTCCGAAGCAGGCTTCGTCACCAACCTCCGAAGCAGACCTCGACGGGCGAAGCAGGCTTCGCCAAGTTCCGAACAGGAGACAAATATGGACAGTAACTTCTCATTTCACTTTACATATACTTAGATCATTTCATTGGGAAGTCTAGGCCTGATATACAGTATTCATCTAGTTGCACGTCTTTAATAGTTCTCTATTTATCATCAGTTGCTTCTAGGTTAGATACCTTTAGACTTAGGCCTTCTGTTTATTTTCTGCTGCTTAAGTTTTTTTGAGGTGCGTTGGGTATTGGGTACAGGCCATTGATTCGAAAGAAATTTTAAAGCGCCCATTCACCCCCCCTCTGGTCGCTACTTTCGGTCCTACAAGTGGTATCAGAGCAAGGTTAGGGTTTTTCCATACCTTAACCGGTTCTAAACCCCAGTAGTGACCATGACGTCTCCTGGCAAGGTCCCGTCCTTGGAAGCCTATGGCTATAATTATTGGAAGACTCGCATGCGAGCCTATCTCATGAGCCAGGGTTCGGACATTTGGGATATTTGTGTTCACACCATGTTTGTCATATTGCTAGTTACTGAGCAGGGTACTGCTGGTATCATTGCTCAGCATCTGAGCAACAGTAAGGCTGTGAACATTCTGTTTTCTGGTTTAGGTCCCACTGAGTTTGAGCATGTGAGTCATCTCTCCACTGCGAGAGAGATTTGGGCTACCCTCAAGGCACACCATGAGGGAACAGCACAGGTCAAGGCTCGGCTCTATCAGACCTACCAGCGTGAATATGAGAATTTCACACAGAAGCCGGGTGAATCTGTTGAGGCTTTGTTTGGTCATTTTCAGTCGATCATAAACAAGCTTCGGGACAATAAGGCTGAGGGTGCTCAGTTAGTCTCAGATCATGAGCAGGCGCTCAAGGTTCTCCATACCTTGGACCCAAAGATCTGGGAGATCAAGGTATCCTCTATCGTTGAGAGCACTTCTTACGATACCTTGACCATTTCTGAGTTGTTTAGCAAGCTGAAGGCCACTGAGGTAGATATCCAGCTGAGATCAAATCTCACTGGTTCTGGATCAAAATCCCTGGCCCTTGCTACACCTTCTGTTGATCCCTCTTCTGTGAGTTGTGCTGGGTTCTCTTTGATGTCTATCACTGAGGACCAGCTAGAGTTATTGGGAGATGATGATTTGTGTCTTTTTAACAACCGGGTACGTCGTGTCTATGATAAGAGAATGTTCAAAAGACACGGCACAAAATCCAGATGCTTTGAGTGTGGTGATCCAGGACACTTCATCGCCGACTGCCCCAAGCGCAATGGATACAAGAAGAGTACTGGTGGCAGCTTCCATGACTCCGGCAAGCACGAGAGCTCATCCTTCAACAAGGGCAAGCCGAAGACTCGATTCTTCAAGAAGGCCCTGAAGGACTACCGGCGAGAGAACAAGAAGCGCGACAAGGCCTTCTTCGCCGAGATGGAGAAAAGCTACTCCAAGCGGTCCACGTCTTCTTCCTCTTCATCGAGCTCAAGCGATGAGGAGATCGCCATTAGGAAGGGGAAGGACAAGGACGATCCGGCGGGCCTCTGCTTCATGGCCTTCGGAGACAAGCCGAAGAGCCACTCACACCAGCGCCGAAGATCCTGCAAGAGCTTCTGTTCAATGGCTCTTGGGGATAGGGAAGAAAAGAGCTCCTCCGATGACTCCAACGACGACGACAACAAGGTATCATCTTACGAGCGCGAAATCATTGATTTACTTGAGAGCAATCGTCAGGAGTTGAAATATCGGGAAAAACTGCTTAGGGGGGCTAAGAAGAGGATAGATGAGTTAGAGAGTGAGCTTGTCGTGGCTAACGGCAGAATTGAGAGTCTATCTTCTTCCCCTTGCTTGGGTGATAGCAGTGAGTGCCCGAAGTGTGAGGTGCTTCTGTGTGACCTGTCGACTTTGAAGTCCAGGTACACAGAAAGGGTTGATGAGAGGGACACTTTGGCCACTGAGCTTGAAAGCGCTCAGCTGGAGCTAAAAGATGCTCAAGCCACTGTCGTCGCACCCTGTGTTAATTGCCCATCTCATCTAGCTGTCTTAGCTGAGCTGAAATCCAAGGGCGATGAACAGTTGGGTGATTTGGAGAGGTTGAGAGCTGAGCTTGCGCAGACTAGGCTAGAGCTTGAGACATTATCAGTTCCACCCACTGTCTGTGAGAACTGCCTGTCTCTTAGAATGGAATTGATTAAGCTAAAAGCTGAGAAGTCTGTCCAAGTAGAGAGTGAGTGTGAGACCTGCTTGTCTCAGGTAGAGGTTCTAGCTTCCTTGAGAGAGGAGCTAGCAGATTCTCAGAATGAGAACTTTTACCTCCGTTCTATCCTGAGTTGGATCAGTGCCAGAGAGCCACAGCTTGGCATGAAGATCCAGCAGTTCAAGAGGCAGGATGGGTTTGGAGTAAGTTATACCTACACCAAGGCTGACTTTGAGAGCGCCATTAGCCGGGCAGTGGAGTGGAGCAAAATGACTCCAGAGCAGACGTATCCCAAGACTCATTCCACTGAGACCTCCCAGGCTTGTCAGCCCAAGGATGGAGTGATTAATGAACCACCCAAAGCTCCACCCAAGAAGCCTATCTGGGTTCCTAAGCCGAAACACCTCCACTCTTCTCTAGACTCTCTTCCTGGACCTTCTCAACCCAAGAAGACTACACCTAACACCACCAAGCCCAAACATCCCAAGCCTCAACCACATCCCAAGAAGCCCACCTATCATTGTGAGTACTGTCAGAGAGACGGGCATCTTGCGGAGTTTTGCTTCAGAAGGAAGCGGGTTGAGAGAGCAGAACGGGCTCGTAGTGTTCAGGAGCAGTTCTACCAGCAGGGTGGTAGACTGCGTGTTCCTCGGCGTGAGGAGAGGCTGGAGGCCAGGCCGCGTCGTGTAGGTGGTGGTAGAGGAGACAGCTTTCTTGCCCGTGCTCCAGTTGGTGGTGTCCGCTCCGGCAGAGTTCCAGACCGTGTTGGCTACGGTTCTGGACCTCGTGGTCGCAGGGTTAGGAAGAACCGAGGACCGCGCTTTGAGCCGCGTTTTGGTCCAAACTCTTTTGATGGTTTTCGCTTTCCATCTTTTGAGCAGATGGCTCGACACTGGTTTAGCTCTTTTGCTAAACCTGGTGCCGGACCATTTGCTCCCACTTACAGCCACTGATTGTGCAGGATCGGGGACTGGAGGACGTTTGGATCATGGACTCAGGATGCTCCCGCCACATGACGGGACATCGCAGATGGTTCTCCAGTCTCACTCCCCCGAGCTCCAAAGAGTACATCACGTTCGGGAACAGCGGTCAAGGGAAAGTAAGTGGCATAGGCTCAATTCGCATTTCAGATCATTTCTCTTTAAAGAATGTTGCTTTGGTTAAAAATTTGAACTTCAACTTGATTTCTGTTTCGCAACTTCTTGAGGATGGTTTGGAAGTGCGTTTTAAGAAGGGTAATTCTTCTGTGGTTGATTCTAGAGGGTCTTTGATTTGCCAGATTTTACCATTCGGCAAAGTTTTTCGAATTGACTTCTCTAGTTCTTTTGGCCCTTCTTGCTGTTTGATTGCTAGATCTTTTTCTGAGCTCTGGAAGTGGCATAGGAGGTTAGGTCACTTGAGTTTTGATCTGCTAGTCAGGTTAAGCTCTATGGACTTCATCTGAGGATTGCCCAAGCTTAAGATGGAGAAAGATCTAGTTTGTCATCCCTGTCGTCATGGGAAAATGGTTGCCGCTTCTCACTCACCTGTGACTCAGGTGATGACTTCGTATCCGGGTGAGCTTTTACATTTGGACACTGTAGGTCCTGCTCGGGTACGCTCAGTTGGTGGGAAGTGGTATGCACTTGTGATTGTTGACGACTTTTCTCGATTCTCGTGGGTTTTCTTTTGGAGTCTAAGGATGAAACTTTTCAATTTGTTCATGACCTGATTTTGAAGCTGAAGAATGAGAACAATGGTCGGATGCGAGCAATTCGCTCCGACAACGGCTCTGAGTTCAAGAACTCTCAGTTCGTCAGCTTTTGTAGTGATCAGGGTCTGGACCATCAGTTTTCTTCTCCTTACACTCCCCCACAGAATGGCGTTGTGGAACGAAAAAACCGCACGCTAGTCGAGATGGCCAGGACAATGCTCGATGAGCACATGACTCCTAGGCATTTTTGGGCTGAAGCCATGAACACGGCTTGCTATCTGGCCAACCGCATCTTTCTTAGAGCTTACCTTGGTAAGACATCATATGAAATGCGGTTTGGCAGACAGCCCAAGGTGAGCCACTTGCGAGCGTTTGGCTGCAAGTGCTTTGTGCTCAAGAAGGGAGGGCACTTGGACAAGTTTGAGTCTCGTTGTTGGGATGGTGTTTTTCTTGGCTACGCTTTGCATTCTCGAGGTTTTCGTGTTTGGAACCTCGAATCCCAGCTGCTTGTCGAGACTTGTGAGGTTTCATTTGATGAGTCCTTACCTTCTTTGACTCCTTTTGAGCTTTCTGGTGATGATGAGCTCGGAGAGTCCATCTTCGAGGAAGATGAGGATACTCCAGCTGCTGACGAGGGTGGGCCTTCTGCATCCCCCGCAGAGCCCACACCTTCTGAGACTTCGACTGAGGATGAGGGCGAACCTCAGATCACTTCTTCCACTCCGATCGAGCCCCCTCAGTCGAGTCCAGAGGTGCCTGCTGATGACTCCGGTGAGGTGACTTCAGATCACCAGGGAACCCGAGCAGTTCAGCGTGACCATCCCTCAGAGCTCATCATAGGTGATTTGACTGAGAGAACTTTGCGTTCTTTTGCCTCTCTTGCTGTGTTTGCTGAATCTGCGTTTGTTGCATCTTTTGAGCCCAGAGATGTTTCTCATGCTCTTTCTGATTCTAATTGGATTAATGCTATGCAAGAAGAGCTTGAGAACTTTGTCCGCAACCGGGTTTGGACACTAGTTGAGCCGCCACCAGGATGCAACCCCATAGGCACCAAGTGGGTATTCAAGAACAAACAAGGTGAAGATGGGGTTGTGGTGCGCAACAAAGCTCGACTAATTGCCCAGGGTTATTGCCAGAAGGAAGGTATTGACTTTGAAGAAACCTTCGCCCCTGTTGCCCGTCTTGAGTCCATTCGCATTCTTTTAGCTTTTGCCGCTTCGAAGGGTTTTAAGCTTTTTCAAATGGACGTTAAGAGTGCTTTTCTGAACGGGTTCATAGAGGAGGAAGTTTATGTTAGGCAGCCCCCCGGCTTTGAGAACCCTAAGTTTCCTCGACATGTTTTTAAGTTGCATAAAGCTTTATACGGGTTGAAGCAAGCCCCCAGGGCTTGGTATGACCGGTTAAAGCAATTTTTGTTGGGGAAGGGCTTTGTGATGGGTTCTGTGGACAAAACTCTTTTCTTGCTCAGAGATGCTTCAGATTTCTTCGTCGCTCAGATTTATGTGGACGATATTATCTTTGGCGGTACTACTGATTCTCTTGTGTCCAAGTTTTCTGAGCAGATGGACAGTGAGTTTGAGATGAGCCTCATGGGTGAGCTCAAGTACTTTTTAGGGCTCCAGATCAAGCAGACCAAGGACGGCACCTTCATCCACCAAGGTAAGTACACTCGTGATATGTTAAAGAAATTAGACTTTGGTGGTGAATTGAAGCCGCAGATGACCCTGATGGGCACTTCTGGGGGTCTGGACAAGGATGAGAGCAGCGTCAAGGTCAATGAAAGGGATTTTCGAGGGATGATCGGTTCGCTGTTGTACTTAACGGCAACAAGACCAGACATACAATTTGCCGTGGGACTTTGCGCGCGTTTCCAGTCTTCACCACGCGCGTCTCACTGGCAGGCTGTCAAGCGCATCTTCAGGTATCTCACTTATGCGCCCGATCTCGGTCTTTACTATTCAGCATCATCATCTCTTGATTTATCTGGCTTTTCGGATGCCGACTTTGGTGGGTGCCGGTTGGATCGCAAGTCGACTTCCGGTACTTGCCAGTTTCTTGGTTCTTCTCTTGTCTCTTGGTCTTCTCGAAAGCAATCTGGAGTTGCTCTTTCGACCATAGAGGCTGAGTACGTAGCTGCTGCTAGCTGCTGCTCACAGTTGGTTTGGATGATTTCCACTTTACGAGATTTTGGGTTGTTCTTTCCTACCAGAGTTCCATTGTTTTGCGACAGCACCAGTGCTATTAGTGTAGGGAAAAACCCGTGTCTCCATTCAAAAACCAAACACATTGATGTGCGCTTTCACTTCTTGCGGGATCAATATGAGAAAGGTGTCATTGACCTTGTTCATGTTGATACCCATCATCAGTTGGCTGATATCTTCACCAAACCCCTAGATCAATCTACATTTGAGCGTTTACGAGGGGATTTGGGTGTTGTGTATCCTTTTTAGGATATTTTCCGTCAGTGTACTTTCTTCTTTACTCTTTTCTTGAGTCTTTTTGTGTGTGTTCATACCTTGCATATTCACATATCACACTTTAGAGATGCTTCTGTTATGTGATTGAACTGTTTTACTTATTCTAGCTGGTACATGCTTTTGATTACTTGTCAATGATCATGTCTTGTCTCAGTTTGCTTGATAAGTCTGATATCTGTCATATGCATGGCTTTTATGCTTTACAATTGAAAAATGATCACCATTGCTTCTGGTAACTAGCATGCGTAGGCTGAATGCTCTTGCTATCTGTTGCATGCCTTGTAGCTAGTTCCTGACTTAGATGCAAATATGCAACTTGGACATCTGTATGCTTTAAACATGGAAATGTGCTATAAAATAATGAAAAACCAGAAAAATGAAAATTCCATGCCTTTTTATGCTTAAAATTTAAAAGATCTAGGTGGGTTTGTCTTGTCGCATTGCATTGTTCTGGACTGCGTACCATAGCACTTTGGTATGAACTAGGACACTGTAGTGTATGCCAAGACCAATGTCTTAAGCTTCTGATGGTCCAGTTCTGGCCTAGGCTTGACTTGGTCGGTCAGCATAAGGTTTGACATGCAAATAACCCCTGGCAAAAATGAAAAAGGGAAAAGAAAAAGCTTGAAAATTGAAATGATAACAAGTTTGCTGAAGCACTTTGTTTTTGGACAATGCTTATCTTGGTAGATATCAGTTAGCTTTTGCATCTCATGCTTTACCTTGCTTGTTTATTGGACCATGTGGTGATGCTTTTGTTTGCAAAAACTGAAAAATGCGTGCAAATGACTTTCTTTAGATATCATCTGTTGCACTGATCATGCCATGTATCGTTACAGTATGTCTTTTGCTGTATTTGTTAGATGTTGTAATTGCAGTCAATCATATCTGAGAAGCATGCTTTCTACACTCCTTATGCACTCCAGTTGAATTCACTGCATATTTTGAGGGGGAGTTGCATTTCAGGGGGAGTCTGTGTCTCTATTGAGTGCTTGATGAGTTCACTTGTCAACAAGGGGGAGAAAATTTGGGATCAGAGTTTAAGGGGGAGTTCTTACTCTGTTGATATCCTTGTTGTTCTAAAATCACACTCATTTTGAGCTTTTACGTTTTGGTTAACCATAATGACCGTTTCTTGCTTCTGTTTGGCTTTTGGTCATTAGGGTTAAACTTTTACCCTATTTTTCTTCTTCTTTGTTTTCTTGTGTTTTGTTTTCGTGTTTCCACATTTGCTCGCAGGTGCTGAAGAGCTGAAGAAGAGGAGTGTTGACAATGCACTCATCAAGGGGGAGATTGAGGAGCAATGCTGAATAGCATGGGCCTCATGGCTCCAGAAGTGATGAGTCATTGTCAACGATAGTCAAAGAGGACAGAAAAAGAAGAGATCTGCTGTTTCATGGGCCGCGTGTGACTCAGGTACACGGGCAGCAAGCGACTGTCGGGCAGAGGAGGCTGCGAAATCGGGCTGGCCCAATCCGGGTGCATGGGCCAGAAGCAGTAGAAGACCCAGTGGTCTGTTGACCAGGACTGACTCAGGTACACGGGCGGTGAGCGATTGCCGGGCTGAGAGAGCTGCGGAGTCGGGCCGGCCCAATCCGGGTACCTGGTGCAAAGTCGGTGGAGGCTTTGTCAGTTTCGGCGCAAAACTGACAACCGTTGATCTTGTATCCGACTGTCTAGAAGAGAAGCCGTAGTCGCTACGAAAGCTTAGCTTCCGGATAAGTCATTTGTAACTCTAGGCCCACAGTCAGTCAGTCGTGTATGTAAAAATACCTAAGGGCAGTAGAGTCTTTTTCTTTATTCTTGCGTCTGTAAAAACCCTAAGGGGCTGGTAGAATATTCCTAGTGTTGGGCAGCCTATAAATAGGACCCCAATCCCTAGGGTTTGGACTACCCCTTCCAGAATTCACTTTTTAATCCATTGGGTCATTTTGCCTCTCACGTTCTCTCTCCTGTGTGCGCCGCCAGGCACTGGTTCATCCCTTTTTGCCTTGCATTTACTTTGCTCCTGTGAGATTGAATTCTTTGTTAGTTGTTGAGGTGTGTGCGTTGATTCCTCTGATTCAAGAAGCTTCGGTTTGTTGTGCTGGTTGATTTTATTCCTGAGGATGTGTCTCTGTTGCGTGTGTTCTTCGTGATAAGTAGTACTAGTTCTTGCTGTTGCAAGTAGTACTGCTACTGTAGCTACAGTACTCACTGCCAGCTTTTTACCTTCTACCGCACAGCTTTTTGATCTAAGCAGACTGGATTGAATGCCTTTTTGACTGTTTTCAGGCGAAGCCATCATCTCAGTTTCGAAGCCTCTCAGCTCCGTGAGGCAGGCTTCGAACGTATATCCTCAGAGGCTTCATTCGAACTTCAGACTGCATTTTTGTTTTCTGTGTCTTGCTTCGAAGTATTTTTAAACTGACAGCGTCTCTACTTTGAACGTCTGTGCGAAGGTACTCCGATTTGAGCCCCTCGAAGTTCTCACTTCCATGGGTTTCGAAGTTGACTTCGGAGTTTGTTCCTCTGTTAGACTTCGTTTTGTTTTCTCTGGCGCGTATCAGCCTTCGCCTCTCGGTTCGAAGCTTACTCCTTTCGAAGGTAGAGCGTAGGCTTCGAATTTGGTTTTCTGTCGTGTGACAGGCTTCGCTTCTTTGTTCGAAGGTAGTCCGTCTGTGTGTTGCATTCGAAGTTTCCTGTTCGAGGGTTAAGTTCGAAGTGCTTGGTTCGAAGCTGTGTCCGAAGCCTTGCCTTCGAAGTATATACTTCGAAGCAGGCTCCGGCTCTGTCATACTTCGCTTTGAAGCATACTTCGCTTCTTGCCATTTCGAACTAGGCTAGACCAAAACACCTTCGGCATCTTCGACATGCTTCGCAACTGACCTCCGAAGCAGGCTTCGTCACCAACCTCCGAAGCAGACCTCGACGGGCGAAGCAGGCTTCGCCAAGTTCCGAACAGGAGACAAATATGGACAGTAACTTCTCATTTCACTTTACATATACTTAGATCATTTCATTGGGAAGTCTAGGCCTGATATACAGTATTCATCTAGTTGCACGTCTTTAATAGTTCTCTGTTTATCATCAGTTGCTTCTAGGTTAGATATCTTTAGACTTAGGCCTTCTGTTTATTTTCTGCTGCTTAAGTTTTTTTGAGGTGCGTTGGGTATTGGGTACAGGCCATTGATTCGAAAGAATTTTTAAAGCGCCCATTCACCCCCCCTCTGTTCGCTACTTTCGGTCCTACAGATGTCACTCAAACCGCCCTTAACCGTGGGCTCGGCTTTTTGAAAAGATTTAAACTCTGATCAAAGGTATACTACTATACCCATACCACGAGAACTCGTGCCAAAACCTTTAGCATGAGATGCTCCAACTCAAAATCATCCTCTTATAGGTTTCATATGGCACCCCAATGCGTTGGGCCAACGACGTACCCCCTCTTGAGCCTCGTCGGTACAAGCCACCCGCAGGTGTCACTTGCCCCTCCACTATGGTGCTTTAAGTGGGAACGCTCCATACCTACAGTTAGGATTTACCCATTAGACTTGTGGTTAGTACGAAAGTGTATTGCAACGGATCCCGCAGACTAGTCCTTATAGTGCACCGGGTGCGACTAACCAATGCCCTCGCTTGCACCCGGAACCCACCATGCTAATATACTAAACCATAACTCCAAGACAAATAGAATTCCTAGGATGAGAGTAATGAGGATCATATAATAAAATCCAAATTTCTACGACTCGTTTTTATTCTATAGCGGTTGTGTCGATATATTGGACACTATCTAATATTAATACTATTACGGTGACAAGGAGTTTTTAGCTCAATAGCATGGCTTGGGTTTGCACTTCAAGCTCGGGGATCTAAATAAATATAATATAAGGCTTTCAATTTTACTAATGCATTTATAACCTATAGGATTTAGCGATATTTTCATAAAATTAGGTTCAATATGCTCAAAAATTAGTTTGGTGACTTGCCTTAGTGAATGGAGATGGTGGAACCTCGGGATAAAACTTTGGCTCCTCGGCGTCGAAATCTTCTCAGCCCGCAGAACAAGAACAATAAACAATTAAAATAAGTAAAATAGACATTATAAACATTTCAGTTAAATTGGTTAAAGTTATAGAGAATTAAAGGAGGGATTTTCTGGAATTTGAATGGTGAAATTTTGAGTTAAAATGAAGTAGATAAGAAATTTTAAAGTTTAAGAATAATTTTCTTGGTTTTTAATTTTAATAATAAAGAATACAAGAATATTAATTAAATTAGTTTAAAGAGATAAATCTTCTAAAATTTGAATGGTAATTTTAGAGTCAAAACACAGAAAATATGGATTATTGAAGTTCAGATTTATTCACATGAAACGATAGAACTGTAAAAAGGAAAGAAATAATTGTGATATTATTCTTTCATATTAAATGATGCGGTCGATACGAAATCAACACACTCACTTGGATAGAATACAATGGAATGATTGAGCTTGAGTTGAGACAAGGGTAGATCAGAACATAATTAATAAGGATGTCGTCAATATAGTAGAATCAACTACATGATGGATACAACGATTTAATTAGCTACATAATATTAGCAATTTGATTGAATTAGTGGGAAGATGGATCCAATGAATAACATGATGATCGTCAAGGAATAAGATCAATAAATAACAGTATTAGATGACGGGTTGAAACAGGATAACACTGATATGATATACAAAATAGAGTTACAGCCAAGATTGCGATACGACAAATCTATTTTATTGAAATGGATTAAGAAACATAGAACCAAAGGTATGACATAATAGATATCAATAGATATGATAATAAGGTATATGGAACGGCATCCTAAAATAATGAATTAATTGTAATGAACATAACATAGCCTAGTAATTGAGTAATGTAAGATAACATGATTCTTCATAATGGATCAAGGTCATTGGACGGTGAAATAAAATATAGAACTAAGTTTATATTTAACGATGGATAACTAGATACGATAATAAATCAACTATAGCATAGCGAACAGATCGAGATGAATGGAAACAACTATTAGTAGGGAATACACTAGGAGATCAGAATAGATAAATAAATGGAACGGAACAATTAAATACACACACGCATAATAATATAATCGAAAAGATTGGAAAATAAGTGTATAAGGACGGTGAAAAAGATGTCGCGACTGTGGTGGTAGGGAAACAAATTTAACGAATAGATTATAACAAAATAGGACAACTTAGGATAGATTTAGATCATGAATAATGATAAAATGAATTAGTTCAAAATAAGATTAATGATCAACCAAATAATGGATCAATTTTAGTAAATTTATAAATATAAAAGGAGGGTATCCTCACTAGGAAAAAGTGTAGGAACAAGGGCTATAACTTCATCTGTCTACGTCGAGGAGGCAAGGGAAGGCAGCAACGAGGTGCGGTGGCCGGCGGTCGGTGGATCTTGGTGGGTAGCAGGGGCGACGGCGGCGGGTGCTGCTCGGTGGGCGGCGCGTGGTGCATGGAGGTGCTCCGGCGGTCCGCAACTCATTCAGAGGGGATACCAGGCAGGAGTATACGACAGGAGTCACGATGGTGCGTACGGAGACGGCGGAGGTGATCTATGGTGGCCGGAATCGGTTGCCGGAGACGGAATAGGGGCGACGGCGGAAGAAAAGTGAGGCGGTGCTCCGGAATCACGAGGTTTGGTGATTTTGGGATGCGGAGATGCGGAGTGGTGGCGGGGGTTTTATAGGGGAGTCTAGCGCCATAAGGAAAATAGTAATAAATCCGGCGGAAATCAGGATTTCTGGTGGTGAGGGCACTGATTTGGGGATTTTTCACCGGAGAAGAAGAATATGACATGTGGGACCGGAATGTCAGCCGGCGAAACAATGCGAGCGCACGCAGGCGAGAATAGTTGGCACAGGAAAGGGAAAGTGGGGTCCACGCGCATTGGTGGGGCCCACGGTGGCATGCGCGCTGCAACGGTATTTATTTCCTAATTTTATTAATTTATTTCCTAATTTTATTAATTTATGAAATGGTATTTTAATTATTAGTATAGTTTAAAAGTCCTTAAAAATTAATGGAAACAATCATAGGGTATATTCTTGACATGGAGAATTTATCATAAATTTTTCAAACTGAAATTTTAATTCTTTATTAGTTTAGTCCTTTAATTAGTCAAACTCAATTTCTTCATTTAATATTTTATTTTCTCTGATTTATTTTAAATGAAATTTTTAGACCCATATTTTAGCTTTCTTATTTATCAATTTACATTGAATCTTTTCTTGAAATTCATTTATTAATTACTTTATTTTATTTTTAACGCCTGACGAAAATCAGGGTGTTACATCCTCTGCTTGCTCCACCCATTCCCCGGTGATCCAATCGACGATGTCCAATGAAGTCCACGTGAATAAGCTCACGAGCATCGTTATTCGAGCAGCGCCTCTACGAAGTCCACACGTACAGTGAGATGATCTTATGCCGGCGTGCTAGCACCGATCGTAAGAACCGGGAGAAATCCCTATCTCAACTATTGAGATCAAGAAGGGAGAGGAGAGATTCTTGGAGGCTAGGGTTTAGATCTAATCTGAACTATAACTAATATGTTCTACATGACCTCCTCCTCCCTTTATATAGAGCTAGGACCCTAGGACCAAATCCACATTAAGGCCCCACAGATCTAATCTATTTCACCTGTCTCAAAACTTCTGATATGATTCAAGCGATCATACCAAGCCCTTGAGGCTTGTTTCAAACCATACAAACTTTTTGTAACTTGAAAACCTCTTTGGGAAACTTTGGGTTTTCAAAACTGGGGGCTTCCTTTCTTCGTCTATGTATCCATTTAAAAATGCACTTTTGACATCCATGTGAAAAATCTTAAAACCATATTAAGTATCAAATGCCAAAAGTATGTGAATAGACTCAAGACGGGCAATAGGGGCAAAAGTTTTCTCAAAATCAATACCCTCTTTCTGGCAAAAACCCTGGACAACTATTCGAACCTTGTTGCGCATCACAACCCCATGTTCACCTTGCTTGTTCTTATTCGAGAAAATTACTCACATGCCATTATAATTTTTAGAAATTTCTTACATGCCACTATCAGTGACTGTGACGGCCCCATCTGTTAGTGACACGTCGATGGCATATTGGCAAACCGTGAAAATTATAATGACACAGAAAAAATTAACCCTTGTTCTTAAACACCCACTTGGTGTCTATGGGGTTGTATCTAGGTGGCATCTCAACTAGTGTCCAAACCCGATTATGAAAAAAAAATTCAAGTTCTTCTTACATGGCACTAATCTAATTAGCATCAGTGAGTTGTGGTAGATGATCACGCTGGACTGTTTGGGACCCTTGACGCTCACAAGTCACCTCTCCGGAATTAGCAGTAGGTACCTAAAAAGTCGACAGAGGAGGCTCGATCGAAGTGTAATCAGTGATCAGTGGTCCGTCCTCATCATCAGTCGTCGACTCAGAGTGTGTGAGGTATGCTGGCTGTGCAGACGCCCCACCTTCACCATCAGTAGGAGCATCTTCCTCATCCTCAAAGAAGGGCTCTCCTAGCTCATCATCTCTTGAAATCTCAAAAGAAGCGGTAATTGAAGGCATAGATTCATCAAAGGAAACCACACAAGTTTCTACCAACTACCGGGAGTCAAAATTCTAAACTCAAAAGCCTCGAAAATGCAAAGCATAACCAAGAAAAACTCTATCCCAACAGCAAGACTCAAACTTGTCCAAATGTCCTCCCTTCTTGAGCACAAAGCACTTGCACCCTGTAGGACCGAAAGTAGCGACCAGAGGGGGGTGAATGGGCGCCTAAAAATTCTTTCGAATCAATGGCCTGCTCCCAACACCCAACGCTCCTCAAAAGACTAAGCAACAAAGCGTGAACAGATTGCCTAAGTTTAAAGGTATCTAGCCTAGAAAACACTGGTGCTCTAGACAGAGAGAACACCAATACAGTGCTGATGAGGCAGATTAACAGAATGTTCAAATCATAGCAGATAAAACTTCTCAGCAGATGATCTAAGTATACATGTAAGGAGATGAGAAGTTATTGTTCAAATTTGTCTCCTGGTCGAAACTTGGCGAAGCCTGCTTCGCTGTGTCGAAGCCTGCTTCGCAAAGTCGAAGCCTGCTTCAGAGTCCCTTGTCGAAGTCTATCGAAGGGTGTCGTGAAAATCCCGAAGGTTTGTGGAAGCTAGCCTAGTTCAAGTGTGACAAAGTACGAAGTATGCTTCGAAGCGAAGTATGACAGTATCGAAGCCTACTTCGAACAGCGTACTTCGAAGTCTAAACTTCGAACAGAAGGCTTCGGACAAAGTTCACAGAAAAGCAACCTTCGAAAGATAAGCGAAGCCAAACACACAGCAGCAAGATGAAATCGAAGCCTACTCTCTACCTTCGGGGCTAGCTTAACTGAGGTATGACCACCGGAGTGGTAACCTTTGAACCGAGGACTAACTTCGGCAGACAAGCTCCGAACCCACACACTGTGACCTTCGAAAAATACAGCACCAGAAAGACCTCAGAAAAGCATACTCCGAGCGAAGTCTACCAGAGAGACATGCTTCGAAGCTAACTTCGAAGCCTGGCTAAGTATTGACTTTGGAGACCTTGAGTCGGAGTACACCTTCGCAAAGACTGTCGAAGTATGTCAAGCTAACAGACACTAAGCACAAAACATACTTCGAAGCTAGATTCACAGTACAAAAACGAAGTTGAAGTTCTAGCAAAGCCCTCGAAGAGGTCAGATCGAAGCTTGCCTCATGGAGCTGAGGGACTTCGAACAGAGAAGGGGGCTTCGCCAGAAACAACTAGAAAAGGGACTTGGCCCTGTCTACTGGATCAAAAAGCTACACAGGAAAAAGCAAGGCTAGAGTACTAGTGTACTGTTGCAACAGGAAGTAGTACTACTTGCTACAGTGCACAAGAACTAGTACTCACGTGAAGAACAAACCGAAGCAACCAGAGAAGCTTCTGCTCAGGAATAAATTCCCGCATGCATAACAAAGACGCAGAGTGTTGGGGGAAAATATCTCATCTTCAGGGTTATTGCCAAAGCAGCATGAAGACAGCCGACCAGTTCGAAGATTGTCCGAAGTCCATCTTCGAAGGTGTATGGAACCTGGTTCGAAGCCCGAAGGCAGGCATTGGTTCGAAGTATGTCTTCGAACCAAAGTCCTTCAGGATCTTTTCTGCCAGCTAAGATGGAAGACTTATCTTCTATCCTATTAGATTAGTCTTTTACCATTTTAGCCCTATTAAGGAAACCGAATAGTTTCCTTAATGTCGGTTGTAATAGAGGGGTAAATAGGTCTTTTCCTTAATGTTTAGGCCTATAAATACCCCCCATTTTACCCTGTAATGAGGACCGATTACAAGTGAATCAATATACACTTTCGAACTATTCTAAGTTATTATCCTTTCGGAGGCTTAGAACAGTTTGCTTCGCAAACACTTCGTTTGTTAGTTTCTTTTCTACAGAAACCTGTTAGCGTAATCTTTTACGCCAACAGTTGGCGCCGTCCGTGGGGAACCTAGTCCAAAAAACTTCGTTCTCTACCAACCTCTTGCATCATGCCTCCTAAGCGGAGCGCACCTCGCAATCCCACTCGGAGGTCCTCTCGGATCTCCGGAGAGATACCCTTCGACACAGTCGAAGTCGGAGGGTCTTCGACTATCCCTCCACCTCAAACTCCGCAAGGGGCTTTTATCCCTCGAGGATACGAAGCCTCTCCACCAACCCCTTCCACACTCCGACCACCCGGAGCCACTCTGCCACCCTCCATTCCGATTCAAACTGATCATACCAGCTCTCAAGACCCGGAAGGTCCTTCCGGAGGAGATGAAGATAGCCTTGGAGACATGGCCACTCAAATGGCCAATCTTCAAGCCGAAGTAGCGAGGTGGCGGCAAGAGGCTGCGAACAGGCTTCGTCCTCAAGCCACCCCAGCTATCCCCGAAGTGCACGAAGACGACGATCTTGATTATCCCGAAGCTCCGGAGAACGCCTCTTACGACAATGAATCTCCGTTGCATCCCGAGCTTCAGAAGGTTCGCTTCGATCCGAGGTTCAAAGCTTCAAAGCTTTGCAAGTATGCCGGAGACGAAGATCCTAGTGAGTTTGCGCGTTCTTATGCCCTAGCAATCGAGGCTAGTGGCGGAGACAGAGAAACTATGGCGAAGTGCTTCCCGTTAGCCCTTCAAGGAGTGGCGTTGAGATGGTTCTGGTCTTTAAAACCAGGATCAATCGCTTCATGGTCACAGTTGAAGAAGAAGTTCATAAGTAACTTTCAGGGCACCTTCGTGCCCCCCATGTCGACAGGGAGCCTTTTCCAAGTGAAGCAGCTCCCCGGAGAAACATTGAGACAGTACTTCAAGCGCTTCGCTCACACGAAGTCGCAAATCCGGGGGCTGTCTACATCTTCAGTGGTTGATGCGGCTCGGGAAGGCGTCAGTCATAAAGGCCTTCTGGATAAATTGCATCGAAAGAGCATCACTACGGTATCACAGCTGATGTCGTACTTCGAGGAGTACTCGAAGTCAGAAGAAGGTTGGCTTCGGAGGACTACTGCTACTTCGACAGTGTTGACAGAAGTTAAAGCAGAGGTGAAGACTTCGGCTCAGCCGCAAGAACCAGTCCCCGAAGTGCAACATGATAGAAGAAGAGGGCAAAAGCACCCTCGCTCTGAGGTCTTAAACATTGCACCCCCGCAGAAGTTTGCGCCAAGAGCTCCACAATCTGCGGGGAACAAGTCCAGCGGCTGGAGGCCGCCAGGGAAAACGGCTGGCAAGGGCCAGACCCTTTTTTGCTGTATTCATGGAGAGAATCGAAGCCATGCAACTGACACCTGCAAGGCTATTCTTACCCTTCGGGGAGAATACTTGGAGAGAACTTCGGGTCGAGGTAGTACCGACCGAAGTCCGGCAGCAGCAGTGCGCTCGGAGCCGGTCCAGGCTGTGGCGCGGATAGAAAATCTTGATGCTGCAAGGCATCCTCCGGTGGCCAATGTTATGCCACCTCCGAAGCAAGAAGAAGGGCAAGATAGAGGAAAGAGAGTAGTTCTCGCTATCTCCGGAGGAGGTACCCTCGGAAGCATGTCCAAGAGACAGCGAAGAGAGTACGTTCGAGAAGTAGGCCACATTGGGACTTCGTCATCTGCAGCTACAATGCCGGAGTGGTCTCATGTTCCAATATCTTTCTCTGCGGAGGATGCAGCTGGTATCAAGTTCCCGCATGCAGATCCATTGGTTATTACTGCTGATATTGCAGGAACAGAAGTTCGAAGGGTGCTAATTGACGGAGGTAGCTCGGCAGATATTATATTTGTACAAGCCTTCGATCAGTTATGCATTTCCCGGAAGCATCTCCTCCCAGCGGCTCGTCCTCTGCAAGGCTTTGCAGGACCTCCGCTAGATGCACTTGGCCAAATAGGCCTGGAAGTAACCTTCGGAGAAGGTTTACTAGCCCGAACTGAAGAAGTTATCTTTGATGTGGTGGACGCCCCGTATGCTTATAATGTCATCTTTGGGCGAGGCATGTTGAATCAGTTCGGAGCTGTGGTGCATCACAACTACTTGTGCATGAAGATGCCCACACAATCAGGAGTTCTGACAATCTTCGGAGATCAAGCCATAGCTCGGAGGGCAGAATATGGTCATGGTCCTCCTCTTGATCCGAGGCAAGTAAACAGTGTCCAAGATAATGGAGAAATTTTTTCAGCCTCCTCCGAAGCTTCGAAGAAGTCATTTCCAAGACCAAGTCCCGAAGGAGAAATTGCAACGAAGGTCATTGTCAAAGATGGTAAAGAATACACTTTTCAATTTGGTAAAGATTTACCTCCCGAAGTTGCAACTTCCTTGGAAAAGGTCGTAGAAGAAAATTTGGATGTCTTCGCTTGGTCTGACGAAGATATCACCGGAGTCGATCGGGATATTATTGAACATAGTTTTCTTGTAAACCCGAAGGCCCGGCCTGTTCGACAAGGGCTCCGGAAGATGTCCGCAGAGAGAGCTGCTTTAGCTAAGGACGAAGTTGAAAAACTGCTGAAGGCTGGGATTATCAGAGAAGTGGCCCATACAGAATGGTTAGCCAACCCAGTCTTCGTCAGGAAGAAGTCCTCCGGAAAGTGGCGCATGTGCATTGATTTCACATCTTTGAATAAAGCGTGCCCACGTGACCCCTACCCCATGCCCCGAATTGACCAGCTAGTTGACTCCACTGCAGGTTCGGAGTTACTAAGCTTCCTCGACGCGTATTCAGGTTATCATCAAATATGGTTGAAGCGCGAAGATGAAATCAAGACGAGCTTTGTAACTCCTTCGGGAGTCTTCTGCTATGTAAGAATGCCCTTCGGCCTAAGAAATGCCGGAGCTACTTTTTCAAGATTAGTTGCTAAGGCTCTAGGTCATCAATTAGGTCGCAATGTGGAGGCCTATATGGATGATATTGTAATAAAGAGTGCTTTAAAGCACCAACATAGCCTAGACTTAGCAGAAACATTCAATAGCCTTCGGGCATGTGGGATCCGCCTTAACCCCGAAAAATGTATATTCGGAGCTAAGGCTGGAAAGTTGTTAGGGTACTTAGTTTCAAGCAGGGGAATTGAAGCTAGCCCTACTCAAATAACTGCGCTGCAGAAGATGGCTCCTCCCGAGAATTTAAAGCAAGTGCGAAAGCTGACTGGACGTCTGGCCGCACTTAGCAGGTTTTTATCAAGGTCTGCGGAGAGGAGTTTGCCAATTTTTAAAGCTTTGAAAGGGTCCGAAGATTTTGCATGGACACCGGAGTGTCAGAAGAGCTTCGAAGATATTAAAGATTATCTCAGAAATCTTGCTACACTTACGGTGCCTATTGCGGACGAAACCCTACTCTTGTATCTTGCAGCCACAGGATCAGCTGTCAGCGCAGTCCTTGTCAGAGAAGCTGATATCAACGGGAAGTTGGTCCAAAATCCTGTTTATTTTGTATCCGAAGCATTGTCAGGAGCAAAGACAAGATATTCCGAACTTGAAAAGTTCGTTTATGCTCTGATAATGGCTTCGAGGAAACTAAGACATTATTTTTTGGCTCATAATGTAATTGTACCAACTTCGTATCCTTTAGGAGATATGCTCAGAAGCAAAGATTCCACTGGAAGGATTGGAAAGTGGGCAGTAGAGCTAGCACCCTTCGGCATATCTTTCCTGGCAAGGACAGCTATCAAATCTCAAGTTCTAGCAGACTTCGTAGCAGAGTGGACTCCACCTGCGAAGTTGACTCCGGAGAAATCAGACGACGGAGTTTGGACTATTTACTCCGATGGGGCTTTTCAAGCATCCGGACCAGGTATTGGGGCAGTATTAATTTCACTGTCAGGGCAAAGAGCAATGTACTCCGCAAGACTCAACTTTAAGTCTACCAATAATATAGCGGAGTACGAAGGAATATTATTGGGACTTCGGAAAGCACGTGCTCTAGGGGCTACAAGAATAATTATAAAAACAGATTCTCAGATAGTAGCAGGGCACGTAGACAAAAGTTTTCAGGTCCGACATCCACAGCTTGCAAAGTATTTGGAAGAAATTCGCAAAATCGAAGCACATTTCAAGGGTATTTCCATTCGGAGTATACCAAGAGCTGAAAACGTGCAAGCGGACATTTTAGCGAAGGCTGCTGCCGGAGCTGTGGATGTGCCCGACGAAGCTTTCTATGAGGAGCTCAATATACCTTCGGTGCCTCAAGTTGCTTCTGCAGAGATTTTATGCATTCCTAGTGCAGATTGGAAAGATTCAATCATAGAACTCTTGCAAGGAGGAACAAATTTGCCAGAAGAGCCCCAATTGTCAAGATTAAAGCTCAGAGCAAGAAACTATCAGTTAATCAACGGTATACTATACAAAGCCGGAGTATGCTCCCCTCTACTCCGATGTATATCTCAAGCCGAAGGCCAAGAAATTCTTCGAGAAATTCACGAAGGCCTTTGTGGAAGCCATTTAGCCCCTAGAGCTCTGGCAGGAAAAACACTTCGCCAGGGGCTTTATTGGCCCACAATAACAGCTGATGCGGAGAGCTTAGTCCGCACTTGCCAAGGATGCCAGTGGATGGGTCGACGGAGTCATCGCCCACCAACAGCTCTTCAAGTCATTGCTCCGGTATGGCCTATGGCCAGATGGGGTATGGATCTAATTGGTCCCTTTCCATTAGCAAAGGGAAATTTAAAGTTCGCAGTGGTAGCTATCGAATATTTTTCTAAGTGGGTCGAAGCAGAGCCCTTAACAGCTATCACTTCGAATAATGTACAGAAATTCTTCTGGAAAAACATTATTTGCCGGTTCGGAGTGCCTAGATATCTCACAGTTGATAATGGAACACAGTTCGATGCAGAACCCTTCAGGAAGTTTTGCGAAGACCTAGGCATTCAACTATGTTTTGCTGCAGTGAGACATCCTCAGTCGAATGGAGCTGTTGAGCGAGCTAATGGAAATATTTTATCAGGGTTAAATCGAAGAATAGTAGGGTTGTCAAAGGGACTGTGGACCGAAGAGCTTCCGAAGATTCTGTGGTCCATTCGGACTACGCAAACAAGGTCCACAGGTTTTACTCCGTTCAGACTACTATTCGGAGATGAAGCTATGACTCCAACGGAGCTCAAAGGGGGCTCATTTCGCAGCACCGAACCAGACGTCGAAGAAGAAAGACAAGCTTCGTTAGACTTGTCAGAAGAAACAAGACTTCGGGCTGTAGCTAATCTATCAAAGTATCATCAGCAGACGAAGACTTGGTATGACCCGAAGGTTAAGCTCAGCGAGTTAAGGCCGGGTCATCTTGTTCTACGAAGCATTATAGCACCAGGGAAGTTAGGCAATAAATGGGAAGGTCCATATCTAATCGTCCGCTCGGGACGCCCTGGTTCGTTTAAATTAGCTAATTTAGAAGGTGAAGAGTTAGCACATACTTGGCATGCGGAGCACCTAAAGCGATACTTCGCATAAGGGCTCCTTGTAATTCGCTTGTAATCACCTCTAAATTAATAAAGCATACACCCTGTGGCTTGCCTTCCCCTTGACGCTCCTAGTTTCCCGAGCGGACGCGCTGGGACAGAAGTCGTTCGAGAGGGAAGTGTTATCAAGCAGGGCTGTATTTCCGGACCTCGTACCCATAAAGTCGAGGCCTCCGGTGTGGTGGCTGAAATCCATCCGGAGCCCAAGCTGATACCTTGTAGGCATCCGTAAAAGAGCCAATACCACATTCTACGGAGTCCAAGCTTCGGCTGGTAGACTTCCGTAAAAAGAGCCGAAGGTGGCCAAAATCTGCGGAGTCCAAGCTGCAGCTTGTCAGACTTCCGTAAAAAGAGCCGAAGGTGGCCAAATTCTGCGAAGTCCAAGCTCCGGCTGGTAGACTTCTGCAAAAAAGAGCCCAAGTGGCCAAATTCTGCGAAGTCCAAGCTCCGGCTGGTAGACTTCTGCAAAAAAGAGCCCAAGTGGCCAAATTCTGCGAAGTCCAAGCTCCGGCTGGTAGACTTCTGCAAAAAAGAGCCCAAGTGGCCAAATTCTGCGAAGTCCAAGCTCCGGCTGGTAGACTTCTGCAAAAAAGAGCCCAAGTGGCCAAATTCTGCGAAGTCCAAGCTCCGGCTGGTAGACTTCTGCAAAAATAGCCGAAGATGGCTACAATTTCTGCGAAATCCAAGCTCCGGCTGGTAGATTTCTGCAAAAAACAGCCGAAGGTGGCTAAAGCAAAACAGCATTTAAGCCATGAGCTTCGAATGTTTGTTCATATAAGTCCAAAGTGACAAATTTCTTAAGACACTAAAGTGTCCTCGAAGTTATCTTAATTGATTTCTTTCGTAAAACAAACAAAGGTACCAAGTTACCATTCTTCTGACTACAAAGGTCAAAGACATTTCATAAGATTTCAAAAGATCTTTAAAAATGACAGAGGGGCTCCGAACCCCCAAAAAATTGTACTCCGAATTTTTTTTTTCTTTGCGCATAACCATCTTTGAATGCAGTTCGAAGTTGCTTATACCCAAAGAGGGGCTAGTGAATATGGAGACAATTTTAAATCGGCATTCATTATTGAAACAAATGTGTTTACAGATTACATTATGAAAAATTGGTATCTATACCAAGAAGGAATCGGAGACCTCTTCGGTCCCGAGAGCTAGGGGTGGAACGACTAGTTCCAACATCGGAAGTTCTAAGAACTTTGCGTTTAACTCTCTTTCTCCCCTTCGAAGCTCTAAAATCCTTCTGTTCTTGTTGAAGCTCGGCCCAAGTTCGAAGCCGCTCAGGACTTCTCTCCCAGCTTCTAAGACCTTCAGATCTTTTATTTTGGGCTTCACCTTCGTCTTCGGACCAGTTAGTGTCTTCAGAAGACGAGGTGTTTGCGTCGATTTCTTTATCTTCCTCTTTAATATAAGACAATACGTCTTTGATTACTTCGGGCGCAATAACGCCGGAGTCATCTCGAGGGATAAGAAATCGAGGACGCTTATAACTCTTTAGAAGTTCGAAGGTGTTCCACAGTGAGCGAAGTTCGCTGTTAAGCTCTAACACTTCGATATCTTCGATAAGAGGCAAAGCCTAAAAATATGACAAACAAGATTTTCATTGATAAATGTTTACAAGCACAAAGCTTTACACGGTTAAAAATCCTAAAACATTCCTAAACCTGTGGGTTTGAAGGAGGTTGGCTGCTCGAAGCTTGGTTCCGAACATGCTTCTGGCGTTGACCTTCATCAATCCAAGCCTTGATCGCAGATCGACCTTCGGCTCTCCACGAAGTTTGGAAGGCCCGCCAAGCAGCAGCTACACCTTCGGAAGGTTTGAGAAGTCGGTCGTCGTCGAAGGTGATTGGACCTCTTCCTGCGTCCGGAGTTATTGATCGGCCCAAATCCTCGTAATAGCGAAGTAGACCAACAGCAGACACATGTCCGGAGAGTTCTCCGTATCTAATGCCCGCCGTCTTCATCTGCTTCGCCACCCCTTGGATCCTTTTCAACCGGCGCAGAAGGCTGATGTTATCATCAGAAGGAAGAATTCCGGTAGTACCGAAGTATTCCAGGACTTCTAACAACTGATTCATAACTTCCGCAGCCACCTTCTCAGACTTCAACTTATCTTCGTTCAGCGCATCCTTCGCCGAAGTAACTTCGTCCAAAACCCCAGAAAGCCTAGCATTCTCAGTGGTCAAAGTGTTTTTCTGTGTCAACAATTGGCTAGCTTCTTCTTCAAGCCGGACGAGCCTAGACCCTGTAGTAGCATGCTCCGCCCGCAGTTTGTCAACCTCTGCTCGAAGCACAATCCTTTCCGCTTCGAGCTCTTTCTTTACAGCTTCCAAACTTTGCCTGGCCCTTCGCTCTGTTAATATTATATTGTCCATTTGAGTCACTCGACTTTCAGAGATGTTAAAATTCCTTTGAAGAGTGCTATTTTCTTCCCGAAGCCGAGCGATTTCTTCGTCATTGCATAGACTTGCAGCTCGGGCCAAGACAGTTTGCTGCCAAAGTAAAAATCAAAGTAAATATTCATTCGAAGATAAATTCTATAATAATTTGCAGTTGTTTCATACCTGATAAGCTGTATGTTCAATAATGGCATTAAGCTCCGTCCTGTCAGCCTTGCGCAGGATGGCCACTAATTCGGTCTCCCCTATCTCACGACTAGCTCGATCCAAAGGTTCGAGCAAAGTCCGAAGACCAGTTGTTTGCCCTAAGAAAGGAGCCAGCAAGGGGAGCATGCTTATTGCCTCTTGGTCATCTTCGTTCAATGAAGGACCGGAGCTTTGGCCTGCGGTCTTCGGAGCCACTGGAGTTTGAGCTTCCCTGGAAGATTGGCTCTCGTCTGTTGAATCAGACGGAGTTGATTCGGAGCTTATAGCAGGCAGGGGCTCTATTTGTCTTTTGCCTCTTCCAGGCCCCTTTTGAGTAACTCTTGGGACTGGCTCCGAAGTCGTCGAAGGTTCAGGAATTATTTCCTCCTGGTGGACTTCTTCCATAGGAGTGGGTTCTGCAAAACAATCAAAAGTATTATACATAGTATAAAAATTCAAATAAATACAAAAGTTCTTCGAATTCTACCTTCGGCAGTCCGTGGAGGAGTTGTTGTCGGACTAATTGGTGGATCGAAAGCTAATTCTTCATCTGAATCAGCCGTTGAATCATGGACTACAGGAGCATCGTCCTGGGTAGTCCTCGCTGCTTCTTCGGGAATCGAAGCCATAGTGACTTCAACCCCACTTTCATCCACAGGAACTTCGTCCTGAGCTACATCTTCTTGAACTACCGAAGTCCTTGGTTGATCAACATTTTCTCCGGACTCCGGTACGTTCACAGGCACTCCGGTTTGTGCGGCCCTTTGAGTTTCATTCTCTTCCATTAGGCGCACAAGTAACCTTTCCACTTCTTCTTGGGAATCGGAGACCGAAGCTCTGGAGCTCGAAGGTATAGGATCTAAAGGTGCGAGGTTCTTCGGCTTCCGAGCCACCCTCTTCACCGGAGTTTTTGCTGAACTTGAAGTTCCAGCTTCGGCTTTTCTTTTTTGAAGCCCTTTCTCCAAAGGTGCCCAATCCATCAGAGGGGGAGGAGTGAGTTTCAGCATTCCCCATACTCTGTTAAATCTTTCCCAACTCCCAACCAGTTTAATTCGCCACTCTCTTTCGGTCGGAGTTGGAGCACCCAAGATTTTTTCCGAAGCCTTTATAATCTGTTCTGAAGTAACAGGGGCTGAAGATTCTACAAAATAAATAATTCAAGTCAGTTTCTTCTTCGAAGTAAATATGTTTAATGCATGTTGTTTTCGAAGTTACCTGTAGGACTTGAAGTCAAGTTAATTCTACGAAGACCACCTTCGGAATCATCTTCGAAGATAATAGGCCAGTCAGCCATCAACGGAGGAATTTGAAGACCGATGAACTCTTCGGCCAAATCCCGCATACTGAGTCTTCGGCTAACTTTCTCAAGCAAGTTCAGACGGGCTTCGAATTGACCTTCGTCAGGACGCACCAAAGCTTCTTTTCGGAACTGGATTTCTTTAAGAGGTCCGGCCAGAGGATTGCTTGCCCCGACTTCGGCATAGAACCATTTCAGCACCCAATCAGTATACCATCTAGCATTGATGGCCTTAGCAGGGAATCGCAGAGCGTATTCATCTCGAAGCCTGAAATTGATGCTTCCGAAGGCAACCACTACTTTTTCACCTCCGGAGCCTACGAAGGTCTTCGGCTGACAAGTTGCTCTATGCAATGCTGCGAAGATTTCAGCCCTCCCCTCACAACCTTCGGCTCTTAGAGCCCACTCGAAGATAGCTAATCTAGCTACAGCATTCGGAGACAGCTGGGGGAGGGTTACATGAAACAAGTCAAGGACTTCAGCCAAGAAATCTACAGCAGGGAGGCCCAAGCCTGCTTCGAAAAAAGCTTCGAACACTACGACTTCTCCGGGTCTTGGTGATGGGATTGCTTCTTTCCCTGGTTTTCGAATCATAACTCCTGCACCTATATTTCCTCCTACTGCCATTGCCAGGGACTCTCTTTTGCAGGTTGAATGTCCTAATTCAAAGGATTGGTCCAGATATTTGGTCGATGGAGGGCACAGACCTTGATCATCGGCGATTTGGGGATTTTTTCCCTTTGCCGCCATGGAAGTTGTCGCCTGCATTGAAGGCGTCGCCGCCACTGTTGCCGCTGCCGCTGCCGCAGCCGCTTGTTGACGAGCCAAGGTTGAAGGAGGTGCAGAGCCTTTGGTCTTCGCCATCGCAATCGCTGGATCGATCTGAGAGAGTGGGGACTAGGACTCAAGAACTCGAAAGCTAGGGCTCAAGAACTCAAGAACTCAAAAGGCTTTTGCCTGGGAGCAAGCAGTGAAAAGGTAATCGAGTAAGTTCTGGAGTTCTTTATTTATAGTCTAACTTTCCGTTTGTTACCGTTTGAGCTCTGCCCTTTCGCATTCCCGCCTGTTATTTTCCTCCGAAAATAACGCTTCGTATAACTCCGTTAGAAACAGAAACTAACGGCTATATTTTCTAAGTCTAAAAAGACTTTCGAACTTCTTGAATCAGTTCTAAGATAGTTCGAAAAGTAATTACCTTATGACTGATTCGAAGTTCATATCTTCATGTATTTCGAAGATAAAACAAAAATCAATAACCCCTATGATTGGTTATCTTTTCTTTCCGTATACTGCTCTCCTAACGTTACAGGTCGAACGGAGAAGCGTATTCGAGGGGCTACTGTTGGGGGAAAATATCTCATCTTCAGGGTTATTGCCAAAGCAGCATGAAGACAGCCGACCAGTTCGAAGATTGTCCGAAGTCCATCTTCGAAGGTGTATGGAACCTGGTTCGAAGCCCGAAGGCAGGCATTGGTTCGAAGTATGTCTTCGAACCAAAGTCCTTCAGGATCTTTTCTGCCAGCT
>JAAALK010000082.1:109516946-109594006 GCA_019279435.1 Zizania palustris
TCTGTATGGAGTTATTCATTCTTCTCTCAGCTGCTCATTCCAACAGTGATCTCTCGTCGTAGTTGTCTCTCAATGCACAATATTCCAGTCCATTACTGCGGCATCTGGAGCACGGCCACTGTTCCCTGAATTTTCACCTTGCCCTGACATGTTAGATTGGGAAAACAGCAAATGAAGGAAAAAAAAAATCTGTGTGGATCAGTACTCTCAACCTCACTTATCCTTACCACCTGAAGTTCTTACTTACCCTCTGCTGATTGATAAAGGAGTTTCACACAATGAATGGAGAGGCAGAACATATATGAGGTTTGCGAACATCACAGCTGAGATCAAGCCTACAACGATTTTATTTGTGGAGCTTGGTAGGGGAAATTTTGTCCTACACAATCTGAGTTCTCGATGTGTCTTACTAAGTAGTTATCCCATGAGAACGCACCAATCTAGTTGCTGACACAAGGGTCGGAAGATAAACAAAAGCAACTCACACACAAAGATAATGGAACCAAATGCAATCAAAGGGGTGAGCCAACAGTAGATATGAGTTACAAAAAATGGCTCAATTGCAATGGTTATGGAAAGACGCTAGCTGATTAAACTGACTTAAAATAGGGCACAAGATTGCACCAACAGAACTGTTCTCCTAATAATGCAAAGAAAACAATAGCCCCTCTCTTCTTTTTTTTCACATAGTAGGATGTCTTTCTTTTTTTTTTCTTTTTTGTATGCAAACAGTAACTTCAGTTTTTTTTATACTCTTGTCATCTCTATTGTGATTTTCAACACTGATTCATATCTTTCTTTTCTGTTACAATTGTGAGAACAAGATCACCAAGTGCAGCCCTATAGAACAGATCAGCTAGTCTTTGTAAGATCAAAGTATTCGCAAAGGGCAGAATGGCTATCAAAAGAATTTAGGCTTTTCTTTTCAATAGTAAGAAGCCAATAATTTGACAACTTAGTAGGATTTTTTTTTGATTTTCCAACAGGGATGGGTAAACAATAATCTGAGTTTACTTGTGGGAATTACTACTGATATAGTAAACTGATCAATGGGGATTAAAAATAAGTAACGCGAAGGACAATGAACCGTTCAGCAACAAGAACACGATCTCTTGGATTAAGACTTAGCAGAACGCACAAGAACAACAGATCGTAAACTATGGTTCAATATTTTGTGAGGCCATTTTCAGATAGGACGAAAATAAAACTACAACTAGGGATAAAGATTCTACCGTGACAACTGAGGCTCTGATACCAAATGATACGAGGATGCGCCCAACCTTCACGGCGTAGAATCAAAGATACTCGTGAAACCTGACGAGTCTTGTGCAGCCAACCATTGCATGTGCAACAACCTGCAGCACGGAGTTCGCCCAACCTCACGTTGTCCACTCAACCAAGTCAAGCGGATTACAATCCTCGTTGCAATCACAAAGGGCTTGCAAGAACAACGGGAAGGAATGCACAATTCTCAGAGATGATTCAGCTAGTAGCTAGAACACTCAAGAACATGCATAAAGCATAGTTGTTTCATTCTCAAAATTCTGTCCCCTCTACACATTGAGAAAGATCCTATTATATAGAAGGGATTGAGAGGGAGATGGAGAGGTGTTCAGGACGTTTTACATGGCATTAAGCCAATATTGGTGCGCAGCACCCTAATTAGAGCAAATGAAACGTTTGACAGTTTCTGGTCTCCACATTAAGTCGGCGATAACTCTTTATTCTGGTGGAATTATTGGGTGAGGCCAGATCCGTTGGAAAGCTTATGAAGTAAGCGTTCCAAGCTGTGGTCGAACACATTTATTGGATTTAATATGCGATTTCTATGAGCATTTTATTCCATACTGGTCACTTGAATCCGAAAGGGTTTTCATTGCATTCATTGCTTGATTGATGGCTGTTGATGAAGTGCTGCTCCTTTGGCCACTCTTCAACGTTGTCATACCTAAGAATAATTAAATTACGGGCATTAGGTAGCAACTGATTTCATGTGTAATGCTATTCTTATTTAGGAGCGAGTTCACCTGTTGATTTATTTGCTTTGCACGAGCGCGAGTTATTGCTCCTTCAAAATGATTTGGAATATCTTGATCATTGGGGGAAAGAAATGTTGTTGATGCTAGGCTGTCCGTATCACTAACCTAGTCTGCGCCAGCTCAGCTCTCACTCTCTCCAAATCCCCCAAATGCTCATCGCCCTTGGCTTTCAGCTCAGCTAAGATAACTAGAAGAGATGGGCAATCAGCACAGGGTGCGACGACAGTGGCTTGAGCATCTTTCAGCTCCAGCTGAGCGCTTTCAAGCTCAGTGGCCAAAGCGTCCCTCTCATCAACCCTTTCTGTGTACCTGGACTTCAGAGTCGATAGGTCACACAGAAGCACCTCACACTTTGGGCACTCACTACTATCACCCAAGCAAGGGGAAGAAGATAGACTCTCAATTCTGCCGTTGGCCACGACAAGTTCACTCTCTAACTCGTCTATCCTGTTCTTAGCCCCCCTAAGCAGTTTTTCCCGATATTTCAACTCCTAACGATTTCTCTCAAGTAAATCAACGATTTTGCGTTCATAAGATGATACCTTTTCATTGTCGTCATCGTCGGAGTCATCGGAGGAGCTCTTCTCTTCCTTATCCCCAAGAGCCATTGAGCAGAAGCTCTTGTGGGATCTTCGGCGCTGATGTGAGCGGCTCTTTGGCCTGTCCCCGAAGGCCATGAAGCAAAGACCCGCCGGATCGTCCTTGTCCTTCCCCTTCCTGATGACGATCTCCTCATCGCTTGAGCTCGAAGAAGAGGAAGAAGACGTGGACCGCTTGGAGTAGCTCTTCTCCATCTCGGTGAAGAAGGCCTTGTCGCGCTTCTTGTTCTCTCGCCGGTAGCCCTTTAGGGCCTTTCTGAAGAATCTGGTCTTTGGCTTGCCCTTGTTGAAGGAAGAACTGTTGTGCTTGCCGGAGTCGTGGAAGCTACCACCGGTGCCCTTCTTGTGTCCATTGCGCTTGGGGCAGTCGGCGATGAAGTGTCCTGGATCACCACACTCAAAGCACCCGGATTTTGTGCCGTGTTTCTTGAACATTCGTTTGTCATAAACACGACGCACCCGGTTGTTAAAAAGACATAGGTCATCATCTCCCAAAGACTCAAGCTGGTCCTCAGTGATAGACATCAAGGAGAACCCAGCACAGCTCACAGAAGAGGGATCAACAGAAGGTGTAGCAAGAGCCAGAGATTTTGATCAAGAGCCAGTGAGATTTGATCTCAACTGGATATCTACCTCGGTGGCCTTCAGCTTGCTAAACAACTCAGAAATGGTCAAGGTATCATAAGATGTGCTCTCAATGATAGAGGATACCTTGATCTCCCAGATCTTTGGGTCCAAGGTATGGAGAACCTTGAGCGCCTGCTCGTGATCTGAGACTAACTGAGCACCCTCAGCCTTGTTGTCCTGAATCTTGTTTATGATCGATTGAAAATGACCAAACAACGCTTCAACAGATTCACCTGACTTCTGTGTGAAATTTTCATATTCACGCTAGTAGGTCTGATAGAGCTGAGCCTTGACCTGGGTTGTTCCCTCATGGTGTGCCTTGAGGGTAGCCCAGATCTCTCTCGCAGTGGAGAGATGGCTCACACGCTCAAACTCAGTGGGACCTAAACAAGAAAACAAAATGTTCACAGCCTTACTATTGCTCATAAGATAGGCTCGCATGCGAGTCTTCCAATAGTTATAGCCATAGGCTTCTAAGGATGGGACCTTGCCAGGAGACATCATGATCACTACTGGGGTTTAGAACCGGTTAAGGTATGGAAAAACCCTAACCAGGCTCTGATACCACTTGTAGGACCGAAAGTAGCGACCAGAGGGGGTGAATGGGCGCCTAAAAATTCTTTCGAATCAATGGCCTGCTCCCAACACCCAACTCTCCTCAAAAGACTAAGCAACAAAGCGTGAACAGATTGCCTAAGTCTAAAGGTATCTAGCCTAGAAAAGACTGGTGCTCTAGACAGAGAGAACACCAATACAGTGCTGATGAGGCAGATAAACAGAATGTTCAAATCATGGCAGATAAAACTTCTCAGCAGATGATCTAAGTATACATGTAAGGAGATGAGAAGTTACTGTTCAAATTTGTCTCCTGGTTGAAACTTGGCGAAGCCTGCTTCACTGTGTCGAAGCCTGCTTCGCAGTGTCGAAGCCTACTTCGCAGAGTCGAAGCCTGCTTCGGAGTCCCTTGTCGAAGTCTATCAAAGGGTGTCGTGAAAATCCCGAAGGTTTGTGGAAGCTAGCCTAGTTCAAGTGTGACAAAGTGCGAAGTATGCTTCGAAGCGAAGTATGATAGTATCGAAGCCTGCTTCGAACAGTGTACTTCGAAGTCTAAACTTCGAACAGAAGGCTTCGGACAAAGTTCACAGAAAAGCAACCTTCGAAAGATAAGCGAAGCCAAACACACAGCAGCAAGACGAAATCGAAGCCTACTCTCTACCTTTGGGGCTAGCTTAACTGAGGTATGACCACTGGAGTGGTAACCTTTGAACACTAGACTAACTTTGACAGACAAGCTCCGAACCCACATATTGTGACCTTCGAAAAATACAGCACCAGAAATACCTCAGAAAAGCATACTCCGAGCAAAGTCTACCAGAGAGACATGCTTCGAAGCTAACTTCGAAGCCTATCGAAGTATTGACTTTGGAGACCTTGACTCGGAGTACACCTTCGCAAAGACTGTCGAAGTATGTCAAGCTAACAGACACTAAGAACAAAACATACTTCGAAGCTAGATTCACAGTACAAAAATGAAGTTGAAGTTCTAGCAAAGCCCTCGAAGAGGTCAGATCGAAGCCTACCTCACGGAGCTGAGGACTTCGAACAGAGAAGGGGGCTTCGCCAGAAACAACCAGAAAAGGGACTTGGCCCTGTCTACTAGATCAAAAAGCTACACAGGAAAAAGCAAGGCTAGAGTACTAGTGTACTATTGCAACAGGAAGTAGTACTACTCGCTACAGTGCACAAGAACTAGTACTCACGTGAAGAACAAACCGAAGCAACCAGAGAAGCTTCTACTCAGGAATAAAATGCCCGCATGCATAACAAAGATGCAAAGCTATTAATCAAATGCTGCACACAAGGCAGCAGGAACAACATCATCCGAACCACAGCAAAAACAAGATGAACTCACAAAGGAACAATAGCAGATTTACTGGCGGCGCACAAACAGGAGAGAGAATGCAGGGAACAAAAATGACCCAATAGATTAAAAAGTGATTTTTTTTTTCAAAAGGGTTCCCTAACCCTAGGGATTGGGGCCCTATTTATAGGCTGCCCAATGACTAGGAATATTCCACCAGCCCCTTAGGGTTTTTACAGACGCTGAAATAAAAGGAAAAGACTCAACTGCCCTTAGGATATTTTACAGACTCGACTGACTGACTGTGGGCCTAGGGACAAAATAGAAAACTCCTATTTACAGATGACTTATCCGGAAGCTAATCTTTCGTAGCGACTGTGGCTTCTCTTCTGGACAGTCCGATACAAGATCAGCAGTCGTCAGTTTTGCGCCAAAACTGACAAAGCCTCCATCGACTTTGCACCAGGTACCCGGATTGGGCTGGCCCGATTCCGCAGCTCTCTCAGCCCGGTAATCGCTCACCGCCCGTGTACCTGAGTCAATCCTGGTCACCAGCCCAGTGGGTCTTCTGCGGCTCCTAGCCCATGTACCCAGATTGGGCCAGCCTGACTTCGCAGCTCTCAGCCTGACAGTCGCTCGCTGCCCGTGTACCTGAGTCACACGCGGCCCATGATGCAGCATATCTTCACTCTTCTTCTTTCCTCTTTGACTATCATTGACAATGACTCATCACCTCTAGAGCCATGAGGCCCACGCTATTCAGCATGGCTCCTCACACCCAAATGCTCGCAAGTAGCTCACCTTGGTTTGTCTGCCATACCGTAACACATATAATATCTTACCAAGGTAAGCTCTAAGAAAAATGCGATTGGTCAGATAGCAAGATGTGTTTATAGCTTTAGCCCCAAAACGCCAAGGAGTCCTATGCTTATTGAGCATCATCCTGGCCATCTCAACAAGCGTGTGGTTCTTCCATTCCACAACACTGTTCTGTGGGGGAGTGTAAGGGACTGAAAACTGATGATCAAGGCCTTGGTCACTACAGAAGTTGACAAAATGAGAGTTTTTGAATTCTGAACCATTGTCGTAATGAAGGGCTCACATCCAACTATTGTTCTCATTTTTCAACTTCAAGACTAGATCATGAACAAACTAAAAAGTCTCATCCGTAGATTCCAAGAAAAAACCCACAAGAACCAAGAAAAATCGTCAATAAACACAAGCGCGTACCACTTCCAACTGACTGAACATACCCAAGCTAGACTAATAGTATCCATATGTAACAGCTCTCTCGGATACGTAGTCATCACTTGAGTCACAAGTGCGTGGGAAGCAGCAACCATCTTCCCATGATGATACAGATGGAAAATTAGATCATTTTCCATTTTAAGCTTGGGCAATCCTCGGATCAGGTCCATAGAACCCAATCTGACTAGATCCTTTTCCATCTTAAGCTTAGGCTGATACGTAGTTGCCCGATCTTCTCGTTGAGCTCATCGTGGATGGAGGATAACTTGTGTAATTTTGCAACTCTCCGGCTGATCACCTGCTGCCAATGCAACAAACTTGCAACCCTTGTGGAAATTTACACGATTACACACCTGGATAACTTGTGAGACACTAACGATCATCTAGTTGTTCCCGTGCTGCCAATACAACAGATCTTAACCCTATAGATACCGCAACACTACGCACTTGATTTCTACAATCTCCTAATTCCCATTGGAACAACAGATTACACTTGATTTTCTTCGGTAGCAATTCACCAGATCGCAACAAAGTGGTGAAGGTAAGACATCTCTGATCGAAACAAAGAGAGATATTGAATACAGACGAAGGCGCAAGGCCATTCAATCTGAACTTGAATTTCCAAATATTATTATTCTATTAACCCAATCATTACAAGGCCAGCCACCTCTATCTATAGGGGTATAGAGGGGGTGTGATCAAGATAAGAAAGAGTCCTAATCTAATACAAAATAGAATTCTAATCTAACTAACTAAAAGAGTCCTGATCTAATAATATGGAGTCCTACTCTAACTAGGAGTCCTACTTTAATAGAAAGTCCTATATTAATATGAAATCCTAATTTAATTGGACTCTTATTCTAATTTCAAATTTTAACTAATTTAATTAGATACAAACTGACCCATTAATTGAGTTCGACCATATTTATGGACACGTAGGCCCTCATGTTCTCATCATGGGCAACCCTTAGATGAGATCCATAGAACTCAATCTGATTTGCGAAACCAAAACCAGATTAAAACCCAACTTTCCAACCAAAGCAACATTCTTTAAAGTGAAATGCTTAGAGATCCAAATCGAACCAACTCCATATACCTTCCCTTGACCATTGTTCTCAAAAGTGAAGTATTCCTTGGAGCTCAGGGGGCTAAGGCTGAGGAACCATGTTGAAGAGCATGGGCCTTATGGCTCCAGATGTGATGAGTGATTGTCAACTGAAGTCAAAGAGGAGACGTGAAGAAATATGAGACATGTCGTATCTAGGGCACGCGTGACTCAGGTACACGGGCAGCGAGCGACAGTCGGGCAAAGGAGCCGTGGAGTCGGGCTGTGTAACGCCCAGATTTAATAAATCCGGACCTTTATTGAAATTCCATAGAAAATCAATAAAACAAGATGTTCATCAGACGACCGTGTAAAATACGACAAGCATTCATGGTTCGTAGACCATATTAGTACAAAAATGATAAAGTGAAGAGAAACTAATAAAATAAGGGTCCTAGATGAACGCCTCCTTCTAGTCTCGCCTTGACTGGGTCGCTACTCCAGACCTTCATCCTCCTCATAGTAGATGGGCTCTGGTGGTGTAAGTCAACGGGGGTGAGTACAATCATACTCAACAAGCCACCGGATGCAAATATAATGCAGAGTAATAACAAGAAAGGTAGTGGCTAATTTTGCGGAAAAGCAAATTTGTAAAGCAATTATATGTGATCAAGTTATTAATACAAAAATATAAACATGAGTATGCATCATCTTCTAACTCGAGGGGTACAGTCAGCCTACCCTCGCTAAACAGTCCTTACATGCCATGAATAACTCAATCATTCAAACAATTGTAAACTAACTACGAGAAGTCACACAACCCGCCCTTGACCGTGCGCTCGGCTTTTCGAAAAGATTTAAACTCTGATCAGAGGTGTACCACTGTACCCACAAGGCACGCACTCATCTCATACACCAAAGTGTAACGAGATGACCCATACCACAGGAACTCGTGCCAAAACCTTCCATATGGAACGCTCCAACCCGACAGCACCCTCTTATGGGTTTCATATGGTGCCCCGACGCGTCGAGCCAACACCATACCCCCCTTGAGCCACGTCGGTACAAGTCACCCGTAGGTTGCCCCTTGCCCCGTCCACTATGGTGCATCGAGTCGGTTTATTCCATACTTCCGATTAGGACTTACCCATTAGACTTGTGGTTAGTACGGAAGTGCTTTGCAACAGATCCCGTAGACCGGTCCTTATAGTGCCCCGGGTGCGACCAACCAAAGCCCTAGCTTGCACCCGGAACCCACCATACTTATAACATAGCCAACTCCAATAGAGTCCAGAGATGAGAATAACAGAGAAAATACATATAATGGAATCCATCTATCTATGACTCATTCTTTTATCCTATAGCAGTTGTGTTGGTACATTGGACACTAGCTAATATAATATTGTAGAGTGACAAGGAGTTTAGGCTCAATAAGCATGGCTTGGGTTTACACACAGGGACGAGGATCTAATAAATATAATGTGTAGGGCTTTGAGATTAGACTAATGCAATATTATCCTATGAGTTATAGCGATAATTTATTAAAACATGGGCTCAAGGATGATCAAAATGGGGGTTGTGACTTGCCTTGATCTGCAAACGGTGAAGGTGGAACCTCGGGGTAATACTCCGGCTCCTCGACGATCTCGTAATCTTCTCGATACGGAAAAATTAAACAAAACATTCAATAAACAATAGAAACATTACAACACATATACATACAAGTGTAGGGTCTTAAATGAGGAATAAACCCCCTGAATATTCTGAATGTATTAAAGGTTAATTTCTTAGGAATTTTCCTGATTTATTTCATGAATTATCAATTTACTCCTAAGGGGTTTTTATTTATTTAATTAATAAGAATATTTTGTGCTAAAGTAACATACTGTTTTTATGGTATCAGACTGTAGAGAATAAAAATATTGATTTAACAAAATTTGAATGATGAAATTTGGAGTTAAATTGAGCAAGTTATGAATTTTTGAAGTTTAAACAATTTTCTGGATTTTTATTTAAACAGAAAAGAGTCTCTGGTCCACGGTGAGCCAGGCCCACCGTGAACCAGCACACTGTGTGCATGGACTGGGCCAACCAGAGCCGTCGGATCTGGATCCAGCAGTCAGGCACGAGGCGGGAGGGATTAAGTGGATCTGGACGACCCAGATCGCACCATACCCCTTTGGCACAGATCAAGGGCTAAAGGGATTTAATCTGTGCACTCCGATTGCGATCGTGCGGCCAGGATTAAATCCGGCACGGCACGTGCTTAAGGGGCCCGTACCCCCTTTCGTCCCCAACTCCGATGTGCTCGGGCACGACGGCGACGACGACAGTGAGGGGGCTACGCCCTGGGTTTCGGCTGAAATGGAAAGAGGAGATCCAGGGGATTATGACCGTACCAGAGATGGCGGCGATGGGCGACTGATGGCGACCGGCGGCAAGGGTAGACGTTGACAGGTGGGTGGCGGCGACGGCGATCTGGTGGCGCACGCAGCCAACGGAGGGGATGCGAGGTAGGATGGGTGAAGGTGGTCCCGGAGGTGGCGACGGCGTGGATGGAGGAGGCCCGAGGCAGCAGCGAGCGGCGGCCGGAGGTGGAGCAGGAGACAAAGCCAAAAACTGGGGTGTTGGCGCTCTGGTTTCGCTTTGGCTCGGGCTACAGCGGTGTGAGCGGAGTGCGGCGAGGGGTAGGGTTTAAATAGGGGCTCGTCGGCGTTGATATGGCAAGGTAAACGGAGGAAACCCGAGAGGGTTCCTTAATTACTCCGGTGAGGTTCCTTTTTCTCGGATATGCTTCAATAAACATGAAAACGCTTCAGCTTTCGACGGAAGGTGGTCGCCGGCGATCGGGGAAGGTGATCCCACGATCAGTTCGGTGAAAATAGGCACGCGGAGGTGGATAAACGAAAGGGGATTGAGAAGCCATGCTGAAGAGCGTGGGCCTCATGGCTCCAGATGTGATGAGTCATTGTCAACGGTAGTCAAAGAGGACTGAAAAGAGGAGAAGACCTGCTGCGTCTGGGCCACTTGTGACTCAGGTACACGCACAGCGAGCGACTGTCGGGCAGAGGGGCCGCGAAGTCGGGCTGACCCAATCCGGGTACATGGGCTAGGAGCAGCAGAGGATCCACTGGGCTGTTGACCAGGATTGACTCAGGTACACGGGCGGCGAGTGATTGCCGGGCTGAGAGAGCTGCGGAATCAGGCCGACCCAATCCGGGTACCTGGTGCAAAGTCGGTGGACGTTTTGTCAGTTTTGGTGCAAAACTGACAACCGCTGATCTTGTATCGGACTGTTCAGAGACGAAGCCGTAGTCGCTATGAAAGATCCGCCTTCGGATAAGTCATCTGTAAATAGGAGTTTACTATTTTGTCCTTAGGCCCAAAGTTAGTCAGTCGAGTCTGTAAAAAATATCCTAAGGGCAGTTTGTTCTTTTCCTTTGATTTCAGCGTCTGTAAAAAACCCTAAGGGTCTAGTGGAATATTCCTAGGCTATTGGGCTGCCTATAAATAGGGCCCCAATCCCTAGGGTTAGGGTTGTCCTATCAGAAATTACTTTTCTAATTCAAGAGATTGGGTCTTTTCTCTCTATTCCCTGCGTGCGCCGCCAGGCTTCTATACTGTCTCCCTGCATTTCTTTCTACGAACGTCGACGTCGTGAGTTCTTCTGTTCTTCACAAGTTTGAAGGATTTTATTCTCTTTGTCTTTGTCACTCGGTGAACACATTTCTACCTGGTGCATCGTTTTGCGTGCCTACACGTTTTTGTGCCTCTGTCCATGTATTTTTCTCTGGCAACTTCTGTGCTAAGATTCAGAGAGTACTAGTTCTCCTTGCTTGTTCCTGTAGCAGCAAGTAGTACCTAGTCTCTTTCTAGTTGTTGTGTGTGAGACTAGTCTATTCATAGGCTGCGGCGAGTTCTTTATTGGTATTTTCCTGACATGGCGTTTTGATCGAGAAGGCAGTGTCAGGCTCGTTTCTTGAAGTTTCTAGCAGAGGTCCTTATTTTGTTCAAAGTCTTTCAGTCCTGTGAAGTAGGCTTTGATCAGACTTCTCTATAGGCTTTCTGCCATCAGTAACTCCAAACTTAAGTTGTGGAACCTGTTTTGAAGTGTGCACTGTTCAAAGGTGTTATTCTGACATACTTCAACTGTTCTTTCGAAGCACACTTCGACAGGTTTCAAAGTTAGCTTCGAAGCTTGTCTCTCTGGTAGGCTTCGCTCGGAGTGTGTTACTGAGAGGCTTCTACCTGTTGTCGTTTCTCTTGTTGTGGATCTCAACCAGTGTGTGCGTTCAGAGTTTGTGATTCGAAGTGTGTTTCTTAGCTTCGGCTTCTTGTGTGAGAGCACTAGAGGACTCCGATTCGAAGTTAGTCTGTGTTTCGAAGGTCACTACTCCGGTAGTCATACTTCGATCAAACTAGCTTCGAAGGTTGCATTGCAGGCTTCGATTTTTCTCAGTTATGTTTTGAAGTTGAGTTTTCTTGTATTAAACCTCATAGCTTCGAAGTGTGCTTTTCGAAGCAGGCTTCGATAGCCTCACACTTCGCACCGAAGCATGCTTCGCATTCTGCCACACTCTTTATCGATCTAGTCTAGACTCCAACCTTCAGCTCGTCCACTACACCCTTCAACAAAGGACTTAGACACAAACTTTGGCAGCTGCTCCCTGGCTTCGACACTGTGTTCTCTGAAGCCAGCTTCGACATCTAAGGCTTCGCACCGCGCAGGCTTCGCCGAGTTTCGAACAGGAGACAACTTTGAGCAGTAATCTCTCAACTCTATTTACGTTCACTCGGATCAATTGTTGTGATGATTTGTTTCTGTGAAGTTTGATCTGCCATGTTGTGATTGTTTTATTAATCTGCCTTCGAACATTGGGTTGGTGTTTGTCTCACTAAGGACACCGGTTGTTTATAGGCTAGATACTTTTAGGCTTTGACGATCTGCTCATGTTTTTCCTGCTAAGTCTTTTGAGGTGCGTTGGGTGTTGGGAGCAGGCCATTGATTCGAAAGAATTTTTAGGCGCCCATTCACCCCCCTCTGGTCGCTACTTTCGGTCCTACAAGTGGTATCAGAGCTTGGTTAGGGTTTTCCATACCTTAAACCGGTTCTAACCCAGTAGTGATCATGACGTCTCCTGGAAAGGTCCCGTCCTTGGAAGCTTATGGCTATAATTATTGGAAGACTCGCATGCGAGCCTATCTCATGAGCCAAAGCTCGGACATCTGGGACATTTGTGTTCACACTACTTTTGTCATATTGCCAGTTGCTGAGCATGATTCTCCTGGTATCATCGCCCAACATCTGAACAATAACAAAGTTGTGAACATTTTGTTTTCTGGTTTAGGTCCCACTGAATTTGAGCATGTGAGCCATCTCACCACTACGAGAGAGATCTGGGCTACCCTTCAGGCACACCATGAGGGGACAGCTAAGGTCAAGGCTCGGCTCTATCAGACCTACCGGCGTGAATATGAGAACTTCACACAAAAGCCGGGTGAATCTGTTGAAGCGTTGTTTGGTCGTTTTCAATCGATCATAAGCAAGCTTCGGGACAACAAGGCTGAGGGTATTCAGTTAGTCTCAGATCATGAGCAGGCGCTCAAGGTTCTCCATACCTTGGACCCTAAGATCTGGGAGATCAAGGTATCCTCTATCATTGAGAGCACTTCTTATGATACCTTGACCATTTCTGAGTTGTTTAGCAAGCTGAAGGCCACTGAGGTTGATACCCAGTTGAGATAAAATCTCGCTGGCTCTGGATCAAAGTCCCTGGCCCTTGCAACACCTTCTACTGACTCCTCCTCTGTGAGTTGTGCTGGGTTCTCTTTGATGTCGATCACTGAGGACCAGCTTGAGTATTTGGGAGATGATGACCTGTGTCTTTTGAACAACCCGGTGCGTCGTGTTTATGACAAAAGAATGTTCAAGAGACACGGCATGAAATCCGGGTGCTTTGAGTGTGGTGACCCAGGACACTTCATCGCCGACTGCCCCAAGCGCAATGGCCACAAGAAGGGCATCGGTGGTGGCTTCCACGACTCCGGCAAGCACGATAGCTCCTCCAGCAACAAGGGCAAGACAAAAACCAGATTCTTCAAAAAGGCCCTGAAAGACTACCGGCATGAGAACAAGAAGCGCGACAAGGCCTTCTTCGCCGAGATGGAGAAGAGCTACTCCAAGCGGTCCACGTCTTCTTCCACTTCATCGAGCTCAAGCAATGAGGAGATCGTCATCAGGAAGGGAAAGGACAAGGACGATCCGGCAGACCTTTGCTTCATGGCCTTCGGGGACAAACCGAAGAGCCGCTCACATCAGCGTCGAAGATCCCGCAAGAGCTTCTACTCAATGGCTCTTGGGGATAAGGAAGAGAAGGGCTCCTCCGATGACTCCGATGACGACAACAACGAAAAGGTATCATCTTATGAACGTGAAATCGTTGATTTACTTGAAAGCAATCGTCAGGAGTTAAAATATCGGGAAAAACTGCTTAGAGGGGCTAAGAAGAGGATAGATGAATTAGAGAGTGAGCTTGCCGTGGCCAACGGCAGAATTGAGAGTCTATATTCTTCCCCTTGCTTGGGTGATAGCAATGAGTGCCCAAAGTGTGAGGTGCTTCTATGTGACCTGTCGACACTGAAGTCCAGGTACACAAAAAGGGTTGATGAGAGTGACGCTTTGGCCATTGAGCTTGAGAACGCTCAACTGGAGCTGAAAGATGCTCATGCCACTGTCGTCAGGCCCTGTGCTGATTGCCCATCTCATCTAGCTAGTTTAGCTGAGCTGAAAGCCAAGGGCAATGAGCATTTGTGTAATTTGGAGAGAGTGAGAGCTGAGCTGGCGCAGACTAGGCTGGAGCTTGAGACACTGTCTGTGAGAACTACTTGTCTCTTAGATTGGAGTTGATTAAGCTGAAAGCCGAGAAGTCTGTCCAAGTAGATAGCGAGTGTGAGACCTGCTTGTCTCAGGTGGAGGTACTAGCTTCCTTGAGAGAGGAGCTAGATGATGCCCAAAATGAGAACTTTTACCTCCGTTCAATCCTGAGTTGGATTAGTGCTAGAGAGCCACAGCTCGGCATGATGATCCAGCAGTTTAAGAGGCAGGATGGGTTTGGGGTAGGTTACACCTACACCAAGGCTGACTTTGAGAGTGCTATTAGTCGGCCAGTGGAGTGGAGTAAAATGACTTTTGAGCAGAGATACCCCAAGACTCACTCCACTGAGTCTTTCAAGGCTAGTCAGCCCAAGGATGGAGTGTTCTAAGAACAGCCCAAAGCTCCACCCAAGAAGCCCATATGGGTTCCTAAGCCCAAACACCTTCACACTTCTCTTGACTCTCTTCATGGACCCTCTCACACCAAGAAGACTACGCCAAACACCACTAAGCCCAAAAACCTCAAGCCTCAACCACATCCCAAGAAGCCCACCTATCATTGTGAGTACTGTTAGAGAGACGGGCATCTTGCGGAGTTTTGCTTCAGGAAGAAGCGGGTTGAGAAAGCAGAGAGAGCTCATGGTGGTCAGGAGCAGTTCTACCAGCTCGGTGGTAGACTGAGAGTTCCTCGACGTGGGGAGAGGCTGGAGGCCAGGCCGCATCGTGTAGGTGGTGGTAGAGGAGACGACTTTCATGCCCGTGCTCCAGATGGTGGTGTTCGTTCCAGCAAAGCTCCAGGCTGTTTTGGTTACGGTCCTGGACCTCGTGGCAGAAGTTTTAGGCAGAACCATGGACCGCGCTTTGAGCCGTGTTTTGGTCCAAACTCTTCTGATGGTTTCTGTTTTCCGTCTTTTGAGCAGATGGCTTGACACTGGTTTAGTTCTTTTGCTAAACTTGGTGTCGGACCATTTGCTCCCCCTTACAACCACTGATTGTGCAGGATCGAGGACTGGAGGATGTTTGGATTATGGACTCAGGATGCTCTCGCCACATGACGGGACATCGCAGATGGTTCTCCAGTCTCTCTCCCCCGAGCTCCAAGGAATACATCACCTTCGGGAACAGTGGTCAAGGGAAGGTAAATGGTATTGGCTCAATTCGCATCTCTGACCATTTCTCTTTAAAGAACGTTGCTTTGGTTGGAAATTTGAACTTCAATTTGATTTCTGTTTCGCAACTTCTTGAGGATTGTTTGGAGGTCCGGTTTAAGAAGGGCAGTTCTTCTGTGTTTGATTCTAGAGGGTCTTTGATTTGCCAGATCTTACCTTTTGGTAAGGTTTTTCGGATTGACTTCTCTAGTTCTTTTGGCCCTTCTCGCTATTTGATTGCTGGATCCTCCTCTGAGCTCTAGAAGTGGCATAGGAGGTTGGGCCATTTGAGTTTTGATCTGCTAGTTAGGTTGAGCTCTATGGACCTCATCCGAGGATTGCCCAAGCTTAAGATGGAGAAGGATCTAGTTTGCCATCCCTGTCGTCACAGGAAAATGGTTGCCGCTTCTCACTCACCTATGACTCAGGTGATGACTTCGTATCCGGGCGAGCTGTTACACATGTACACTATCGGTCCAGGTCAGGTACGCTCAGTCGGTGGGAAGTGGTACGCGCTTGTGATCGTTGACGATTTTTCTCGATTCTCGTGGGTTTTCTTTTTGGAGTCTAAGGATGAGACTTTTCATTTTGTTCATGACCTGATTCTGAAGCTGAAGAATGAGAACAATGGTCGGATGCGAGCGATTCGCTCTGACAACGGCTCTGAGTTTAAGAACTCTCAGTTCGTCGGCTTCTGTAGTGATTAGGGTCTTGACCATCAGTTTTCTACTCCTTACACTCCCCCACAAAACGGCGTTGTGGAACGAAAGAACCGCACGCTAGTCGAGATGGTCAGGACGATGCTCGATGAGCACAGGACTCCTAGGCGCTTTTGGGCTGAAGCTATGAACACAGCTTGCTATCTGGCCAACCGCAATTTTCTTAGAGCTTACCTAGGTAAGACTTCATATGAGTTGCGGTTTGGCAAACAGCCCAAGGTGAGCCACTTGCGAGCGTTTGGCTGCAAGTGCTTCGTGCTCAAGAAGGGTGGGCATTTGGACAAATTTGAGTCTCGTTGCTGGGATGGAGTTTTTCTTGGCTATGCGTTGCATTCTCGAGGCTTCCGTGTTTGGAACCTTGACTCCCAGCAGCTTGTCGAGACTTGTGAGGTTTCTTTCGATGAGTCCTTGACTTCTTTGACTCCTTCTTTTGAGCTTTTTAGAGATGGTGAGCTCGAAGAGTCCATCTTCGAGGAAGATGATGACACTCCAGCTGCTGATGAGGGTGGGCCTTCTACACAGCCTGTAGAACCCACACCTTCTGAGACTTCGACTGAGGACGAGGGCGGACCTTTGATCACTTCTTCCACTTCGATCGAGCCCCCTCAGTCAAGTCCAGAGGTGTCAGCTGCTGACTCCGGTGAGGTGACTTCAAATCACCAGGGATCTCGAGCAGTTCAGCGTGATCACCCCGTAGAGCTCATCATCGGTGATTTGTCTGCGAGAACTTTGCGTTCTTCTGTTGACTCTCTTGCTATGTTTGATGAATCTACTTTTTTTGCATCTTTTGAACCCAGAGACGTTTCTCATGCTCTTTCTAATTCTAATTGGATTAATGCCATGCAAGAAGAGCTTGAGAATTTTGTCCGCAATCGGGTTTGGAGACTAGTTGAGCTGCCACCAGGATGCAACCCCATAGGCACCAAGTGGGTGTTCAAAAACAAGCAAGGTGAAGATGGGGTTGTGGTGCGCAACAAAGCTCGACTAGTTGCCTAGGGTTTTTGCCAGAAGGAAGGTATTGATTTTGAATAAACTTTCGCCCCTGTTGCCCGTCTTGAGTCCATTCGCATTTTCTTAGCTTTTGCTGCTTCGAAGGGTTTTAAGCTTTTTCAAATGGACGTCAAGAGTGCTTTTCTGAACGAGTACATAGAGGAGGAGGTTTATGTTAGGCAGCCCCCCGGTTTTGAGAACCCTAAGTTTCCTCGACATGTTTTTAAGCTGCAGAAAGATTTATACGGTCTGAAGCAAGCCCCCAGGGCTTGGTATGACCAGTTAAAGCAGTTTTTGTTGGGGAAAGGCTTTGTGATGGGTTCTGTGGATAAAACTCTCTTCTTGCTGAGAGATGCTTCAGATTTTTTAGTCGCTCAGATTTACGTGGATGATATTATCTTTGGCGGTACTACTGATGCTCTTGTGTCCAAGTTTTCTGAGCAGATGCACAGCGAGTTTGAGATGAGCCTCATGGGTGAGCTCAAGTACTTCTTAGCGCTTCAGATCAAGCAGACCGAGGATGATACCTTCATCCACTAGGGTAAGTACACTCAGGACATGTTGAAGAAGTTTGATTTTGGTGGAGAGCTGAAGCCTCAGATGACTCCAATGGGCACATCTAGGGGCCTGGACAAGGACGAGAGCGGCGTCAAGGTCAATGAGAGAGAGTTTCGAGGGATGATCGGTTCGCTGCTGTACTTGACGGCGACGAGGCAAGATATACAATTTGCCGTACGACTGTGTGCACGCTTTCAGTCTTCACCTCGCGCGTCTCATCGGTAGGTTGTCAAGCGCATTTTTAGGTATCTCACCTATGTGCCCGATCTTGGTCTTTATTATTCAGCATCATCATCTCTTGATTTATTTGGCTTTTCGGACGCTGACTTTGGTGGGTGCCGGTTGGACCGCAAGTCGACTTCCGGTACTTGCCAGTTTCTTGGTTCTTCCCTTGTTTCTTGGTCTTCTCGAAAGCAGTCTGGAGTTGCTCTTTCGACCACTGAGGCTGAGTATGTAGTTGTTGCTAGCTGCTGCTCACAGTTAGTTTGAATGATTTCCACTTTGCGAGATTTTTGGTTGTTCTTTCCTTCCAGAGTTCCTCTATTTTGCGACAGCACCAGTGCAATTAGTGTAGGGAAAAACCCTTGTCTCCATTCAAAAACCAAACACATTGATGTGCGCTTTCACTTTCTCAGGGATCAATATGAGAAAGGTGTCATTGACCTTGTTCATGTTGATACTCATCATCAGTTGGCTGACATTTTCACCAAACCACTAGATCAGTCTACCTTTGAGCGTTTATGGGGGGATTTGGGTGTTGTGTATCCTTTTTAGGATCTTTTGAGTCAGTTTTCTTTCTTCTTTACTCTTTTCTTGAGTCTTTTTGTGTGTGTTCATATCATGCATATTCACATATCACACTTTGAGTCTGCTTCTATTATATGATTGAACTGCTTTACTTATTCTAGCTGGTAAATGCTTTTGATTACCTGTCGATGATCATGCTTTACTTCAGTTCACATGATATGTCTGATATCTGTCATATGCATGGCTTTTATGCTTTAAAATTGAAAAATGATCACCATTGCTTCTGGTAACTAGCATGTGTAGGCTGAATGCTCTTGCTATCTGTTACATGCCTTGTAGCTAGTTCCTGACTTAGATGCAAATATGCAACTTGGACATCTTTATGCTTTTAACATGGAAAATGTGCTATAAAAATGATGAAAAACTAGCAAAATGAAAATTCCATGTCTTTTTATGCTTGAGATTGAAAAGATCCAGGTGGGTTTGCTTTGTCGCATTGCATTGTTCTAGACTGCTTACCATAGCACTTTGGTATGAACTAGGACAATGTAGTGTATGCCAAGACCAATGTCTTAAGCTTCTGATGGTCCAGTTCTGGCCTAGGCTTGACTTGGTCGGTCAGCATAAGGTTTGACATGCAAATAACCCCTGGCACTAATAAAAAAAAGTGAAAAAGAAAAAGCCTGAAAATTAAAAAGATAACAAGTTTGCTGAAGCACTTTGTTTTGGACAATGCTTATCTTGGTAGATATCAGTTAGCTTCTGCATCTCATGCTTTACCTTGCTTGTCAACTGGAAAATGTGGTGATGCTTTTGTTTGCAAAAATTGAAAAATGCGTGCTAATGACTCTTTTTAGATATCATCTATTGCACTGATCATGCCATGTGTCTTAGACAGTATGTCTTTTGCTATATCTGCTAGATTTTGTAAATTGCAGTCAATCATATCTGAGAAGCATGCTTTCTACACTCCACCTGCACCCCAGTTGCATTCATTGCATATTTTGAGGGGGAGTTGCTTTTCAGGGGGAGTCTGTGTCTTTTAGAGTGCATTTAGTCTTGCTTGATGAGTCCACTTGTCAACAAGGGGGAGAAATTTTGGGAGAAGAGTTTAAGGTGGAGTTTTGGCTTTCTCTGGGATTTGTTTCAGGGGGAGTTTTTGTCCCGTTTGTCCTTACTCTTTTGATATCCTTGTTGATGATTCTGAGATTGCACTCACTCGTGCTGAGCTTTTACTTTTGGTTAGCCATAATGATCGCTTTCTTGCTTTTGTTTGGCTTTTGGTCATTAGGGTTAAACTTTTACTTTATTTTTCTTCTTCTCTGTTTTCTTATGCTTTGTTTTCGTGTTTCCACTTGTGTTCGCAGGTACTGAGGAACTGATAAAGAGAAGTGTTGACAATGCACTCATCAAGGGGGAGATTGAGGAGCCATGCTGAAGAGCGTGGGCCTCATGGCTCTAGATGTGATGAGTCATTGTCAACCGTAGTCAAAGAGGACTGAAAAGAGGAGAAGACCTACTGCGTATGGGCCACGTCTGACTCAGGTACACGGGCAGCGAGCGACTGTCTGGCAGAGGGACCATGAAGTCGGGCTGACCTAATCCAGGTACATGGGCTAGGAGCAGCAGAGGATCCACTGGGCTGTTGACCAGGATTGACTTAGGTACATGGGCGGCGAGTGATTGCCGGGCTGAGAGAGCTGTGGAATCAGGATGGCCCAATTCGGGTACCTAGTGCAAAGTCGGTGGACGCTTTGTCAGTTTTGGCGCAAAACTAACAACCGCTGATCTTGTATCGGACTGTTCAGAGATGAAGCCGTAGTTGCTATGAAAGCTCCGCCTCCAGATAAATCATCTGTAAATAGGAGTTTACTATTTTGTCCTTAGGCCCACAGACAGTCAGTCGAGTCTGTAAAAATATCCTAAGGGCAGTTTGGTCTTTTCCTTTGATTTCAGCGTTTGTAAAAAAACCCTAAGGGTCTAGTGGAATATTCCTAGGCTATTGGGCTGCCTATAAATAGGGCCCCAATCCCTAGGGTTAAGGTTGCCCTTTCAGAAATTACTTTTCTAATTCAAGAGATTGGGTCTTTTCTCTCTGTTCCCTGCATTTCTTCCTGTGAACGCCGACGTCGTGAGTTCTTCTGTTCTTCACAAGTTCGAAGGATTTTATTCTCTCTGTCTTTGTCACTCGGTGAACACGTTTCTACCTGGTGCATCGTTTTGCGTGCCTAGACGTTTTGGTGCCTCTGTCCATGTATTTTTCTCTGGTAACTTTTGTGCTGAGATTCAGAGAGTACTAGTTCTCCTTGCTTGTTCCTGTAGCAACAAGTAGTACCTAGTCTCTTTCTAGCTGTTGTGTGTCAGACTAGTCTGGTCATAGGCTGCAGCGAGTTCTTTATTGGTATTTTCCTGACATGGCGTTTTGATCGAGAAGGCAGTGTCAGGCTCGTTTCTTGAAGTTTCTGGCAGAGGTCCTTATTTTGTTCAAAGTCTTTCAGTCCTGTGAAGTAGGCTTTGATTAGACTTCTCTATAGGCTTTGCTGCCATCAGTAACTCCGAACTTAAGTTGTGGACCCTGTTTCGAAGTGTGCACTGTTCGAAGGTGTTATTCTGACATACTTCGACTGTTCTTTCGAAGCACACTTCGAAGGGTTTCGAAGTTAGCTTCGAAGCTTGTCTCTCTGGTAGGCTTCGCTCGGAGTGTGTTACTGAGAGGCTTCTGCCTGTTGTCGTTTCTCTTGTTCTGGATCTCAATCAGTGTGTGCGTTCAGAGTTTGTGATTCGAAGTGTGTTTCTTAGCTTCGACTTCTTGTGTGAGAGCACCAGAGGACTCCGATTCGAAGTTAGTTTGTGTTTCGAAGGTCACTACTCCGGTAGTCATACTTCGATCAAACTAGCTTCGAAGGTTGCATTGCAGGCTTCGATTTTTCTCAGTTAAGTTTTGAAGTTGAGTTTTCTTGTGTTAAACCTCATAGCTTCGAAGTGTGCTTTTCGAAGCAGGCTTCGATAGCCTCACACTTCGCACCGAAGCATGCTTCGCATTCTGCCACACTCTTCATCGAACTAGTCTAGACTCCATCAACCTTCGGCTCATCCACTACACCCTTCAACAAAGGACTTCGACACAAACTTTGGCAGCTGCTCCCTGGCTTCGACACTGTGTTCTCCGAAGCCAGCTTCGACATCTACAGGCTTCACACCGCGCAGGCTTCGCCGAGTTTCGAACAGGAGACAACTTTGAGCAGTAATCTCTCAACTCTATTTACGTGCACTCGGATCAATTGTTGTGATGATTTATTTCTATGAAGTTTGATCTGCCATGTTGTGAATGTTTTATTAATCTGCTTTCGAACACTAGGTTGGTGTCTGTCTCACTAAGGACACCGGTTGTTTATAGGCTAGATACTTTTAGGCCTTGACGATCTGCTCACGTTTTTCCTGCTAAGTCTTTTGAGGTGCGTTGGGTGTTGGGAGCAGGCCATTGATTCGAAAGAATTTTTAGGCGCCCATTCACCCCCCGTCTGGTCGCTACTTTCGGTCCTACAGGGATCACCGGGGAAGGAAAGGGGAGGGGGGATTACATCAAAGACGATGGATCCAACATGTGGGTCCCACCTATCGGCGAGCGAGCGAGGAAGGAAAGGGGCCGACAGACGAGCCCAGGTGACCAGAGAGAGAGAGACACGAGTGAGTGGATGACGGGTGGGTCCAAGGCGGACGCGGGCGGGATAGAGAGGAGGGAGCGGCACTGACACCCGAGTCCCACATGGTAGTGAGGGCGCAACAGGATTGGGCCGGGCTAGAGGTGGATTCGGGGTTTGCGGCCCAAGTTTATTTAAAATGTATTTTTCCATTAAAATAATTTCAGTAATTCATTTATTTGATTGATGGTTGAATCACTGTTGATAAAAATTTGTAAAAATTCCTAAAAATATTTCTTGGCCTCTAGATTCTACCATAAATTTCTCAAGTTAAAATTTGAAGTAGTTCCCCTTGTTTGGCTTTAACAGGGTTCTTTTAGTCTTTTCTTTAATTAAATAAATCCTTTAATCCACTGAAAATGCATTTTCTTTATTTTATTTATTTTTAATTCCTAGGATGTTACAATCCTATCCCCCTTATAGAGAATCTCGTCCTCGAGATTCGGATCAATCCTCGAATAGCTCTGGATGTTGCGCTTTTAGGTCCTCTTCTTTTTCCCATGTAGCTTCTTCTACGGGATGGTTGCTCCACTGGACCTTGCAGAAGAGGATGACTCGACTCCTGGTGGTCCTTTCCTTGACCTCTAAGATTCTGACAGGCTTCTCAACATAGGTCAGATCCTCTTGTATATTTAACTGCTGGAGGTCAACTTGCTCTGTCGGAACTCGAAGGCACTTCTTTAGCTATGACACGTGAAACACGTCATGTACCCTAGCTAATGAGGGTGGTAACTCTACCTGATAAGCGACCTCGCATTGACGCCGGGCGATGGAGAAAGATCCAACATATCGAGGTGCTAATTTCCCTCTCATGTTAAACCTTTGAGTGCCACGGAGGGGAGTAACCCAGAGGTAAACATGATCTCCCTCTTCAAAGGCTAGATCCCGACGGCGATTGTCCGTTTAGCTCTTCTGTCATGATTGGGCTGTCTTTAGTCTGTCCCTAATGATCTGTACTTTCTCTTCAGCTTCCCGAAGGATGTCTGTTCCAAAACTTGGGATTCACCGGTCTGATCCCAAAGTAGAGGTGTTCTGCACTTGCGTCCATATAGAGCTTCAAATGGAGACATCTGAAGGCTGGTTTGATAGCTGTTATTGTATGAAAACTCGGCGTATGTCAAACTCTTGTCCCAAGTTCCTCCAAAGTCCAAGGCACATGCCCGGAGCATATCATCCAATATCTGATTTACCCTTTCAGTTTGTCCATCCGTCTAGGGGTGGTATGCGGTGCTGAAGTTTAGTCTTGTTCCCATTTCCTCTTGAAGGTTTTTCCAGAACCGAGACATGAACTGACTCCCTCTATCGGAGACTATCTTCTTAGGTACTCCATGAAGGCATACTATGCGTGCCATATACAACTCTGCTAGTTTAGGGCCACTAAAGGTCATCTTGACGGCTATGAAGTGAGCTACCTTTGTTAGCCGATCGATGATTACCCATATAGAATCATACCCGACTTGGGTCTTTGGGAGTCTGGTGATGAAGTCCATACCGATCTCTTCCCATTTCCATTCAGGCATTTTAAGTGGTTGTAACAGCCCTGCTGGTCTTTGATGCTCTGCCTTTACTCATCGGCAGGTGTCACACTCTGCAATGAACTGAGCAATCTCTTTCTTCATGCTGACCCACCAATACCGTTCCTTCAAGTCCTGGTACATCTTTGTACTCCCGAGGTGGATGGAGTATAGAGTGTCATGGGCCTCTCTTAGAAAAGGGTCTTTATCTCTGGTTTATCGAGCACACAGATCCTAGTTCCAAACCATACGGTGCCATTCTCGTCTTCTGAAAATCCTGGGGCCTTGCCCTGCCTCATGTTCTTCTTAATTGCTGCTATGTCTGGGTCTTCCAACTGAGCTTCACGGATCTGCTCGAACAGGACTGGTCGGGTCTCAAGGGTGGCTAGATAGGCTCCCGTGGTTATCCCGAGGTTTAACTTTTCCATCTCCTTATACAACAAAGGCGTGTGATCCTGAATCACGATGGCGGTACAATATCCTTTACGACTCAATGCATCAACCACCACGTTTGCTTTGTCGGGATGGTAATGAATGCCTAGGTCGTAGTCCTTTATCAATTCTAGCCATCGCCTTTGCCTAAGGTTGAGATCCAGCTGCGTGAAGATATACTTCAAACTCTTGTGGTCCGTGAAGATTTCGCACCGGTTTCCAACCAAATAGTGCCTCCATATCTTCAGAGCGTGCACTACAGCGGCCAATTCTAGGTCGTGAGTAGGGTAGTTCAGCTCATGGGGTCTCAATTGCCGAGAGGCGTATGAGACAACCTTTCTGTCCTGCATAAGTACACATCCCAACCCCTAGCGAGATGCGTCGCAATAGACATGGAAGTCCTTCCTTATATCCGGTAGGGTCAGTATGGGTGCTAACACCAGCCGTGTCTTAAGGGTCCAAAAACTTTCCTCGCATTCGGGAGTCCATTTGAACTTCTCTCCCTTCTGCAACAGTTTGGTCATAGGCTTGGCTATTTTGGAGAAATTCTCAATAAACCATCGGTAATATCCTGCTAAGCCAAGAAAACTCCGTATCTCAGATACGTTGGTAGGTGGCAGCCAATCTGTAACTGCTTCCACGGTGGTAGGGTCTACCGCGATACCTTGTGTAGAGATAATGTGCCCTAGGAACTTTACTTCCGCCGTCCAAAATTTACACTTGCTATACTTGGCGTATAATTGATGTTCCCTGAGTTTTCCTAGGGTCAACCAGATGTGGGTCTCGTGCTCCTCTTTGTCCTTGGAATAGATGAGAATGTCATCTATAAACACCACGATAAACTTGTCCAAATATTCCATAAACACCTTATTCATCATATTCATAAAGAAGGCTGGGGCGTTGGTCAAACCAAAGGACATGACGGTGCACTCATAATGTCCATAACGGGAGGTGAATGCCGTCTTAGGTATGTCTTCCTCTCGAATCCTCAACTGATGATATCCAGGCCGTAGGTCGATCTTGGAGAACACAGTGGCTCCTTTCAATTGATCGAATAGATCATCAGTCCTGGGTAGTGGGTACTTGTTCTTGATAGTTACCTCATTCAGGGCTCGATAATCCATGCACATACGCTTAGCCTTGTCTTCCTTGTTCTCGATGAAGATGACGGGGGCTCCCTATGGGGATGTGTTGGGTCTGATATATCCCTTCTTCTCAAGGTCTTCAAGCTGCTGCTTCATTTCTGCTAGCTCATTGGCGGCAATCCGATAAGGTCGCTTGTAGATGGGAGTGGTTCTAGGCACTAGATCGATCCTGAACTCAATGTCTCTCTTGGGTGGCATCCCTGGTAAATCCTCTGAAAAAACATCCGGGTACTCATAGACTACTTGTATTTCTTCCAAGGTAATATGGTGCAAACGGGGTCTACTGGGCTTCTGACTTGGCATCTGAAAGGTGACGGCAGTCCCTTCTTCACTAGTCACGGTCACTTGCCTTTGGGCACATCTTATCACTCCTTGATGTTTGTTGAGCCAGTCCATTCCTAGAATCAGATCCAAACCTTGGCATTCTATCAGAATGGGGTCGGCCCAGAATATGGTACCTTGGATATCTACCCATACCCTCGGACTATAAGAGCGGGCTTGGGTTTGTTTGCCTAGGGTAGCTATCAGTACTGGTCTAGCTAATTCGCATTTATTCATGTTATAGTTTTCCACAAAACTTGTTGAAATGAATGAATGCGTAGCTCCAGTGTCAAATCGAACTACTGCAGGTGCTGAATTTACTATGAACATACCCATGACGATCTCCGGTGCAGCCTGGGCTTCTTCGGCGGAGACGTGGTTGACGCGGGCGTGGACAGCAGGATTGGCCACGACTCCTTGCGGACGCTTGGGGTGGGGACACTGATGGGAGTAGTGTCCTTCCTGGTGACAGTTGAAGCAGATCACGGGCTTGCCTTGTTTGTCGCGCAAGACCTCTACTTTCTTGGCAAGGACGGTTGGAGCAGCTGGTGCGGCGGGAGTGGGGTGAGGATGTCCTGCTCCCAGATTGTTGGCGGGTGGAGCTGGATGGTAGACTAGGCGTGCGTGATATTGGGGCGCCGGAGGGGGAGGTGCGAAACACGGCCTCTGCACCATTCCTTGGTTCTGGCGGAAGGCGATCATCCTCTTTTTCTTCAGGTCGACCTTGTTCTGCTCGGTCTCCTGAATAATAGCCTTGTTGACCAACTTCTGAAAGTTGGCATAGTCTCCGGAGACCAACTGAAGGGAAAGCTCATCCTTCAGCCCTCGAAGAAACTTGGACTGTCGGGCCGTATCCGTGCAGACTTCTTCTAGCGCATACCGGGCCAGTCGGTTGAACTCGTGCAAATATTCGGTAACGAACCTGCTCCCCTGTTGCAGGTCCCTAAACTCCTGTTCCTTCTGAGCAATAATGCCATCGGGGACGTGGACGGTGTGGAAAGCGGCGGAGAACTCTGCCCAAGTATGGACATGACCCTCCGGTAGAGTCTCGCGTAGGTTGTCCCACCATTCTGCGGCGGGTCCCTGGAGTTGGTGGGCAGTAAAAGCTACCCTCTCCTTTTCGAGGCATGTCAGGAGATCCAACTTCTTCCCTATTGTTCTCAGCCAATCACCAGCCTCCATGGGGTTGGTGGTGCTTGAGAAGGTGGGAGGCCGGACGCGAAGGAATTCTGACAGCTAGGAAGCCGGTGCCGGAGCGGGAGTGGCTGGTCGTGGGAGCTCGGGCTGCTGCTACAGACGGAAGAGCTGGGCTTATTGCTCCTGCATCTGGTTCTACTATTGTTGCATCTGGTTTAGTAGTGTGGCTATCAATTGATTCTGGTTGGCCATCATCTCGGCCAAAGTGGGGTGGTTGGCGACTAGGGCCTGCCTTTGTCCCATCGCTCCCCACTAGGGCAGATTCCCATTGTCACCTCCGTTCTGAGGGGCATCGGATCCTTGGGTGTTGGTCATCTTGAAGTGGGGTTTCCAGAAGCAGACATGTATTTAGAGGGAATGTGACTAAGTTTTATTTCATAAAGTTTTGAACTTAGGCTATTACATGCTAATTCCTTATTTAGTCTTCACTCATGCCTTATATGTGACATGAGTGGCAATACAATCAAAGCAATCAAATATAAACAAACAACCGTAAACTACGTCTAAGGCAGCTCGGGGGATGAATCGATCACTGGCTCGGCGGAGAGGGTCGATGCAGGGGTGGTGGAGCTGGAGGGCCCGGCGGGAGGGGCACTGTGGGAGATCCTCTTGGGCTTGACCGAAGGGATCTGGAGTGACTTCCGCTTGCGAGGCGGAAGGGGAGCTACCTCCTCTAGGTCCTTCTGTAGATCCTCCATCTGGTGGCATAGCTATGCGGTGTCGGCGATGCTCTGGCGTAGAAGATTGTTCTGACGCCTCAACTCCTCCGCCTCAGCGGATAAACGGTGCCCCTGTTGGACACGGTGGCGAAGTTCTCCGGTCTCGTGGTTCAATCTTTCTGACGAATGGCGGTAGAAGTCGATGGTGTCACGCTAGCTGTTGGCGTCGAGTATGGCCTCTACGTGGAGCTCATCCATCGCCTCCAGTAGTCGTATAGTGTGGCCGACGACAGAGTGGCGCTGGGAGAGTGTGCTGACGTAGACGCTATGTTGACTCCCTGGAGTGCGCATAGGCATGAAGCGGTAGTCCGTGTCATAGAGCTGGCTGTCGTAGATCACCCGGAGCTCGGAGAGGGCCTGAAGAACGGTATGCTGACTGGCTACCAAAAAGGTGGGTCCTCCGGCTCGGTAAGTGTGGGTTGTCTGCGTGGAAGGGCGGATGATGACGGTGACCTCGCAGTAGCTCTCGTTCTCATCGGGAAAGATCCCGTGGAACGTGGGCTCGTGCTCGAATCCGAGGAAGTCGATGAGCATGCGAAGCTCGCGGATGAATCAAGACTCATCACGGAGAGTCCCACCCATGGTATGGACCGGCATCTACAAAAGAGAGAAATTTTTGTAAAAACTCCGGAAGATGAGGTAGTAAGTTGTTTGTAAGAAAATATGGTTAATATAAATCATAGGGTCAGGTCTGTTTGGCTTCCTACAGTCAAGTCGGCTCTGATACCATCTTGTAACGCCTAGATTTAATAAATCTGGACCTTTATTGAAATTCCATAGAAAATCAATAAAACAAGACGTTCATCACACGACCGCGTACAATACGACAAGCATTCATGGTTCGTAGACCATATTAGTACAAAAGTGATAAAGTGAAGAGAAACTAATAAAATAATGGTCCTAGATGAACGCCTCCTTCTAGTCTCGCCTTGACTGGGTCGCTACTCCAGACCTTCATCCTCCTCATAGTAGATGGGCTCTGGTGGTGTAAGTCAACGGGGGTGAGTACAATCGTACTCAGCAAGCCACCGGATGCAAATATAATGCAGAGTAATAACAAGGAAGGTAGTGGCTAATTTTGCGGAAAAGCAAATTTGTAAAGCAATTATATGTGATCAAGTTATTAATACAAAAATATAAACATGAGTATGCATCATCTTCTAACTTGAGGGGTACAGTCAGCCTACCCTCGCTCAACAGTCCTTACATGCCATGAATAACTCAATCATTCAAACAATTGTAAACTAACTACGAGAAGTCACACAACCCACCCTTGACCGTGCGCTCGGCTTTTCGAAAAGATTTAAACTCTGATCAGAGGTGTACCACTGTACCCGCAAGGCACGCACTCATCTCATACACCAAAGTGTAACGAGATGACCCATACCACGGGAACTTGTGCCAAAACCTTCCATATGGAACGCTCCAACCCGACAACACCCTCTTATGGGTTTCATATGGTGCCCCGACGTGTCGAGCCAACACCATACCCCCCTTGAGCCACGTCGGTACAAGTCACCCACAGGTTGCCCCTTGCCCCTCCACTATGGTGCATCGAGTTGGTTTGTTCCATACTTCCGATTAGGACTTACCCATTAGACTTGTGGTTAGTACGGAAGTGCTTTGCAACAGATATACATACAAGTGTAGGGTCTTAAATGAGGAATAAACCTCCTTAATATTCTGAATGTATTAAAGGTTAATTTCTTCGGAATTTTCCTGATTTATTTCATGAATTATCAATTTATTCCTAAGGGGTTTTTATTTATTTATTTAATAAGAATATTTTGTGCTAAAGTAACATACTGTTTTTATGGTATCAGTCTGTAGAGAATAAAAATATTGATTTAACAAAATTTGAATGATGAAATTTGGAGTTAAATTGAGCAAGTTATGAATTTTTGAAGTTTAAACAATTTTCTGGATTTTTATTTAAACAAAAAATAGTCTCTGGTCCACGGTGAGTCCGGTCCACCGTGAACCAACGCACTGTGCGCATGGACCAGGCCAACCAGAGCCGTCGGATCTGGATCCAGAAGTCAAGCGCGAGGCAGGAGGGATTAAGTGGATCTGGACGGCCCAGATCGCACCATACCCCTTTGGCACGGATCAAGGGATTTAATCTGTGCACTCCGATCGCGATTGTGTGGCCAGGATTTAAATCCGGCATGGTAAGGGCCCGTATCCCCCTTTGTCCCCAACTCCGGCGGGCTCGGGCACGATGGTGATGGCGATGGCGAGGGGGCTACGCCTTGGGTTTCGGCTAAAATGGAAAGAGGAGATCCTGGGGATTACGACCGTACCAGAGATGGCGGCGATGGGCTACTGACAGCGACCGGCGGCAAGGGTAGACGTCACAGGGTTCTCGGGTGGGTGGCGGCGACGTCGATCTGGTGGCGCACGCAGCCAATGGAGATGATGCCGAGGTAGGGTGGGTGAAGGCGGTCCTAGAGGTGGCGACGGCGTGGACGGAGGAGGCCCGAGGCGGCGGCAAGCGGCGGCCGGAGGTGGAGCAGGAGACAAAGCCAAAAACCGGGGTGGTGGCGCTCTGGTTTCTCTTGTAGTGCCCCGGATGCTACCGACCAATGCCCTACCTTGCACCCAGAACCCACCATGCATACAGTCATAACCATAACTCAATCACCAACAGAATTCCAAAGATAAGAATAACAGGGATCATATAGTAGAATCCAATTTGCTACGACTCATCTTTAACCTATAGCAATTTATGCCAATACCTTGGACACTAGCTAATAGTACTAATAATATGGTGACAAGGAGTTTAGGCTAGATAGCATGGCTTAGGTTGCACATCAAGGTCGGGGGATCTAAATAAATATATTGTAAGGCTTTCATTTGACTAATGCATGTTGTTGGCGTAAAAGATTACGCTAACAGGTTTCTGAAGGTTAGAAACTAACAAATGAAGTGTTTGCGAAGTAAACTATTTCAAGCCTCCGAAAGGATAATAGCTTAAAATAGTTCGAAATATGTAAATTGAATAACTTGTATTCGGTCCTCATTACAGGGTAAAACGGGGGGTATTTATAGGCCCAAACATTAAGGAAAATACCCTTTTACCCCTCTATTACAACCGACATAGTGGAAACTATTCGGTACCCTTAGTAGGGGTAAAATGATAAAAGACTAATCTAATGAGAAAGAAGATAAGTCTTCCATCCTAGCTGGCAAGGAAGCTCTCAGAAGAGTCCTAGTTCGGAGATATACTCCGAACTAAAGTTCGCCTCCATACTTCGAACTTGATCCACGGTGATTCTGGAGTTATATGCTGGAAACCTTTGATTCAATCACCTGCCTTTGTCCTGTTACCATAATGGCTCTGAGGATGAAATATTTTCCCCCAACAGTAGCCCCTTGAAAATGCTTCTCCACTAGACCTGTGATGTTAGGAGAGCAGTATACGCAAGAGAAATAATCATGCGCAGAGACTAGCAATTTTAATCAGCCTTCGAAATATGCAGAGATTTGAAACTTCGAATCAACTTATAACAAAATTATGTTCGAACTATTTTTTAGAATTAACCTAAAAAGTCCGAAAGCTTTTTTAGGCTTAGAAGAAATAGCCGTTGGTTTTTTCCTCAACGGAAATTAAGAGAAAGCGTTAAGTTCGCAAAGAAATAACGGCTAGGAATGTGAAACGGCAGGACACCAAATGGTAAAAAATCACAACCTGGGCTATAACTAAGGGGCCCAGACCTTTCCTGAATACTTCTCACCGCTTTCGTGCAAACAAACCAGTAGACAAGCCCTAGCCTCCATTCTTTCCTCTCAAGCAATCCACGCGATTTCATGGCGAAGACAAGTTTCAAGGTTCCTGGGGCGGCTTCAGCCTTGGCTCGGCAGCAGGCTGCGGCTGCAACGGCGGCGGCGACATCAACGACAGTGACTCCGGTAGCAACAGTAGCAGCAATGGCGGCGCCAGGAAGAAATCCCCAAAGCGATGATCCTCAAGATCTCCTTCCGGCCTCATCAAAGTATGCAGATCAGTCCTATCAATTGGGACCTTCAACCTGCAAAAGGGAATCACTTGCGGCTGTGATAGAAGGCAAGATTAGTTCGGAGATAGTGATCCGCAAACCTGAAAAGGAGGCTATTCCTTCGCCAAGGCCCGGAGAAGTGGTTGTCTTCGAAGCCTTTTTCGAAGCTGGATTAGGGCTCCCGGCTATTGACTTCCTGGCCGAGGTACTAGACTTATTCCATGCTACTCTCCCCCAACTCTCTCCGAACGCGATAGCACGCCTCTCCATGTTCGAATGGGCCTTGCGAGAAGAAGGATATGAAGGCAGAGCAGAAATCTTCGTAGCTCTACATCGAGCCTCGTGCCAACCAAAAACCTTCGTAGGCCCCGGAGGTGAGAAGATGGTGGTGGCCTTCGGGAGTATTAACTTCCGACTTCGAGACGAGTACGCTCTTCGGTTTCCAGCCAAGGCCATCAATGCCAGGTGGTACACTGATTGGATACTCCGATGGTTTTATGCCGAAGTTGGGGCAGGGAGTCGCCTTGCTGGACCTCTTCAGGACATAAACTTCTGGAGGGAAGCTCTTGTCCACCTGGATCCAAGTCAGCTTGAAGCTCGCCTTAGCCTACTTCAACGCATCAGCCATCATCTGAGCATGCGGGATCTGGCAGAGGAGTTCATCGGGCTTCAGATCCCGCCTCTGATGGCCAACTGGCCAATCACCTTCAATGAAGATATGGAAGGTGGCCTTCGAAAGATTTCTTCGAGCTCGAGCCCTGTAGGTAACTTCAAAAACAACATGTCTCATATATATTTATTTGAAGAAATAACCAACATCAACTTATCTTTCAGCCTCTCTAGCTCCTATGACTTCAGAGCAAATCGTGGGGGCTTCAGAGAAAATTCTGGGAGTCCTAACTCCACCCGAGAAAGAATGGAGGATCAAGTTAGTGGGTACTTGGGAACGGTTCAACCGAGTATGGGAGCTACTCGAAGTTGTTCCCCCTCCTCTGTTGGATTAGGTGCCTTCAGAACAAGGGCCCAAGAAAAGAAAAGCCGAAGTTGGAGCCTCGACCTATGCCAGGACTCCAGCGAAGAAGGTAGCTCAAAAGCCAAAAACTGCGGCGCCTTCAAGTCCAATAGCTTCGGTTTCCGATTCCTCGGAGGATGAAGGAAGGATGCTTGTTGACCTGATTGACAAGGCATAGGACGAAGCCCCTATTAACGAAGGTGGAGTCGAAGTTGCCATAGAATCAACTTCGATTCCGGAAGCAACGACTACAGCTCCCGAGGAGGCTCCAACAGCCGAAGTTTTAACTGTAAATTTTGACTCCGAAGAAGACTTTGGGGTAGCTTTTGACCCCCCAAGCAGTCCGATGCTCACCCGTCGACAAGACCTCGGAGGTTAACTTCACATAATCCTCTTGTTCTTTTTTCATCCAAAATTATACAATGTATAATACCTTTGCTTTAACAGGACGTGCTCCTATCGAAGAGGGCCTTCCCGAAGATACAATTCTTGGGACTTCGGCAACTCTGGAGCCAATTCCAGAAGTCGCTCAAATCGGACCTGGAAAAGGTAAAGGCAAGATGGACCCCTTCCCTGCTCCGAGCTCAGGATTAACTCCGTCTGAATCGACAGACGGAAGCCAATCTACAGAGGAGGGCTAGTCTACCGAAGTTCCAGAAGAAACAGCTCAGCGCTCCAACCCCTCGCCAAATGAAGACGACTGGAGGGCCTTGTCTATGCTCCGTCTTCTAGCTCCTTTCTTGGAGCGAAGAACCGGACTCCCGACTTTGCTCGAGCCTTTGGATCGAGCTAGCCACGAAGTCGGAGAAACGGACTTGGTAGCCATCCTGAGCGAAGTAGAGGGTTCGGAGCTCAACGCCGCCATGGAGCGTGTAGCGTATCAGGTACGAAGTATCTGCAAAACAAAATTAATTTCATATACAAATAATTTCTCACCTTGGTTTTTTCTCTTTGCAGCAAATAGTCTTGGCCCGAGCTGCGAACATTTCAAACAAACGTGGAAACCTTCGCCTTCGAGAGGAAATCACTACTCTTCAGCGAAATCTTAATATTTCCGAAGGTCGAATTTCCCATTTAGACAACATGGTCTCAGCAGAGCGGAGGGCTAGGCAAAGCTTGGAAACTGCGAATAAGGAGCTCGAAGCAGAACAAATTGTGCTTCGGGCAGAAATAGAAAAGATGCGGGCAGAGCATGCTACGGCGGGGGCTGAACTTGTCAAGCTCCGAGAGGAAAAAGCCAAAAATGCAGAAGAGGCTAGCCACCTACTTAACCAGAAAAACTCTTTGGCTACGGAGGAAGCTAGGCTCTCCGGCGTGGTGGAAGAATTGACTTCTGCGAAGGATGCTTTACTTGACGATAAGCTGAAATCGGAGAAGGTAGCTACGGAGGTCAGGAACCAACTCCTAAGTGTCCTAGAGTACTTCGGTACTACTGGGACACTTCCTTCAAATGACAACGTCTCTTTTCTTCGGCGGGTAAAGATGATCCAAGGAGCTGTGAAGATGATGAAGACGACAGGCATTCGATACGGAGAACTCTCCGGACAAGTGGCTGCTATCGGCATAATTCGTTACTACGAAGATCTGGGAATAACGATAACTCCGAACGCAGAGGCGTCTCCCATTACCTTCGACGAAAACCGGCTTCTCAATCCTTCTGAAGACGTGGCCACTGCTTGGCAAGCTTTTCAAGCTTCATGGAGAGCCGAAGGTCGCACTGCAATTAAGTCTTGGATTGATGAAGGGCAACGCCAAAAGCAAGCTCGGTTGCAAGCTTCGAGCAGCCATCCTCTGCCAAACCCGCAGGTCTAGATTTACCTTAGGATCCTGACTATGTAAAGCATCATGTTTTTGTACATTTATGAATGAAAATTTGCTTATCATGTTTTTAGGCTTCGCCTCATATGGAAGATGTCAAAGTGTTAGACGCTAACGAAGAACTCCGCCTACTATGGGCTACCTTCGATCTTTTAAAACTTCACAAGCACCCTCGATTTTTAGTTCCTCGAGATAGCTTCGGTGCAATTACGCCCGAAGTAAGCAAAGATATATTATCTTATATTAAAGAGGAAGAAAAATGAGTTAACTTGGAAGCTTTATATTCCGAAGACATTGTATGGTCCGAAGATGAAGATGAAGCTCAGGGCAAAAAACCTGAAGAACTTGGAAGCTGGGAAAAGAGCCCCGAACGACTCCGAACTTGGGTCGAGCTTCAACAAGAACAGAAAGACTTTAGAGCTTCGAAGGGAGGTAGGAGAGTTAAACGCAAAGTTGTTAGAACTCCCGGCTCTAGAACTAGTCGTTCCAACCCTAGCTCTAGAGATCGAAGAGGTCTTCGATTCCTTCTTGGTATAGATACCGATTTTTCATGATGTAATCATAATTGTTCGAATAATAAATATCGACTTTAAAATTGTCTCCCTATTTCCCAGCCCCTCTTTGGGCATAAGCAACTTCGAACTATATTCAAAGATGGTTAGGCGCAAAGAAAAACATAGGAGTGCAATTTTGGGTGCTCGGAGCCCCTCAGCAATTTAAAGATTGATTAAAATCTTATAAAATGTCTTCGACTACTTGGAGTCTGAAGATTGGCAACTTAGTACCTTGTGTTTTGAAAGAAATCACTTTGGACAACTTTCCGGACACTTTAGTGTCCCAAATGATTGGTCACTTTGGACTTTTTTTTCACAGATATTCGAAACTCATGAGCTCAAACTCTGTTTGTTTTGGCCTCCTTCTGCTCTTTTTGTGAATTCTATGAAACCGGTGGTTTGGAATTCGTAGTGGTCTCCTTGGACTCTTTTTACGGATGCCTTCAAGCCGGTGGCTTGGACTCTGCATTATTTGGTCTCCTTGGACTCTTTTTACGGACGCCTTCAAGCCGGTGGCTTGGACTCCACATTATTTGGTCTCCTTGGACTCTTTTTACGGATGCCTTCAAGCCGGTGGCTTGGACTCCGCATTATTTGGTCTCCTTGGACTCTTTTTACGGATGCTTTCAAGCCGGTGGCTTGGAATCCGTTTTTTCAGTGACTTCCCACCTCGTCGGAAGATTCGGACCAGTGGTCCGAAGTCCGAAAAATATGATTCAAATTAATGACACTTCCCTCCCGGTCAACTCCGCTATTCCAGTGCGTCCACTAGAAGTGGGAAGTTTATGGGGGGTAGGCATTATCTGAACCATATGCTTTATTGATTTGTAAGGTGCTTACAAATGATTACAAGGAGCCCCTATGCAAAATATTGCTTTAGGTGCTCCGCATGCCATGTATGCGCTAACTCTTCACCTTCCAAATTAGCTAACTTAAAAGAACCAGGACGCCCTGAGCGAACAATTATGTATGGACCTTCCCACTTATTTCCTAATTTCCCTGGTGCTATGATACTTCGCAAAACGAGATGACCCGGCCTAAGTTCATTAATCTTGACCTTCGGGTCGAACCAAGTCTTCGTTTGCTGCTGATACTTTGACAAATTTGCAACAGCTCGAAGTCTTGTCTCTTCTGTTAAATCTAGCGAAGTTTGTCTTTCTGCTTCTATTTCCAGTTCGGTGCTTCGAAGTGATCCTCCTTTGAGCTCTATTGGTGTCATAGCTTCATCTCCGAATAATAGTCTGAATGGAGTGAAACCCGTGGACCTTGCTTGACTGGTCCGAATGGACCACAAAATCTTCGGAAGTTCTTCGGTCCAGAGTCCTTTTGCCAATCCTACTATCCTTCGATTTAGCCCTGACAAAATATTACCATTGGCTCTTTCTACAGCTCCATTAGACTAAGGATGTCGCACTGCAGCAAAGCATAGCTGGATGCCTAGATCTTCGCAAAATTTCTTGAAAGGTTCTGCATCGAACTGTGTTCCATTATCAACTGTCAGCTACCGAGGCACTCCGAATCGGCATATAATATTCTTCCAGAAAAATTTTTGTACATTATTTGAAGTGATAGCTGTTAGGGGCTCTGCTTCGACCCACTTTGAAAAGTATTCGATTGCTACCACTGTGAACTTCAAATTTCCTTTTGCTACTGGGAAGGGACCAATCAGATCCATACCCCATCTGGCCATGGGCCATAATGGAGCAATAACATGAAGAGTTGTTGGTGGGTGATGACTCATTCGTCCCATCCACTGACACCCTTGGCAGGTGCGCATGAACTACTATTGTAGGTCAATAAAGCCCTTGGCGAAGTGTTTTTCCTGCCAAAGCTCGAGGGGCCAGATGGCTACCACAAAGGCCTTCATGAATTTCTCGACGAAATTCTTGACCTTCGGCTTGACATATACATCGGAGCAGAGGGGAACATACTCTGGCCTTGTATAAAATACCGTTGATTATGTGATAATTCCGGGTCCTAAGCTTTAACCTTGAAAGCTGTGGTTCCTCAGACAAGCTTGTTCCTCCTTGCAACAGTTCCATAATTGAATTTCTCCAATCTGTACTTGGAATACAAAGGATTTCTGCAGAAGGAATTTGTGGCACCGAAGGTGTACTAATATCCTCATAAAAAGCCTCTTCTGGTACGTCCATAGCTCCGGCTGCATCTTTTGCTAAAATATCAGCTTGCACATTTTCTGCTCTAGGAATACTCTGAATTGAAATCCCTTTAAATGCTGCTTCGATCTTACGGATTTCTTCTAAGTACTTTGCAAGCTGTGGATGCCGGACATGGAAACTCTTGTCTACGTGCCCTGCTACAATCTAAGAATCTGTCTTAATAACAACTCTTGTAGCCCCTAGACCACGTGCTTTTCGAAGACCCAGCAAAATCCCTTCATACTCTGCTATGTTGTTGGTAGACTTGAAATTGAGTCTTGCGAAGTGCATTGCCCTTTGCCCTGAAGGCGAAATTATCACTGCTCCAACACCTGCTCCGGATTCTTGGAAAGCTCCGTCAGAGTAAATAGTCCAAATCCCTTCACCTGGCTTCTCCGGAGCCCACGCTGCATGGGGAGTCCATTCTGCTACAAAATCCGCCAACACTTGTGACTTAATTGCTGTCCTTGCCACAAAGGATATGCCGAAGGGTGCCAATTCAACGGCCCACTTCCCTATTCTTCCAGTGGAATCCTTACTTCGGAGCATATCCCCTAGAGGATACGAAGTTGGTACAATTACATTATGTGCCAAGAAATAATGCCTCAATTTTCTCGAAGCCATTATCAGAGCATAAGTGAACTTCTCAAGCTCGGAATATCTTGTTTTTGCTCCTGACAATGCTTCGGATATAAAATAGACCGGATTTTGTACTAACTTCCCGTTGAAATCCATCTCTTTGATAAGGACTGTGTTGACAGCAAAGCCAGTAGCTGCAAGGTAAAGAAGTAGGGTTTCGTCCGCAATGGGCACCGTGAGTTGTGGCGAGATTACTGAGATAATTTTTAATATCTTCGAAACTTTTTTGACACTCCGGTGTCCGTGCAAAATCTCCAGACCCTTTCAATGCTTTAAAGATGGGCAAGCTTCTCTCCGCAAACCTTGCCAAAAACCTGCTGAGTGTTGCAAGACGACTAGTCAGCTTTTGCACTTGCTTTAAGTTCTCCGGAGGAGCCATTCTTTGCAGCGCAGTTATCTGAGTAGGGATAGCTTCGATTCCTCTGCTCGAAACTAAATACCCTAACAACTTTCCAGCCTAATCCCCGAAGATACACTTTTCGGGGTTAAGACAGATCCCACATGCCCGAGGGCTATTGAATGTTTCTGCTAAGTCTAGGCTATGCGGGTGCTTTAAAGCACTCTTTATTACAATATCATCCATATAGGCCTCTACATTGCGACCTAATTGATGACCTAGGGCCTTAGCAATTAACCTCGAAAAAGTAGCCCCGGCATTTCTTAAGCCAAAGGGCATTCTTACATAACAGAAGACTCCTAAAGGAGTTACAAAGCTTGTCTTGATTTCATCTTCACGCTTTAGCCAGATTTGATGATAGCCAGAGTACGCGTCGAGGAAGCTTAATAACTCCGAACCGGCAGTAGAGTCAACCAATTGATCAATTTGGGGCATGGGGTAGGGGTCACGGGGGCATGCTTTATTCAAGGATGTAAAATCAATACACATGCGCCACTTCTCGGAAGATTTCTTCCTAACGAAGACTGGGTTGGCTAACCACTCCGTATGAGCCACTTCTCTGATAATCCCAGCCTTCAGTAGCTTTTCCACTTCGTCTTTGGCAAGGATAGCTCTCTCTATGGACAACTTCCGGAGTCCTTGTCGGACAGGCCGAGCCTTTGGATTCACCAATAAACTGTGTTCAATAATATCCCGACTGACTCCAGTGATGTCTTCATCAGACCAAGCAAAGACATTTAAATTCTCCTCAACTACTTTCTCTAACGAAGCAGCAACTTCTGGAGATAAGTCTTTGCCAAATTGAAATGAATATTCCTTGCCATCTTTGACAATGACCTTCGTTGCAATCTCTCCTTCAAGGCTTGGCCTTGGGAAGGACTTCTTCGAGGATTCACTTGGAGCAGAAAAAACCTCCGGGTTATCTTGCATGTTGTTCACCTGTCTCGGGTCAAGAGGAGGGCCATGACCATACTCTACTCTTCGTGCAGTGGCCTGATCTCCGAAAATAGTGAGCACTCCCGCCTGTGTGGGCATCATCATACACAAATAATTATGATGGGCCACAACTCCGAATTGATTCAACATGCCCCTTCCGAAGATAACATTGTATGCATATGGAGCATCCACAACATCAAAAATCACTTCTTTTGTCCTGGCCCCTCTCCAAAAGTAACTTCCAGGCCAATTTGACCGAGGGCATCGAGAGGGGGTCCTGCGAAGCCTTGCAAACGACGGGCTGCTGGGAGAAGATGCTTCCTAGAGATGCAGAGTTGATCAAAAGCTTGAACAAAGATAATATCTGCCGAACTCCCTCCGTCGATTAGCACTCTCCGAACCTCAGTCCCTGCTATGTCGGCAGTGATAACGAGTGGGTCTGCATGTGGAAACTTCATACCAGCTGCATCATCTGCAGAAAAAGATATTGGCACATGGGACCATTCAGGCATAGCAGCTGCAGACGAAGAGGTTCCAATATGGCCCACTTCTCTAACATATTCTCTTCTTTGCCTCTTCGACATACTTCCGAGGGTCCCTCCTCTGGAGATGGGAAGGACTACTCTTTTCCCTCGATCTTGTCCCTCTTCTTGCTTCGGAGGTGGCATAACATTGACCACCGGAGGCCGTCTTGCAGGGTCGAAGTTCTCTATTCGCGCCACAGCCTGGATAGGCTCCGGACGCACTTCGGTCGGAATTCAGTCAGTAGTGCCTCGACCCGATGTTCTTTCCAAGTACTCTCCTCTTAAAGCAAGTATAGATTTGCACGCATCAGTTGCGTGACTCTGATTTTCACCATGGATACAGCAGAAAAAGACTTGGGCTTTGCCAGCCGGTATCCCTAGCAGCTTACAGCCGCTGGTCTTGCATCCTGAGGGCTGCGGAGCTCTTGGGGCAAACTTCTGCGGGGGTGCAATATTTAAGACTTCTGAACGAGGATGCTTTTGTCCTCGACGCCTATCGTGCTGAGCTTCGAAGCTAGGCCCCTGCGGCTGTGTTGAAGTCTTCACTTCCAACTTAACTTCTTACAGTATCAACGGAGTTGCAGCAGTTCTCCGAAGCCATCCCTCTTCTGACCTTGCATATTCTTCAAAATAAGACATCAACTGAGCAACAGAAGATATCTTTTTTCCTATGGAGTTTATCAAGGAGACCTACATTGGTAACTCCCTCTCGAGCTGCGTCAACTACAAAAGAAGTAATTAACCCACGAATTTGCGACTTCGTATGGGCGAAGCGCTTAAAATATTGCCTTAAAGTCTCTCTGGGGAGCTGCTTCACTTTGAAAAGACTTCCTGTTGACATTGGAGGTACGAAGGTACCCTGAAAATTGCTTATAAACTTCTTCCTTAACTGCTCCCAGGTTCTAATTGAACCTGGCTTTAAAGACCAGAACCACCACAGTGCCACTCCTTCGAGAGCTAGAGGGAAGCATGTGGCCATGGTGTCTCGCACTCCTCCGCTGGCCTCAATTGCTAATGCATAAGAACGAGAGAACTCTCTAGGGTCTTCGTCTCCACCATACTTGCAAAGCTTCGAAGTTTTAAACTTCGGATCAAAGCGCACTTTCTGCAACTCTGGATGCAGCGGAGATTCAGTGTCGAAGGATGCGTTCTCTAGGGCTTCGGGATAATGAACTTCGTCGTCTTCGGGCACTTCAGGAATGACCGGGGTGGCCTGAGCGAAGCCTATCTGCAGCTTCTTGCCGCCACCTTGTTACTTCGGCTTGGAGACTGGCCATTTGAACAGCCATATCACCAAGACCATCTTCATCTCCTCCGGACGGACCATCCGGGTCTTGAGAACTATATGCATCAGTTCGAAGTGGAACTTGAGGTGAAAGGGGAAATCTGGGTGGCCGAAGTATGGATGGATTCGGAGAAGGAACTCCGGGTGCTCGAGGAAGATGAGTTCCTTCCGGAGTCTGAGGTGGAGGAAAAGTCGAGGGTCCTCCATCCTCAACTGTATCTAAAGATCTTGCTCCGGGGGTCCGAGGAGACCTTCGAATAGGGCTACCACCTGAACTCCACTTGGGAGGCATGGTTTGGAACTTTGGTAGAGAACGAAGTTTTTTGGACTAGGTTCCCCACGGACGGCGCCAACTATTGGCGTAAAAGATTACGCTAACAGGTTTCTGAAGGTTAGAAACTAACAAATGAAGTGTTTGCGAAGTAAACTATTTCAAGCCTCCAAAAGGATAATAGCTTAAAATAGTTCGAAAGATGTAAATTGAATAACTTGTATTCAGTCCTCATTACAGGGTAAAACAGGGGGTATTTATAGGCCCAAACGTTAAGGAAAAGACCCTTTTACCCCTCTATTACAACCGACATAGTGGAAACTATTTGGTACCCTTAGTAGGGATAAAATGATAAAAGACTAATCTAATGAGAAAGAAGATAAGTCTTCCATCCTAGCTGGCAAGGAAGCTCTCAGAAGAGTCCTAGTTCGGAGATATACTCCGAACTAAAGTTCGCCTCCATACTTCGAACTTGATCCATGGTGATTCTGGAGTTATATGTGGAAACCTTTGATTCAATCACCTGCCTTTGTCCTGTTACCATAACGGCTTTGAGGATGAAATATTTTCCCCCAACACATGTACATCCTATGTGTTTTAGCGATAGTCTAATAAAACATGGGTTCAACATGCTCAAAAGATTGGTTTGGTGACTTGCCTTGTTCAGCGAAAGGCGAGGGAGCGACTTCCGGGAAGTACTCCGGCTCCTTGGCGACGTCGTAGTCTTTTCGGCCAAAGTAATAAACATAACATTCAATAAAAATTCCAAAATCACGCAATAAGCATATGGGTTTTAATTGGGTTAAATTAAGGAAAATAAGTTATTAAGTTTCTGAAAATTATTATATAAATTTTTAATATGAGTTTTGATGGAGTTACAAATTTCTAAAAAGGAAATAAAAAGTCCAGATTAACCTACTGTTTCTATTATACAAAATGAAGAGGATAAAAAGATAAATCTTTCTAAAGTTGAATTATGAACATACATTAAAGTGCATTTGAATACTTTATAAAATAAACATAAAATACTCAAAATAAACCTACTGTTTTTATTGTACAAACATGTAGAGAACAAAATTATGAATTTTCTGGAATTGAAATGGTAAATTTTGGAGTTAAAATGAGCAAGATATGTATTTTAGAAGTTTAAAACTATTTTTGGAATTTAAATTAAACTAAAAACAGGCGTCGGTCCACAGTGAACCGGATTCACAGTGAACCCGCGCACTGTGCACGTGCGCCGGATTCAGATCGGTCGTTGGATCACGATCGGGCGGCTTTGGGTGAGGCGGGAGTGTTAAGTTAACGTGGACGGCTGAGATTAAAACGCTGAAACGGTACGCGATGGATGGCCTAGATTCATCCTAGGTTTTATATATAAACAGACGGCTTAGATTAGAACGTAACGTTTCACCGAGATCTAACGAATCTGATTAAACCACGTGAACGGTTTAAATACCACCGTCGGATCCAGATCGCACGGTTGCGATCGAATCCGACACGGCACGGGTACTCTACCAGTGTCGGTCATCTTCTCCGGCGATGGCGAGCGGGCCAGGGGCCACAGCGAGTGACGGCAAGGGATCCTAAGGGCTAAAATGGAAGAAGGGGACCAGGGGATCATGAGGGTACCGTTGGCGGGGCGAATGGTCGTCGGAGCGTGGCCGGCGATGAATGGAGGCGACGAAGATGTTCGGGTCCTCGTCGGCGATGGCGATCCGGTGGGGTTTGTCGATGTCGAAGCGGTGGCCGGGGTTGGGGTGGTCGCTACGGTCATGGCGGTGCGGTCGTCGAGGACGAAGGGGTACTCCGGTGACGGCGAGCAATGACTGGAGTAGGGGCGGCGGTGTGGCATTAAAAAGGGTGTCGTGGGCGCTCTGTTCAGTCTAAGTTCGAAGGGATATGCGGGCTGGATGCGGTGGAGGCGTAGGGTTTAAATAGGGGCAATGGCAGGGGCAGAGGGGGCGCAATCGGGGGAGGCCGAGAATGAATGCCGGTGAGCCTCATTCCTTGCATGCGAGCAGCAGTCTCGTGGCGATGACGCGTGGATCAAAGAGGGGGAAACGATCGGCGCATCGCGCGGAATTGATTTCCGGTGTCGGTTTAATGTGAGGGGGTCGGCGACGAGCAGATCGCGGAGGCATTGATTCGGCCGTTGAGGTTTGGGGGGGCGGTGGCGCGAGGTCGACGACGGGTCTGATAGGTAGGGGCCACTGGTTAGCGGGTGCGGGGCGAGGGCGGGGCAACAGGACGCACTAACGGGTGGGGCCAAGGCGTCGGGCGCGTGCGCGGAGGGAGGGGGTCACTGACTAGTGGGGCCCATTTGTCAGGGAGGGGCATGGGGAGGGAGTGGGCTGGGCCGGCCGGTTCGGGGAGATTGAGGGAGGGAGGCCCATTACTGTTTAAATCCTTTTTCGAATAAAAATAATTGCTGAAATTAGTTTAAATTATTTGAGTTGTTTCCATTGGTGATAAAAATTTGTAAAAATTCTCAAAAATATATCTTGGCCTTGGGATCATATACAAAATTTTCTAGCCTCTGGTTTGGATATTTCATCTAGGTTCTAGTTTATTTAAGCATAGAAGGGTATTAAAGGTATTTCAAAATTAATCATTTCCAGGAAATAAACAAAAATGTATTTTTATTTTCCCTGAAAATTTGGGGTGTTACAAAGCCCAAGACAATACTCTTTCGAAAGGCTCTGAAGGACTACAGGCGTGAGAACAAGAAGCGAGACAAGGCCTTCTTCGCCGAGATGGAGAAAAGCTACTCCAAGAGGTCGTCTTCCTCCTCATCTTCAAGTTCAAGTGATGAAGAGATCGTGATCAAGAAGGGGAAGGATAGGGACGATCCAGAGGTCCTCTGCTTCATGGCCTTCGGGGACAAGCCGAAGAGTCGCTCGCGTCACAGCCGAAGATCCCGCAAGAGCTTCTGTTCAACGACTCTTGGGGATAAGGAAGAAAAGGGCTCCTCCGACAACTCCGATGACGATGATGATGAAAAGATATCTTCCTATGAACAAGAAGTTGTTAATTTGTTAGAAGAGAACCGACAAGAGTTGAAGTATCGGGAGAAACTTCTTAGAGGGGCTAAAAAGAGGATAGATGAGCTTGAGAGTGAGCTTGCCATGGCAAATGGCAAGATTGAGAGTCTGTCTTCTTCCCCTTGCTTGAGTGGTAGCAGTGAGTGCCCTAACTGTGAGGTGTTGTTGTGTGACCTGACGACTCTGAAGTCCAGGTACACAGAGAGGGTAGATGAGAGAGACGCTATGGCCACTGAGCTTGAAAGCGCTCAGCTAGAGCTGAAAGATGCTCATGCCACTGTCGTCGTGCCCTATGAAGACTGCCCATCCCATTTAGCTAGTATAGCTGAGCTGAGAGCCAAGAGTGATGAGCAGTTGGGCGAGTTAGCTGCAGTGAGAGCTGAGCTAGAGCAGACTAAGCTAGAGCTTGAGACCTTATCAGTTCCACCCACTGTTTGTGTGAACTGCTTGTCCCTGAGATTGGAGTTGATCAAACTAAAAGCTGAGAAGTTTGTTGAAGTTGATAGAGACTGTGAGATCTGCTTGTCTTAGGTGGAAGTGTTAGGTTCCATGAGAGAGGAGCTAGCTAATGTTCAGAACGAGAACTTTTACCTCCGTCAGATCCTGAGTTGAATTAGTGCCAGAGAGCCACAGCTTGGCATGATGATCCAGTAGTTCAAGAGGCAGGATGGGTTTGGGGTAGGTTACACCTATACCAAGGCTGACTTCGAGAGTGCCATTAGCTGTGCAGTGGAGTGGAGAAAGATGACTCTAGAGCATAGATATCCCAAGACTCACTCCACTAAGTCTTTTTAGATTAGTCAGCCCAAGGATGGAGTGTTCCAAGAACAACCTAAAGCTCCACCCAAGAAGACAATCTGGGTCCCAAATCCTAAACCTCTCCACACTTCTCTTGATTCTTTACCTAGACCCTCTCACACCAAAGAATCTACACCGAACACCACCAAGCCTAAGAACCCCAAGCCTCAACCACATTCCAAGAAGCCTATCTATTACTGTGAGTTTTGTCAGAGAGACGGGCATCTTGAGGAGTTTTGCTTCAGGAGGAAGCGGGTTAAGAGAGCAGAGAGAGCTCGAGGTGGGCAGGAGCAGTTCTACCAGCAGGGTGATAGACAGAGAGTCCCTCGACGTGGACAGAGGCTAGAGGCTTGGCCACGTCATTTAGGTAGTGGTAGAGGAGACGACTTTCATGACCATGCTCCGGAGGGTGGTTTTCGTTCCGACAGATCTCTAGGTCATTCTAGATACGGCTTTGGACCTCATGGCCATGACTTTAGGCAGAACAGAGGACCGCGCTTTGAGTCTTGTTTTGGTCTAGACTTGTATGATTCCTTTTGCTTTCCTACTTACGAGAAGATGACTCGACACTAGTTTAGCTCCTTTGCTAAACCTAGTGTCGGACCGTTTGCTCCCACTCATGACCATTGATCTTGTAGGATCAAGGACTGGAGGACGTGTGGATCATGGATTCAGGATGTTCTCGCCACATTATGGGACACCACAGATGGTTCTCCAACCTCACTCCCTCGAGCTCCAAGGAGTACATCACTTTTGGGAACAGTGGTCAAGGGAAGGTACAAGGTATTGGGTCAATTCGCATCTCTGATCATTTCTCTTTGAAGAATGTTGCTTTGGTTGGAAACTTGAATTTTAATTTAATTTCTGTTTCGCAACTTCTTGAGGATGGTTTAGAGGTTCGCTTTAAGAAGGGCATGTCTTCTGTTGTTGATTCTAGAGGATCCATGGTTTGCCAGATCTTACCTTTCAGTAAGGTTTTTCGTATTGATTTCTCTAGTTCTTCTGGTCCTTCGCGTTGTTTGATTGTTGGATCCTCCTCTGAGCTCTAGAAGTGGCATAGGAGGTTAGGTCATTTGAGCTTTGATCTGCTTGTCAGATTGAGCTCTATGGACCTTATTCGAGGATTGCCCAAGCTTAAGATGGAGAAGAATCTAGTTTGCCATCCCTGTCGTCATGGGAAAATGGTTGCCGCTTCTCACGCACCTGTGACTCAAGTGATGACTTCGTACCCAGGAGAGCTGTTACACATGGATACAGTTGGTCCAGCTCGAGTACGCTCAGTCGGTGGGAAATGGTACGCGCTTGTGATAGTTGACTATTTTTCTCGATTCTTGTGGGTTTTCTTTCTGGAGTCTAAGGATGAGGCTTTTCAGTTTGTTCATGACCTGATTTTGAAGCTGAAGAACGAGAACAATGGTCGGATGCGAGCAATTCACTCTGACAACGGCTCTGAGTTCAAGAACTCTCAGTTCGTCAGCTTCTGTAGTGATCAGGGTCTTGATCATCAGTTTTCTACCCCTTACACTCCCCCACAGAACGGCGTTGTGGAACGAAAGAATCGCATGCTAGTCGAGATGGCCAAAACGATGCTCGATGATCATAGGACTCCTAGGTGCTTTTGGGTTGAAGCCATGAACACAGCTTGCTATCTGGTCAACCGCATTTTTCTTAGAGCTTACTTAGGTAAGACATCGTATGAGTTGCGGTTTGGCAGACAGCCCAAGGTGAGCCACTTGCGAGCATTTGGCTGCAAGTGCTTTGTGCTCAAGAAGGGAGGGCATTTGGAAAAGTTTGAGTCTCGTTGCTGGGATGGTGTTTTTCTTGATTATGCATTGCATTCTCGAGGTTTCCGTGTTTGAAACCTCGAGTCCCAACAGCTTGTCGAGACTTCCGAGGTTTCATTTGATGAGTCCTTGCCTTCTTTGACTCCTTCTTTTGAGCTTTCTGGTGATGATGAGCTTGGAGAGTCCATCTTCGAGGAAGATGAGGATACTCCAGCTACTGATGAGGGTGGGCCTTCTGCACCCCCTGCAGAGCCCACACCTTCTGAGACTTCGACTGAGGATGAGGGCGGACCTCTGATCACTTCTTCCACTTCGATCGAGCCCCCTCAGTCGAGTCCAGAGGTGCCAGCTGCTGACTCCGGTGAGGTGACTTCAGATCACCAGGGATCCCAAGCAGTTCAGCGTGATCACCCCTCAGAGCTCATCATCGGTGATCTTACTGAGAGATCCTTGCATTCTTCTGTTGGTTCTCTTGTTGTGTTTGCTGAGTCTGCGTTTGTTGCCACTTTTGAGCCCAGAGACGTTTCTCATGCTCTTTCTGATTCAAATTGGATAAACGCCATGCAAGAAGAGCTTGAAAACTTTGTTCGCAATCGGGTTTGGACACTGGTTGAGATGCCACCTGGATGCAACACCATAGGCACCAAGTGGGTGTTTAAGAACAAGCAAGGTGAAGATGGGGTTGTGGTGCACAACAAAGCTCGACTAGTTGCACAGGGTTTCTGCCAGAAAGAAGGTATTGATTTTGAGGAGACCTTCGCCCCTGTTGCCCCTCTTGAGTCAATTCGTATTCTTTTTTCCTTTGCTGCTTCTAAAGGTTTTAAGCTTTTTCAAATGGATGTCAAGAGTTCGTTTCTGAATGGGTATATAGAGGAGGAGGTCTATGTTAAGTAGCCCCCCGGTTTTGAGAACCCTAAGTTTCCTCGACATGTTTTCAAGTTGCAGAAAGATTTATACAGTCTAAAGCAAGCCCCCAGGGCTTGGTACGATCGCATAAAGTAGTTTTTGTTGGGGAACAGTTTTGTGATGGGTTCTGTGGTCAAATCTCTTTTCTTTCTCAAAGTTGGCTCAGACTTATTGGTTGCTCAGATTTATGTGGACGATATTATTTTTGGTGGTTCTACTAATGAGCTTGTGTCCAAGTTTTCTGAGCAGATGCACAACGAGTTTGAGATGAGTCTCATGGGTGAGCTCAAGTACTTCTTAGGGCTCCAGATCAAGCAGACCAAGGACGTCATCTTCATCCCTAGGGCAAGTACACACGAGACATCCTGAAGAAGTTTGACTTTGGTGGAGAGCTGAAGCCTTAGATGACCCTAATGGGTACATCTGGAGGCCTTAAGGACGAGAACGATGTCAAGATCAATGAGAGAGAGTATCGACGGATGATTGGATCGCTGCTATACTTAACTACGACGAGACTGGACATTCAGTTCACCATGGGTTTGTGCGCGCGGTTTCAGTCTTCACCACATGCATCTCATCGGCAGACTGTCAAGTGTATTTTTAGGTACCTTACTTATGCTCCTGATCTAGGTCTTTACTATTCAGCATCATCATCTCTTGATTTATCTAGTTTTTGCGACGCTGATTTTGATGGGTGTCGGCTGGATCGCAAGTCGACTTCCGGTACTTGCCAGTTTCTTGGTTCTTCACTTGTATCTTGGCCTTCTCGAAAACAATCTGGAGTTGCGCTTTCTACTACTGAGGCTGAGTATATAGCTGCTTCTCATAGTTGGTTTGGATGATTTCCACTTTGTGGGATTTTGGGTTGTTTTTCCCTGCCAGAGTTCCTTTGTTTTGTGATAGCACCAGCGCAATTAGTATAGGGAAAAACCCATGTCTTCATTCAAAAACCAAACATATTGATGTGCGCTTTCACTTTCTGAGGAATCAATATGAGAAAGGGGTCATTGATCTTGTTCATGTTGATACCCATCAGCAGTTGACTGACATTTTTACCAAACCCCTCGATCGGTATACTTTTGAGCGTTTGCGACGGGATTTGGGAGTTGTGTATCCTTTTTAGGATATTTTGAGTCAGTTTTCTTTCTTCTTTATTCTTTTCTTGAGTCTTCTCGTGTGTGTTCATATCATGCATCTTCACATATCACATTTTGAGCTTGTTTCTGTTATATGATTGATCTGCTTTACTTATTCTAGCTGGTACATGCTTCTGATTAACTATCAATGATCATGTTTTTGCTTCAGTTCACATGATATGTCTAATATCTATCATATGCATGGCTTTTATGCTTGAAAATTGAAAAATGATCACCATTGCTTCTGGTAACTAGCATGTGTAGGCTGAATGCTTTTGCTATCTTTTACATGCCTGATAGCTAGATCCTTACTTAGATGTAGATATGCAACTTGTCCATCTATATGCTTTAAACATGAAAAATGTGCTATAAAAATGATAAAAATTCAGAAAAATGAAAAATTCATGCCTTTTTATGCTTATTTGAAAAGATCTAGGTGGGTTTGCTTTGTCGCATTGCATTATTCTGGACTGCTTACCATAGCACTTTGGTATGAACTAGGACAGTGTAATGTATGCCAAGACCAATGTCTTAAGCTTCTGATGGTCCAGTTCTGGCCTAGGCTTGACTTGGTCGGTTAGCATAAGGTTTACATGCAAATAACCCTTGACAAAAATGAAAAAGGAAAAGAAAAAGCCTGAAATTTAAAAGGATAACAAGTTTGTTGAAGCACTTTGTTCTGAATAATACTTATCTTGGTAGATATCAGTTAGCTTTTGCATCTCATGCTTTACTTTGCTTGTTAACTAGAAAATGTGGTGATGCTTTTATTTGCAAAAATCGAAAAATGCGTGCTAATGACTCTCTTTAGATATCATCTGTTGCACTGATCATGTCATGTATCTTAGACAGTATGTCTTTTACTATACCTATTAGATGTTGTAATTGCAGTCAATCATATCTGAGAAGCATGTTTTTTACACTCCACCTAGACCCCATTTGCATTCATGGCATATTTTGAGGGGGAGCTGCATGTCAGGGGGAGTTTGTGTATGTTTCTCTTTAGAGTGCATTTAGTCTTACTTGATTAGTTAAATTGTCAACAAGGGGGAGAAATTTTGGGTTGATCTTTTAAAAGAGTTTAGGGGGAGTTTTTGGCTTTCTCTGGGATTTATTTCAGGGGGAGTTTTAGTCTCTTTTGCCTTTACTCTTTAGATATCCTTGTTGATAGTTCTGAGATTGCACCCGTTTTGAGTTTTTATTTTTTTTGGTTAACCATAATGACTGTTTTTCTTGCTTCTGTTCGGTTTTTGGTCATTAGGGTTAAACTTTTATTTTATTTTCTTCTTTCTGTTTTCTTTTGTTTTTGTTTTCGTGTTTCCACATGTTTTGCAGGTTCTGAAGAATTGCTGAAGAGAGTGTTGACAATGCACTCATCAAGGGGGAGATTGAGGAACCATGTTGAAGAGCATGGGCCTTATGGCTCCAGATGTGATGAGTGATTGTCAACTGAAGTCAAAGAGGAGACGTGAAGAGAAGATGAGACCTGCCGTGTCTGGGGCGCGCGTGACTCAGGTACACGGGCAGCGAGCGACAACTGGGCAAAGGAGTCGCGGAGTCGGGCTGGCCCAATCCGAGTACATGGGCTAGGAGCAGCAGAGGATCCACTGGTCTGTTTACCGGGATTGACTTAGGTACACGGGCGGTGAGCGATTGCCGGGCTGAGGGAGCTACGAGATCGGGTCGGCCCAATCTGAGTACCCGATGCGAAGATGGTGGATGTTTTGTCAGTTTCAGCGCGAAACTGACATCCGATGATTATCTTTATTTAGGATTTTATTATTTAGCCTTTAGGCCCACAGTTTGTGTTATTCGAGTCAGTTAAAAAACCTTAAGGGAATTTTAGTAATTTCCAATTTTATTTTGAGAGTCAGTGTAATTTACCCTAGGGGTAAATTAGTCTTTTTCCTTTATTAGTGGGCTGCCTATAAATAGGCCCCAACCCCCTAGGGTTAAGGTTGACTGTTTTTTCCGCAATTAATCTATAGTCCGCCGCCGTTTTTCTTTCCACCGCTAATTCTTCTTCCTCGCGTCGTTTGTTTTTCTTCTCACGACAAGTCTTTTCTCTCCGGTCATTGATTTCCACCGAGGGCTGGGACGCGTGTTTCACCGGGCGTAGACAAAGGCGTACAACACGTTCAACCTACCTCAGCGCGTGGCAGCATGCGGTAGTGCAGCTAGCAGCCGCCTAGGCACCTAGCACAAAGTGATAGCAGTAGCAGGCTAGCGCAGCTACGCGGCTACGCACGGGTATCCAAGCGCGCAGCGTGCTGTGTGCAGCAGCTTGCTTGTGCTGGCGAGGCGTCAGAATCGAAGGCGCGGCGACCGGCGGAGCTGCGTCAGGAGCACTGCGCGCACAAAAGTAGCACTTCAACGCAGCTAGTGATTTTCTCAAGGCACAACTTTCGGCGTGGGCGAACAAACACACGTAAACTTTTCCTATCTAATCTCCTATTTTTCAGCCAGATTGATTAAATCAGTAACTCTCTATTCCTGTTTAGCATGTGAATTAGATTAGTGGTTTTGTGATTAATTTTTGGTTGCTAAAACCTTATTAGTGCTCGCCTATTATTTATTTAAGATTTTTTAGTTTGTTCGTATAAAAAAAATTAGTCACAGTAATATTTTTATTCTCGATTTACGTGCAATATATCAGTTTTATTTCTGAATGATCCATGTTTTATTCACTTGATTAGTACTTTATTGTCAGATTGCAATATGAATATTTATTGATATATCTAGGTGTTTTTTCTGTGCACATCAAGTATTTATTAAATCTTTTGAGAACACACTTTTATTTACTACAGTTATTTTTGTTTAGTTTATTTTATTTTTAATATCTTTGTTGATATTTTTTAATTAGGACACCGGTCATTTTTAGGCTAGACAACTTTAGTACATGTGATCTGTTTTGCTACTGTTGTCTGTCTATCGAGGTGCGTTGGGTGTTGGGATTAGGTCATTGTTTCGGAAGAATTTTTTTGGCACCCATTCACCCCCTCTGGTCGCTACTTTCGGTCCTACAAAGGCTGGAGAGCCATCTACGATGTCCCGTCATGTGGTGGGAGCACCCTGAATCCATGATCCATATGTCCTCCAAGCCTCAATCATGCAAAATCAATGGTCAAAGTGATGAGAAAATGGTCCGACACTGGGTTAGCAAAGGAACTAAACCGGTTTAGAGCCCTCTGCTCAAAGGTAGGAAAACCAAAAGGAGTAAAGCAAGTAGGACCAAAACACGATCCTCTGAACTGCTCAAAGTTATGGCCGTGAGGTCCAAAGTCGTATCGAGAATGACTTGAAACTCTGCTAGAGCGGAAACCATCCTCTAGAGCATGGGCACGAAAGTCGTCTCCTCTATCACCACCTACACGACGCGCCTTGGCATCTCGCCTCTCACCGTATCGAGGGACTTTTTGTCTACCACCCTACTGGTAGAATTGCTCCTACCCACCCTTAGCTTTCTCAACACGCTTCCTCCTAAAGCAAAACTCCTCAAGATGCCTAGCTCTATGACAAAACTCATAGTGATAGGTTGGCTTCTTGGGATGTAGTTGAATTTTTGGTTTCTTGGGCTTGGTGCTGTTTGGTGGAATCTTTTTGGTGTGAGAGGGTCCTAGAAGAGAGTCAAGAGAAGAGTGGAGGCTCTTGGGTTTTGAGAACGAGACATGCTTCTTTGGTGGATCTTTAGTTTTTTCTTGGAAACCACTATCCTTGGGTTGATTGGTCTAGAAGAACTAAGTGGTGTGGGTTTTGGGATATCTCTCCTCTGGGGTCATCTTACTCCACTCAACTTCCCTACTCAGAGCGCTCTCAAAGTTACCCTTGGTGCAGGTGTAACCTACTCCAAACCCATCTTCCCTCTTGGACTGTTGGATCATCATACACAGTTGAGGCTCTATGGTGCTCACCCAAGTCAGGATCTAAAAGAGATAAGAATTCTCATTCTCAGCATCAGCTAACTCCTCTCTCAAGAAAGCTAATACCTTCACTTGATACAAACATACCTCACACGCTCTATCGATTTTGGTAGACTTCTCTAGCTTATTGATTTTGAGAAACCAAGTGGAGTTTCACTGTGGTTTTATCTTAGTCATGAGTGATTGACAAGTTTTCCTGGTTTAAGGTTTGGGTGTGTGTTTGCCTCACTACACCATGACATCGTTTTAACGACAGAATTTAACGTCAGTAAATCTGTCGGTAATACGTGATAACATACCATATGTCGGTAATAAGCATAAATTGTGTGTAATATTTTGTCGGTAATGCGTAATGACAGATCATCTGTCGGTAAATATATCAATAAGCCTCAATTTATCTGTCGTTAAAAATATTTTCATTTAAGCACAAAAATATTAGACAAACGCGCCTACTAAAAATTGAAATGTGCTCTGCCGCCCCCGCATGCGCCTCTCGGACTTAGTCAAAAACCTAATCTGACCTCTCCTTGCTACGTACCCACCCACTCTCTCACTCCACACTCCGCCGGCCACTTCATTCCTCCCCCATATCTCCAACCGCATCCTCACAGACCTCCACCCCCGATGACCGGCGCCCTCTCCCCCGCCCGCCGTTCGCCGCCCCGAACGACTACCACCGCTTCCCCACGCCAGCTCCTACGGCGGGCGGGGGCGCGTGCGTGTCCGGCTCGGAAGGGGGAATTTAACTATTTGCCACTCTAAAGAACGGCACCTCTTCAAATGCCATCTTCTTCAATGCAATTAACTATTTGCCACTCTAGATATGAGGTAGCTAATTTTTTGCCACTTTGCAGTCTAGACAGGCTAAATCAGCTGCCACATCAGCATCCACGTGGCGAATTGACGTCATTTTACCATTATGCCCAAACTTCTGGTTCCAACCTCAAATCCTCCCGACGCACACCTCTGTTCTCACTAGCCGCCGGACCTTCCCTACCGGCGCCGACACCGGCTGCTCCCAGGCGCCACGCCATGCCTCACTCGCAGTCACGTTGTTGCCTTGCTTCCTGCGCGTGCGCGGCTGCTCCCTATCGCGCACGACGGCAAGCACCAGACACGTGTGGCCCGAGCGCCCGCTCACCCCCAAGCTCCATGGAGATGAATTTAATCCAATCTCCATGACATTTACAAGCTCATTTGTTCATGTTTGCTAAACTACTGTCATCCGGACTCCTGAATCGAGTTCCTTTGTGGAACAACAAACTATCTTTTTGCATAAATTTCAGAGAAAACCAAGAAAAAGATTCAGACCAACTTTGTAGTTTTAAGAGTTTTAGAACGTGTTCACTGAACAACAAATTCTCTTTTTGCATAAATTTCAGAGAAAATTCTTCTTGTCTTAGAACTACAAACTCTCTTATAATGTAACATTGTTCATGAATCTCTTCTACAGAAGAAAAATGGCACACTTAGCATTGTAGCTTTCTCGTCGGAGGGGCAGCATCATATCTGCAGCTGGTCAACGAGTTCATGGCCTGCATGGGGCCAGTCGGGCGAGCCGCACGCGCCTACTGCCTGCCGCCGTGCGCAACTAGAGCCTGCCAAGTGCGTGGGAAGCGGTGCGGCGGCGGGACTGCTAGCGGCCGCGACGGCGGCGAGCGAGGCGCAACTCCTAGGAGGGGTCGGCGCCGGCAGAGAGAGTGGCCGGTGGCTGGTGAGAGCGGTGGCGTGTGCAGAGAAAGGGTTCTTGGATGAAGTATGGGCATAATGGTAAAATGACATCAATTCTCCACGTGGATGCTGATGTGGCAGCTGATTTGGCACATCTAGACTGCAAAGTGGCAAAAAATTAGCTACATCATATCTAGATTGGCAAATAGTTAATTGCATTGAAGAAGATGACATTTGAAGAGGTGTCGTTCTTTAGAGTGGCAAATAATTAAATTCTCCGCTCGGAAGGCATCGTTGCGGGTCATGCCAGTGGTGATATCGAGGAGGGGCTGCTCATCCGGACGCCGGTGAGCGACGACAATCTCTCGATTTACTCGTTTTCATTTGGGGTTTTGGTGCGGGAGCTGTTGTGCGGTTTGGGCTCTCCTGTTGAAGATTAGCGGTCATAATTTTCGCGTCCTACTCTGTACATGTCTCACTTTAGTGTAACTATCAGGACCATGGATAGATTCGGGTGAAATTTTGATCAATTTCATTGCTTCCCTAAAGTCTTCCCAGTTTAATAAAGCATAAATGTTCAGTACCTCCAACTATTCTGCTGCTAAGTGTTGACTCTGTTAGGTACGCTATGCAGATCAAAGGAAGAATTGAGGGATTCTTGGGAAGCCATGCCATTGTGGCTTGTCGCCTGTGCCTAGGTTTGCAACAGAGGGGAAGTTTTATGTCAAATCATAAATGTTGCAAAGATGAAGAATCTATGTAATAACATTGCCAGCCAGATAGGGAATAGACGGAAACTTGTACATCAAATGTTAATAAGGAATAACATGGGCCACTTTATCCTTCCATAATTGAGCTTCCCCTAACTGGCATCGAGTAGTTTTCGATTCCGCATCTCATTTTACAAGCTATTTCCTTGTATAGAAATATCATTGTCTTGTGATGTACTGATATGCCATAGCTAATACTGTATATTGGGATATACTATAGCAGTAAAAAAACTCAACAGTTGTCATGTTTAAGGCTCTAAGTTGAATCGGATCTATGGAATACATTGTTACAGTCCCTCTAAAACTCGACCAGTGGGGGAATAACTGTCCCCATAGCTTTTCGGTAAGAAGAAGCCTAGGTATATTCTTAACACTTGTTTTCGAGAGGTCAACGAGTAATCTTTTTTAATCAAGCCCAAAATTCACTACTGTGGGCAGCCGAACCTACGACCTGGAGGTTCTACTTGAGGACTGTAACCCCTAGGCTACATGCCCTTTCGTGACACAGTCCCTCTAAGCCACTAAGGATGGGAGTAAGGTGTTAGACTGTTCATTAGTTATCTATGTGCTGTCTAGCTAACATTCATTAATTCTGTTGTTAGCACTAAGCGCTCTAGATTTATCATATGCTTGAGATGATGCATTTTATTCTATGTTATGAATTTGCTAATGATATATATTTCCCCTCTTGGATTTTTCCAATTGTTTCTGGAGACTATAAAACACAAGTCATTCTCTCTCTCTCTCTCTCTCTTCACAGCTAAAAAGGAAAGCGTCAAGTGAAGAAAATGATGCTGCTGAATCTAGCGAATGTATGATTACTAGCCCTGGATTTACCAGCTGTCCACTCCTCACTCCAGTTTCTGGGAAAGCTGTTAAGACTTCCAAGTCAAAGGCTAAGAGTAAGGTTGGGCCTCAGACACATACATCAAATGTTGGTATGTGTAATCTTCTTTGTAGCAACTTGTTTTATGTGTTCTGTTGTATGAACAATTAAACATGCATATCATTCTATTTACAGGTTCACTACTTAATCCACCAACTCCTGCTGGTACATGCCGCTATGACAGTTCGTTAGGTGATAATGACACTCTCTATCTATAATGATTATTATTTTGTCTTAATCTGAGATGTCACAATCCACTTTTATATATTTCAAGTCTGGGAAGCTTATATATTTTCAGGATTTTGTTACATTTTATCTTGCCTTTTTCATGTTACGGGGCATACTGATACTTATACCTGTCCCTGTGATTCATGTTCAGGGCTGCTCACAAAGAAGTTTATAAATTTGCTCAAGCAGGCTCCTGATGGTACTCTAGATTTGAATAATGCCGCAGAAACACTAGAGGTTACAGACTGTTACAAATTATATTGTTTCACCTGACATCCCTTTTCTTTAACTTGTTACATAATTCACATAATTTTATATGGTTCAGGTTCAAAAGCGGCGCATATATGATATTACCAATGTGCTTGAAGGAATAGGATTGATTGAAAAGACACTCAAGAACAGAATCCGATGGAAGTAAGCACTTTTTGCCCCTAACCTTTGTCTTTCTTATTGCCACACAAATCTTATTTCCCCCTTGTATTTTGATCCTATTAATCTAATAATCTCACGCAACATTACAGGGGTTTGGATAATTCAGGAATGGGATTAGATGACAGCCTCTCAGCTTTGCAGGTATTTGTTCCTGTACAGTTTAAACTGGCATATTATCTTAACTGTACCTGAATACCTTTATTCTGAGAAGAATGATGTAACCTTTTTCTGCAGACAGAAGTTGAAAATCTTAGTGTGAAGGAGCAAACCTTAGATGAGTGCATAAGGTTGGTAGCTGTTGTAAACTGCGGACTCTCCCAAATCAACAGCTGCTCTTCTGCTCAAGTTTCAACTCGCGCCGTTTTTTTAAAACTGATGGCCTGATGCTACCTTCCTATTACAGTAAATGAGAGGTATCAATTGCATTTTATGTAAATAGAGAAAATAATGATGTTCTAAAAACATTCAACTATTGTCAATCACAAATGTTTCTTATTACATATGCTAGATTATTTTCTATTGTAGACGTTGTTGTTTCTTTTTTTCATATCTCATAATTTTGCAAAAAAAGGAGAGGATCTTATATTGATATATATATATATATATATATATATAATTTTGCAAAATATAGATAGGGTGCCCGAAGGGGCACCTCCTAGGCTAGTTTTAATTATTCTCCATTCAGTTTCTAAAATGTATGGGTGGCTTCATAATATTTTGTTATCTTGAACTATGTACTTCATACCTAAAGCATGAAGTGTGCAGAATAGAATGAATTTTGTGCAACCCACTTGAGCTATATTTCAGATGTCCTCTCTGTAATTGTCTCATTTGAGTGGTGGTTATCCATTTGAAGATGTCCTCGCTGAATGACTTTGACAGGTTTAAGGTTATGTTAGCTAGGATCAAGGTCAGGCATCTTGTTTTCAAATGCTTAACTCTTATTTATATCATTTGACTACACTAATATTTTGTGTATGAACACAGGGGAGGCGCTATCAGGCAAGAGCTTGCCAAGCTCAAGGTTTCTATGTCTTAGTACCCCTGCAGATTGTTGAGTTTTTTTGTTCCAAGTTGAATCAACAATATGTATCAATAGGCTGAGCCTAAATTAGTACTACTGTTTAATGGAACCTATTTTATTTAGACAGTTCTAATGGAAAACTAAAGTTGTGTTGTAGTGTGGTCTTATGTACATTGTGACCTTAATATATGATTTGTATGAATAAATTATGTTTCTGGACTACATGTGATGAATGGAGTATTTGATTTGATGTTGAATCTATTGTTTCATGATATATATATATATATATTTGATTTTAAATAGGTTATTTATTATGTCGTCGGATAGTCTGTTGTTATATGTCATTTTTGCATTTAGCATATTGTTTGTCGATAAATATTGTCTGTCGTTAAAAGTCGACGAACTATGGACATGTTGTCTATTGGTAAAGGTGGGCTTTAACCACAGGTGTTTTCCCAACATACTTTTTCTGTGGCTAAAAGCCTTTGCCGACATTTTTTTAGACGTTGGAGGGTGCTTTCACCAATAGATTTGCTGTCACTAAAACGATGTCATGGTGTAGTGCCTGTTTGGGTTTACCGAAGGGACCTATGTGCATTGAGATATGTGTTTGTGTGGAGATTTGTGTTTTGCTTGTTTCAGTGTCTGTAAGGTTGAGATGCAAGTCAATTGTCAACGGTGGGTGATCAGGGTCAAGCGGGGAGCTTGATGCTAGATGATCAAGGAGGCCAGGTGAAGTTGAGGAAGATCTCAGGTGTACACGTGGAGATGAAGTAAGACATGGATGGATATATGATCGAGATAGTGTGTTGACCAAGTCAAGCGAAAGGGAGGCTAGTGCAAGTGACAAGGCGACTATATGGACCGAGAGCAGGAGAGACTTGCTAGCGGTCGAGTTCGCAGATTTGTGACACGTGTCGATGATCTAGAGGGCTTTGTCGGTTTCGGCTCAAAACTGTCAGATCAAGATCAAAGTATCTTGAAGCGAAGCCGTAGTCACTATGATAGCTCCGTGTGAGGAAAAACTACCTTTAGATAGGATTTTACTATTTTACTCATTGGGCTCGCGTCTGTATTTTCGTGTTTGTAGGTAAAATACTCTAGGGGTATTTAGGTCTTTTCTAGTTTTTGAACTGTCTATAAAAGGTCTTGTAGTCTTATGATTTCTACCAATGCTTTCAATGAAATATTTGAGTTCACTTTACCAAATAGATTTTCGAATCATCTTCTTCCTATAGGGCGCCGGCTACTATGCACGCAAGCATCCTTTTCCTTGTCATTGTTGGTTTTCTCCAGTCGAGTTGCTCTTGGAATCTTGTTTCTCCAATTACTGGTTTTTTATTTATCTAAAACACTAGTTTTCGGTTTTGTACCTAGAGTTTCTACGGTCCTAGCGATGTACGGTTTGAGGCGGCTCGGCGCAAGCGCGCTTTCCTCATGGTGCGAGGGATTTAAAAGCTGATTGGAGCTCCTAGCACTAGATCTGCTCCCTCGACAAGGGACAGCGTGGCAGTCGGTTCGGGACGCACGTGCGCAGTACTGCAAGAAGCACCGAACTGCGCAGGAGCAATGCATTTAGAGTAGTATTGCGTGGCGCAGGAATCAGAATCTAAAGTTTCTTCACCAATAATTTTCAGAACAATAAATCCACCTCAATCCTCGTGCACTTGCTATTATTTCGCTTGATTATTCTGTATCAGATTCAATATCTGCAAGAAGTTTATTTTCAGATTGCGATATGTATGTTCATTGATATATCTGTGTGATCCTAGTCCATGTCAAGTGTTTGTTAAAGCATCTATGAGCACAATTTATTTCCTGTATTTAATTAAATACCTTTGAATAGTGGATGTTTATTATGAAATGCTAGTGATCAATGGATGTTTTCCTAGCACTTGATGATTTAGTTGTTTAGTCTGTGAAATGTTTTAATCTGCCTTGTGTTCTCTATATGGGTGTCTTTTCAATCACGACATCGATTATTTTTTTGAAGGCTAGATTATTTTTAGTGTTTGTGATATCTCAGGTTGTCACATCATATCATATCAGATAGGAGGGTGATAGCACTAGTTTTATCTAAGATTTGGCTATGTTAACTCATTTTCTTCCGCTTGTTCTTTTAGAGGTGTGTTGGGTGTTTAGAAAAGACCATTAATTCTTAAGTATTTGTTGAGGTGCCTATTCACCCCCCTCTAGTCGCCTGTTTCGGTACTACAATTGGTATCATTGTCGGTTAGATCACTAATTGATCTTAACCGGTTTTGTGATCCGTAGGCGACATGGACAGACAAAGTAAGATTTCGTTGTTCGATGGAAAGGACTTTGCATACTAGAAGGTGTGCATGGAGGCTTTTCTTCGAAGCCAAGGAAGTGCAATCTGGAAAATTGTTGTGTCCCAATATGTGATTCTTGATACTCGTAGCACTGAGGCTGAGAAATAATAGTATGATTCTAACTCTAAAGCTAGGAACATACTATTCACAAGCCTAAGTCGGAACGAGATTGATAGGGTCTAGCACCTGCATACTGCTAGGGAGATTTGGTCTACTCTTGCAGTGTTTTATGAGGGATCAACTCAGACAAAGGCTAGGCATCGAAGCACACATAACTAGCAATATCAATTGTTTTTGCAAGGGCCTGCTGAATATATTGATGCCATGTTTGCTAGATTTGACAGTATTGTGAGAAATTTGCGTTCCACTAGGACTTTTCCTTATTTTGATGATGATCGTACTATCAAGCTTCTCTGTACTCTTGACCGTGGCATATGGGAGGTGAAAATATCTACCATTGAGGAATTCACAAGTTATGACATGTTAGTTTGTGATGAACTCTTTAGCAAACTGAAGTCTACTGAGATTGCCAAGGTATCTCATCAAGGACTTGGAAACTCTTTGCCACCATCCATGACACTAGTTTCCGGTTATGGCAGTGGCACCTCATCTAGAGGTATTGCGTCTGGTTCTTCTGGCTCTTGTGTATTTATTGGTGGCTTTGCCTTGTCCTCTTTGGTCTCTATCACAAAGAGTAGGTGGACGTTCTAGATGATGAGGAGCTTGCTCTCATTATTAAGAAGTTCACCTAATTCTATAATGATAGACGAGATCAGAGGAGAGGAGGCTCTCAGGGATGTTTTGATTGCGAAGATCTTTCTCATATTAAAGTTAACTGCCCTAAACTCAAAAAGAAAGATGAGAATGAGCACATACACTATAAGTGGAATAAGAAGCCTTTCTTCAAGAAGAACCACGACAAGCTGGATAAGAGAGCAGCCAAGGCAACATCCAGAGTATTCATGGCTGCAATGAGTGACATCTACACTTCTTCAAGTGAAGAGTCAAGCTCAAACAAGGACGAACCATAGAAGATGGAAAAGAGGGCGATAGACTTCACCAGCCTCTACTTCATGGCCGGTAGCATCAACGATAACAACAGTGAGCCAGACACAACAAAGATGGCAGATAGAGGCCTAGAGAACAAGTGGATCATGGATTCTGGTTGTTCATGCCACATGACTGGGAAGACATCATGGTTCTCCAACTTCACCTCGATCCAGCGATGTGAATACATCACCTTCGACAATAATCGAAGAAGTACAGTGAAAGGTAAAGTTTTGGTAATAATCAATGAAAACTTTACTCTCAAAGATGTGCATTTCAGATGCAATACTTCACAAGTTCTTGATTCTTCTATCTCTTTGGTTTGTAAGATTTCAAGAAAAGGGAGGGTCTTTAGAGCTGATTTTTCTGAGTCTTCTGGTTCTTCTCATTGCCTTATTGCTAAACCTTATTCTGAGCTCTGGATGTGGTATAGGAGACTAGGGCATATGATTTTTGACTTGCTCACTCTATCGAGTGCTCTAGGTCTAATCCGAGGATTGCCCAAGCTAGAGTTTGAGAAGAATCTTGTCTATGCTCCTTGTCGACATGGAAAGATGGTAACTGCCACTCATTCACCAATAAATGTGGTGATGATAGAACAACCCGAAGAACTTATCTATATGGACACTATATGTCCTTCTCGGGTTAGTTCTTTAGGTGGAAAATGGTATGTCCTTGTCGTGGTGAATGACTACTCCCGGTATTCTTGGGTCTTATTTCTTGCAAGAAAGGATGAAGTATTTTCACACTTTCACAACTTAGCTTTGAGACTATTCACTGAACTCCCTGGTGCATTGAAATAAATCAAAAGTGATAATGTCACCGAGTTCAAGAATAGTTTCTTTGTTGACTTTTGCCTTGAGCACGATATTGAACATCAATTTTCTGCTCCAAGGGTTCCTCAACAAAATGGTGTTGTTTAGAGAAAGAACAACACTCTGGTGGAGATGGCTAGGATAATGCTCGATGAGCATAGGACTCCTAGAAGATTTTGGGTTAAGGCCATGAGCACTGCATGTTACATCTCCAACCAAATTTTCTTACGCTCACTTTTGAATTTGACATCTTATGAGCTACGTTCTGGAAGAAAGACCAAAGTTACTCATTTGAGAGTGTTTGGATGTCGATGCTTCATTCTAAAACGTGGAAATCTTGACAAATTTGAGTCGCGTTCTTCTAATGGGATCTTTTTGGGATATTCTATTCATGGTCATTCATATCATGTTTTTAACCTTAATACTAACACTGTCATTGAGTCATGTGATGTGACTTTTGACGAGTCTTTCCCTTGTGTTAGTACTTCTTTTGAGCTTGCTAGTAAGCTGGATATGGATGAAACCATATTTGAAGAAGAAGATCCATCAAAATTTGAAGAGCTCGAGGATGATCTCCTACCTCCCACTACAGCAACCCTTAAAGCAGATCCTACATCCTCTACTTCAGCAAGGGGGCATGAAGCATCGACTTTAGCAAGCATCGAGCTCACTCTGGCAAGTGTTGAGGGGGAGATTCTCTCTCGACGAGAAGCTCCTCTTCGGATTCAGTGACATCATCGTCCCAAACAGATTATTTGTGATCTAGATGAAAGGTTAACTCAATCTCATGCTCATTTTGCTAATTCTTCATTTGTTGCTTCTTTTGAGCCTCTTGATGTTAGTCATACTTTATCTGATTTGAGTTGGATCAATTCCATGCATGAAGAGTTAAAATTTTTTGATAGAAGCCAAGTCTGGGTTCTTGTAGATCCACCTCCTAATATCCATATCATTGGCACAAAATGGATTTTCAAAAACAAATAGGGGGAGGATGGGTTTGCTGTGAGTAACAAGGCTAGCCTTGTTGCCTAGGGTTACTCTCAAGTCGAAGGCGGTTTCAAGCTTTATCAAATGGATGTTAAAAGTTCTTTTCTCAATGGTTTCATATGAGAGGATGTTTATGTTAAACTTCACAAGTACCCCCACAGAGTATTTAAACTTCACAAAGCTTTTGCTTGAGCATTGGAACAAAATGGGCTCTGTTGCTAAAACACTGTAAACTCTTAAGCGTAGTAAAAACTTCCTTCTTGTTCAGATTTATGTTGATCATATCATTTTTGGTGTCTCTTCTCATTCACTTGTGGCCAAGTTTGCTGATTCTATGAGTAGGAAGTTCGAGATGTCGATGATCGGTGAGCTGATATTCTTCCTTGGTTTGCAAATTTAGCAATGCAAACAAGGTACTTTCGTGCATCAGACGAAGTACACCAAGGACCTACTGAAGTGCTTTGTTATAAGAGATGTGAAGCCATTTTCCACTGTGATGGCTACCTCAGTAGCGCTTGACCTAGATGAATATGGAGAAGAAGTGGATCGGAAGGAGTTCCCGAGCATGATCGGCTCCTTCCTCTACTTGACAACTACGAGGCCGGACATACACTTCATATTATGTTTGTGCGCTCGTTTTCAAGATTCTCTAAGGGCTTCCCATCGTCAAGCAGTTATGCGCATACTAAGATACCTCAAACACACTCTTGAATTCGACATTTGGTATTATACATCATCATCTTTATACCTCAGAGGTTTTTCGGGTGTTGATTTTGCTAGTTGTAGAATTGATAGAAAAAGTACCTCCAGTACTTGTCATTTTCCAGGTTCTTCTCTTGTTTGCTGGTCTTCTCGCAAACAGTCTAGCATTGCATAGTCTACAACTGAGGCTAAATATGTAGCTGCTGCTAGTTGTTGTTCTCAGATTTTGTGGATGATTTTTACTTTTCGGGATTTTGGGTTGGATTTTAATGGTGTTCCACTACTTTGTGATAACACTAGTGCCATTAGCTTAGCCAACAAGCTCAGTTCAACATTCTAGAACCAAACACATTGATGTGTGTTATCACTTTTTGAGAGACCATAATGAGAAGGGTGATATTGAGTTGAGATATACTGATACCCAGAGCCAGCTTGCTAACCTCTATTGATAGCAAAAAATGGCATTAATGGCTAGATTGTCAAAATATCAAGTTTTGGTAATTTGGGCCGAAAGTACACATGTCCAGGGTCTGTCTGAAGCCCTATAGGGCCGAAGCCCATTGAGCTGTGGGCTCTGAAAGCCTCTAGCCAGCCCACGGGCTTCAGCCAGGAAGCCTTCGGAGGCCCATGCTGCCGAAGCTTCGGCCCGAGGAACAAGCCTCGACGGGACTGGCCGAAGCCCACGCTGCCAAAGCTTCGGCCAAAGGAACAAGCCCTGACGGGCCTGACCGAAGCCCACGCTACCGAAGCTTCGGCCCGAGGAGCAGGCCTCGATGGGCCTAGCCGAAGCCCACCTCGTTAGAGATAGAGTTGGACACGTTGCCAACACAATCTCTATCTCTATCTTGCCGGATTAATAGCAGATTAGATTAGGAGTTAAACCCCTACAAATACAGAGGCAAGGCCGGCGTGAGAAGCCCCCAACTCAAAACCAAACCAAAGCCATGCTTTGATCGTACCTTTACTTTTACCTTTATTTTCCTGTACCTCTTCGTGGGTTTGCCTGGAAGCCCTCCATCCATCGCCACGGAACAGTGGTAGTAAGCCTTGGTACTTCGCCTGTGAAGTCCCCGTTAATCTATGTAACAGATTTCTATTGCCTTGTTACTTCGCCTATGAAGTATCCGCTAATCTACGTAATAGATTGCTACCTTCGCCACCCGTGCAACACATTGCAAAATTCGGTCCTAAGGCCGAATTGGTACTTCACATCGTCTCTGTTGCAGGTTCGCACGTTCGGAGCCCCTTCGCCGGAGGTGTCCGGAGCTGAGAGATCGGTTCCGGAGGTCCCCAAGACACCCTTCGACAGGATCGTAGGCTTCGACAACAGGCTCCGCTAACATACTTCGTCGTGACAGACTTCACCATGAACATACTCCGCATCAGACGAAGTTGCACCCACGTGTGGCCTTCACGTCACTACTCTGTAATTCGCTGCATCGGAGATCGCACACCGAACCCCGCTGTTTGGAGGTGATCACCGTGTTCAGATCCGTTCGGAGTCTACCTTCGGCTGGATCAGTCCGAACGCTGAAGCACCCTTCGGCGGAGCACTTCGCACCAGATGCCGAAGGTACCCTTCGGCGCACCCTTCGCATCAGACTTCGCGAACCAGGAGGACTCCGACTGGTTTGCTGATTTTAACCTGTTTAACCTATTTCTTTCGTCTAATGGGATTATTTTGTGTAATCTGGTTGCTTGGCTACTCCACCCCCTTATCACTATTAAGGGTAGTCGGAACACGGTGTCGGTGCTACGTCACGCTTAGGCTTGTCCCTATGTATTCGTGCACTTTTGGATCGCCGGACTGACCCAAGTGTGGGGGCACGTTTCCGTGTCAACACACTTTTTGGCGACTCCACTGGGGAAGAGCTACGCCAACATGATGAATACGTCTACATTGGCCACTGGTACATCTACTTTGACTACTACGTCTACACCGCCGATGGACGCAATAGGAGGTGCGGATATCGACAATCACAACATATTATCACCTACACTTGAAGATATCCCCGCAAAAGACCGAGCAGAGATCAAGGCAAAGTTAAAGGTGCTCCAAGACATGTTGCTTGGGGGCTACATCAAGACATGCGCAGGCTTCGTCAAGCATGACATCGTCACCCCCGACCTCGCTCAGGTCTAGGTAACACCGGTATCACCTCGTTTATCTTCTTTAGAAATTGAGCAAAAAATAGCCGCATCAGTCGATCAGGCCGTCAGCGCTTCGCTAGCCAACCGTTTAGATTTGGCAGTCAGCTCCCAAGTAGAGGCAACTCTTAGAAAGTTTGGCTTCACTGAGGCTGTACCCCGGGTCCCTATAGCTAGTGCACCTCCGACAAACATGTCTCTGGCCTCATCACTTATGGCCGAGACCAATCATTATACCTATGGTCAAACTAATACTGCATACCACACAACACCTACGCCAATACCCGCGCTACCCGCACCACACACGCAGGCGCCCGAACACGAGCACATTGTACAAATAGCGCGTAGGGAAGAAGCACATGACCAACACGCCGATATCCCACCGCGTGTCGCGCCCCCACATGAGAGGCGCATGCAAACAAACTACCAAGATGATATAGACGAGCGGGTCCGCGCACTGTTTTGAGAGTGTGCTGGCTTCGTGTCCAAGGGACGGGTTAGGGTTTATCGCAAACCATACCCCGATCATCTTGATACAGTACCCTACCCCTGCGGCTATAGGATCCCTGAGTTCACTAAATTCGATGGCGAGGGTAGCAGGACCACACAAGAGCATGTTAGTCAATTTTTGGTGCAGTGTGGAGAGGTTAGCAGGATAGATGCCATAAAGGTTAGACTATTTTCTCTCTCGCTATCTGGCACAACTTTCACTTGGTTTTCGGCACTCCTGCCGAACTACATCCACACGTGGGACGATTTAGAGCGGAAATTCCATGATTATTTCTACACGGGTGAAACAGAACTTAGGCTTTCGCATTTGACATCAGTTAAGCAAAAATCTAGTGAGAGCGCCTCTGAGTATATCAAGCGTTTTAGGGACACTAGAAACCGATGCTTTAGTCTTAATATTTTAGAAAGGGACTTGGCAGAATTAGCTTTTAACGGGTTGCGTTCCGAACTTAAAGAAAGGTTAGATAACCAAAACTTTTTAGAAGTTATCCAAGTTCTACAGCAGGCTCTGGTCCAAGAAGGCCGAGCCAAAGATAAGAAATTTATTAAGACATTTAGCAAGCCTAGGGCCGAAATCCACATCATGGAACGCTCTGATGAGGAGGAGTCAGAGGAGGAGGATTCGGCCGACATGTACGCGGCCGAATGGGTTACCAACACTAAAAACAAACCTGTCACTTGCTCCGAACTACGACCATCCCCCATAAACAATAGACTTAATGAGATCAAGTACTCGTTCGATGTGACTAAATGTGATAAAATATTTGATTTCCTCTTAAAGAGTCAGCTTCTCAGGCTACCTAAGGGTCAAGTTATCCCATCTGCCGACAAGTTAAAGAAGCATCCATACTGTAAGTGGCATGATTCACATTCTTATAATACTAATGATTGCAATGTTTTTCGACGACAAATACAATCGGCCATAGAAGAAGGACGATTGAAGATAGACCATGATCCAAAAATGAAGCTGGATAAAGATCCTTTTCCAGTCAACGCCGTTGACCTCGGCGAGAAGAAGGTGTTGATTCGGCCAAAACAGGTCGAGTCTGCTAAAGGAAAAGATGTGATTGTTGGAGAACCGCGCATTCGCACACTCATACCAAATAACCCCGAGGTAGGAGTGTGGAAACATAACGTTAATACCCCTTCGGCTAAAGCTCGCAAGAGGCCGAAGGTAACATATAACATGCTGTTAAACAAGCATCAGAGGAGGGCCAAAGAAGTAGGTCCGCACGCTAAGCTAAAATAGCCGAAGGGTCCAAGACCTTCGAAGGGTGACTTCGGTTCGAAGCCAGCGAACCCTCCGCATGAGGGCTTCGGGCCATAATGGCCAGATGCTCCGCACGATGGTTCCGAGCCACAATGGCCAAACCCCCCGTACAACAGCTTTGAGCCCCAGTGGTCGGGTCCCCTATACAACAACTTCGGCCCCCAATGGCTGAACCCCGCACCACACTGGACTTCTCGGATGGGAGGCTTCAACCCACACTGGCCGAACCCCCCTCCGGGTGACGGGTTCGGCTCGCAGTGGCCGAGGCCGCTAGAGCCTCTAATGCCTCCGCCGTATGACTGGGCGGGGACCTCGTGGGCCCCGTACGTATCTGGGTCAGGGTACCCTCCGCAGACTAACCCTATGCCATATTTTCCTTCGGGGTATTGTGAATGGCAGGGGCAAACAGACGTAGCGGAGGGGGGCATCGTCCACAGACTGTTTGTGGTACCTCCGAATCAGACCCTGCACAGCGAAGCCGAAGGGTGCGAGCACGCGAAGGCCGAAGTCAGGGAGTCCGAAGCCATAACTATCAGAGTTGGGTCTTAGGAAGTCCAAATCCCGAAGACCTTATCGCCGAGGGCTGACAGAGGTAAGCCGCATGCTTCGGCCAGGCTCCGCGCCGAAGCTTGGTTCGATCGGCCGAACGAGGCCGATCCGTTCGACGGGGTTCACAACGAAGCCCCATTCGAACATAGGGCGCCTGAGGCCAAAGGGCACACTTCGGCCAGAATTAATAAGAGTCAAACAGTAGCTCCAAGCACCAAGCCGCAGCCATCTTGGGCTCCTCCGGGCATGTCCAAATCACAGAAAAGAGCCTACAAAGCCTGCGGGCACAGGAGATACGTGAGAAGGTGGCTGAGGCCGAGCGCGATGCTATCTTTGAAGAGATCCGCCCTCGGCCAGCTACCAAAAAGGTATGGAGGGAGAAGCCGGTTGAGATAACCAACCCAGCTCCTAGTCCGAGCGACGATGACGACAACTTGCTTGATGACGATTACTCGCCCGTCTTTGAGGGTCCCGCACCTCAGGCGATGGACATCAACATTGTCACATTGCCCACCGAGTTCGCCCTACCACGGGATGAGGCCGAGGTCACCCAATTGAACCTCGGTCCGCCCAACGCCATCTTCGAGAAGCCCGAGGACTTGGCTCGCCATCTAAATCCCCTCTACATCAGGGGTCACATCGATGGGAAGTCGATTTCCCGGATGCTCGTCGACGGCGGCGACACTGTTAACCTAATGCCTTATTCTTTGTTGAAGAAACTAGGCAGGGACAAAGATGACCTAAAGAAGACTAACTTGATGCTCAACGGCTTCAACGGTGAGAGCTCCGAGGCCAAGGGAGTACTCTTTATGGAGTTGACGGTGGGCAACAAGACGTTGCCGACAGCATTCTTCGTCGTCGACGTACAAGGTAACTATAGCGTGTTACTATGGCGCGACTGGATTCATGCAAACTGTTGCATCCCTTCTACTCTACACCAGTGCCTGATACAGTGGGATGGTGATGAGATAGAAGTCATCCCCGCGGATACTTCGGCCCAAGTAGCATTGGCCGATGTATCAGTCGACGCCGTCCATAACAAAGTAGAGTGCCTATCAGGTAGAGATCTTTCGAATTATGACTTTGTTAGTGTATCCGAAGGACGGTTTGTACCAGTGTCTATAAAGCCGGCTGGAGTAGCACGACTATTTTTGTATTAGTAGTCATGTTTAGTAAGAATAATCTAGATTGGCTAAAGTCTCGCGTGGAGCAATATCGGTCTAATAAAGATGGTATTGCCGAAGCCATTGAGGACTTTAGCGAAGTAGAAAAATTAGGGCAAGGTTTTGAGTCGGCCGATCCCTTGGAGGAAGTTGATATAGGTAATGGTAGCGTCCTAAGGCTGACTTTTGTAAACCAACATTTCAGCCCGATGAAAAGGCTGAAGTAATAAAGTTACTTCAGTCGTATGTCGATTGTTTCGCGTTGGAGTATAGCGAAATGCCAGGGCTAAGCTGCGAGCTCGTGGAGCATCGGCTGCCCATCAAGCCCGAGTTTAGGCCTTATAAACAGCCTCCCCGCCGCTTTAAGTCGGCCATCTATGACCGAGTCAAAGAGGAAGTAGCACGACTACTTAAGGCTGAATTTATTAGGCCATGCATGTACGCGGAATGGGTTGCTAACATTGTGCCTGTAGAGAAGAAAGGGAGCGGCAAGATACGAGTATGCATTGATTTCAGGGATCTGAACAGGGCCACTCCAAAAGATGAGTATCCGATGCCGATAGCCGACATGCTGATCAACGACGCCTCGGGGCATAAGGTACTAAGTTTTCTTGATGGCAATGCTGGTTATAATCAAATATTTATGGCCAAAGAGGACGTCTATAAGACTGCCTTTCGATGCCTTAGTTTTGTCGGTTTGTTCGAGTGGGTCATCATGACTTTTGGTTTGAAAAATGCCGGCGCCACGTATCAGCGCGCTATGAACTTGATCTTTCATGACTTGTTAGGAGTCATGTTGGAAGTTTACATTGATGATGTCGTGGTCAAATCGGACGCTATGGGAAACCATTTAGCCGATTTGAAAGTTGCTTTCGATAGGATGCGGCAGTATGGGTTGAAAATGAACCCACTCAAGTGTGCTTTTGGTGTGTCGGCGGGTAAGTTCTTAGGTTTCATGATTCACGAGAGAGGTATAGAAATTGATCCTAAGAGACTTGAGAAGATTAGAAACGTTGCAGCGCCGACATGCAAGAAGGATGTGCAAAAGTTGCTAGGCAAGTTGAACTATTTGCGTCGCTTTATATCCAACTTGTCCGGCAAGATTGATGCCTTTGTCCCCATACTCCGGCTAAAAAATGAAGCCGAGTTCGCTTGGGGGGCAAGCCAGCAAAGTGCTTTTGAGAAGATCAAGGAGTGCTTGTCATCACCACCCGTGGTGAGAGCACCCAAGGCCTGAAGTCAGTGTTTCGGCTATACATCGCCGCTGAAGATGGCATAATTGGGATCGTGCTAACCCAGGAGGTAGAGGGAAAGGAGTACATCATCACATTCTTGAGCCGCCGCCTGCTGGACACCTAAACCAGGTACGCGTTTGTGGAGCGATTATGTTTATCACTTTATTACGCGTGCACCAAGTTACACCATTATCTTCTCCCCACCACATGTGTTGTCGTTTGCCAAACCGATGTTATAAAGCACATGTTACAGAAACCAATTTTAAGTGGAAGAATCGGAAAATGGGCTTACACGTTGATTGAGTACGATTTGGCCTACGAGCCCCTAAGAGCGATGAAAGGCCAAGTTGTAGCTAACTTTATAGTTGATCATCACATAGATGCTAGCTGGAGTGATGCTATTGCTCTAGTTGAGGTAGTGCCATGGAAAATCTAATTTGATGGTTCGACTTGCAAGAATGGCTAGGGTATTGGAGTGGTTCTCATATCACCTAATGGTATGTACTTTGAAACCTCGACCTGACTAGAGTTTTCTTCCACTAATAACCAAGCCGAATATGAAGCTTTGTTGCTAGGTCTTGAACTACTAGAGTCTGTAGGCACTAAGCATGTTCACACGTACGGTGATTCATTATTAGTAGTACAACACGTAGCCAAGAATGCTCAATGTTTTAATGGCTTGCTGAATAGCTACTTAGACAAATGCCTAGACATAGTTGCTACTTTTGATGATTTCAAAATATCTCACGTCTCAAGAGAAGCCAATTCAATCGCTAATGATTTTGCTCAGCAAGCATCTGGCTACCAAGTCAATAGAGGGAAATTTTCTGTATTGAAAAAGCTGATGTTTGGTCTCATTGCCAAAGCCAGTGATGCTGGACAAGCGCACCCTTCGGGTCGAACCCCTCGGGTCGCCGAAGGCCACCGCACGCTGGAGCCTCTGAATCGGAGTGCTCCGACGACCAAGGGATCCGGCACGTCGGAGCCCATAGCCCGAAGCCTCTTAGACGGAGAAGGCTCCCCAGGGCCCGAATCCTCTGAAGGACTTCGACCGAGCACACTCTGAGCGGTCACTTCGGCCGGGCTTCAGCAGGAGCTGGAATGGCTCCGAGGGCACCCTGAAGTTAGTGTTTTAGAAGTTTTTTTAGAAGGTGGACCAGCGAAGTCCTCTGAAATCTGTGAGGGCGATTGGAGAGTCCCAATCGTCCAGTATTTGAAAGACCCTAGCCGAAGGGTTGATCGGAAGGTTCGGCGACAAGCGTTCAAATTTGTGTTGGTAGACGACACATTGTATCGTCAAACCATCGATGGAGTGCTATTGAAGTGTTTAGATCATGAGCAGTCCCAGGTGGCTACAGGAGAAGTCCATGAGGGGCTTTGTGGCACTCACCAGTCAGCCCAAAAGATGAGTTGGATGCTCAAAAGAACGGGTTTTTATTGGCCGACTATGACTGAAGATTGTTTCAAGTACTACAGAGGGTGTGAGGCATGTCAGAAGTTTGGCAACATCCAGTTAGCGCCTGCCTCATTGCTCAATCCTATTGTCAAGCCATGGCCGTTTCGAGGTTGGGGTTTAGACTTCATCGGCCAGATCTACCCTCCTTCCTCAAAGGGGCATCGGTTCGTGTTGATGGCGATGGATTACTTCACCAAATGGACCGAGGTTGTACCTCTCAAGAACATGACCCATAATGAGGTACACAATTTTATTCTAAAGCACATCATACATAGATTCGGCATCCCTCAAACTCTTACTACGGATCAAGGTAGTTCATTTGTTTCTAAAGAAGTAAGTGACTTCGCCGAATACTATGGCATTAAGTTGATAAACTCTTCACCTTACTATGCTCAGGCCAATGGTTAGGCCGAGTCTAGTAATAAAACCGTGATTAAGGTTATTAAGAATAAAATTGAAGAGTTTCCTAAAAGGTGGCATGAAGTGCTTTTCGAGGCATTATGGGCTTGTAGGATTGCAAAGCACGGTGCCACCAAGGTCAGTCCATATGAGTTGGTTTATGGACAAGAGGTCATTCTGCCTGTGGAGGTAGATCTAGGTTCCTTATGAGTGTTAAAGCAAGACGACTTATCGGTCAATGAGTATGAAGCTCTTCTGAAGGATAATCTGGAGGAAGTGACCGATAAAAGAATAAGGGCTTTAGAAGCCAAAGAAGTAGACAAGAAAAGAGTAGCTAGAGCTTACAATGAGAAGGTTAGACCAAAATCGTTTCAAATAGGAGACTTAGTGTGGAAAATGATTTTGCCTTTAGGCACGAAGAGTCCCAAATTTGGAAAATGGTCACCAAGTTGGTAAGGTCCTTTCAAGATAGCCGAAATCGCCCCTGGCAACGCATACGTGTTGGAATCACTGCAGGGAGAGCGGTTTCAAAGAGCTTTGAATGGTAGATACTTGAAAAGGTATTTCCCAAGTGTGTGGCAAACATCATAAAAGTATTGGAAAGCCGATATGGATGGTATCGTGTTTAGTTCATTGTGCTTTTAGTTCACTAGTTCACTAAAAGGCAGGGGAGCATGTGTTGATAGCCAAAAATGGCATTAATGGCTAGATTGTAAAAATATCAAGTTTTGGTAATTTGGGCCAAAAGTACACATGTCCAGGGTCTGTCCGAAGCCCTACAGGGCCAAAGCCCATTGAGCTGTGGGCTCTGAAAGCCTCTAGCCAGCCCACGGGCTTCGGCCGGGAAGCCTTCGTAGGCCCACGTTGCCGAAGCTTCAGAAGCGTTCGGAGGCCCATGCTGCCGAAGCTTCGGCCCAAGGAACAAGCCTTGACGGGCCTGGCCGAAGCCCACGCTGCCAAAGCTTCGGCCCAAGGAACAAGCCTCGATGGGCCTGGCCGAAGCCCACGCTACAGAAGCTTCGGCCTAAGGAGCAGGCCTCGACGGGCCTGGCCGAAGCCCACCTCGGTAGAGATAGAGTTGGACGCGTTGCCAGCTCAATCTCTATCTCTATCTGGCCGGATTAATAGCAGATTAGATTAGGAGTTAAACCCCTATAAATAAAGAGGCAAGGCCGGCGTGAGAAGCCCCCAACTCAAAACCAAACCAAAGCCATGCTTTGATCATACCTTTACTTTTACCTTTATTTTCCTGTACCTCTTCATGGGTTTGCCTGGAAGCCCTCCGTCCGCTGCTACGGAACGTTGTACAATATGTGCTTCATGGTCGGCAGAGGCATCCGGTGCAAAAATAGCATCATCGTCGGAAGCATCATAATCTCCTGCAATGTTAGCAGCAAGTGCGTATTCATCTTCAACATCACTAGCACTTACATAGCCATCGTCTTCTGTAGCGATATAAGCCCGCTGACTAGGGCAGTCCTTCATAATGTGGCCGGATCCTTTGCATCGGTGACACTGGATCGCTGCAGAACATGCAGTAGAGGCCGCCGAGGAGGTGGGCTTGGCTGGCGCCTTGGAGCTCTCAGCCTGGGCTATAGATGTAGAAGGTGCTGATGTAGCCACTGGTCGAGAAGGTGGTGGTGGTCGTTGCTGCTGCCCACTTGAGCGTGAAGTAGCACCACCAATGTTGATCCTCATGCTGCGTTGTGGTTGTTGGTGACCCTGCAATTCTTTTTCTGCAAGCATAGCAAGGTGGAAAAGGCGAGTGATAGTATTGTATTCTTTATAATCAATGATATCCTGAATTTCACGTCTTAAACCACCATAAAAACGGGCCATTTTATCCTCATTGTCCTCCTCAATTTTAGCACGCATGCAACCTATTTGCAACTCCTGATAATACTCATCTACCGATTTATTTCCTTGGTTTAGGCGCTGCAATTTTTTTCTCAAATCACGTTTATATGAAGGAGGAACCCATCTGCCACGCATTTGCCGTTTTAACATACCCCAATTTTGTGGTTCATTGCCAACCCGAACTATTTCAGTCGACCAAAGAAGAGCATATCCAGTGAAGTCACTAGTAGCTAAGCGCACGCGGTGGATAGCAGGAACCATGTGGGCATTAAATTTTTGTTCGACTGACATCTCCCAATCTAAATATGCATCTGGATCATAGGTGCCAGCAAAATGAGGTACTGAAAATTTTACCTTGGAGTAGGGATCATTGTTCCTGCGGTTGTCATTGTTACCTCGTGGATGGCGGTTGCGGTGGCCGCCCATACCTTGATGATTGAACTGAAAGGGATGACGTGCAGCCTCGTCAGGGTCAATGCCATTGTTCCCGGCATAGGATAAGTCATCTTCCTCTTCAATATGGTCGTCTTCCCCCTCAACATGGTCGTCGTCAGCTTGTGCAGCAGGCAAGTGTGTCTCTAGGGCAGTCATCCGGTCCACTAGGTCAGCCACAGTACGCGCGAGACGTTCGATGGAATGTTGGGTCTGCCGCTGAGACTCTAGTAGAGCACGTCGTGAGACACAATCATTAAAATCAGATGGAGGGGTACCGCTGTTATCTGCCATGTTAGTGAAAAGACAAAATAACAAAGAATAATCCTTATGGAAAACAGCTAGGTGGGGTGGTGGGTGTGTGGTGGAAGCAATCCGTCAAGCGCCTTACCCACGCTTGCAAGTGTTCTTACCACGCCGCAGTGAGGTCACCGGCCTACAGGTGATGAACCAAGTGGAGGGTGGTGTGCAATTGCAAGAAATGAACCTGTCCTGACCAAGAGAATGGTGTAGCTTGGAAGGCAAAGTGAGTAGCAAGGATTAGCGATAGTAATAACAGTTAAACCAAGTTCAATAAGTGTTCCCTAGTACTCGTCAAAGTTGCTGGCCTTAGTGCTCCCAATGTGAAAATTCAAGCAATAGAGGGAAACTATGTGCACAAAACTCAAGTGGATCGGACAAGGGATCGGACAAGAGATCGGACAAGCAATCGACAGGACCGCTGCCGCTGATCGGACAAGGGATCGGACAAGAGATCGGACAAGCAATCGACAGGACCGCTGCTGCTGATCGGACAAGGGATCGGAAAAGAGATCGGACAAGAGATCAGACAAGCAATCAATAGGACATGTTTTTTTCACTCTATTTTTTTTGAACAAGGATGACAAGGCGCCAGCCAAGCCCACCTCCTCGACGGTCTCTACTGCACGTTCTGCAGCGATCCAGTGTCACCGATGCAAAGGATTCGGCAACGTTATGAAGGACTGCCCTAGTCAGCGGGCTTATATCGCTACAGAAGATGATGGCTATGTAAGTGCTAGTGATGTTGAAGATGAATATGCACTTGCTGCTAACATTGCAGGAGATTACGATGCTTCCGACGATGATGCTATTTTTGCACCAGATGCCTCTGCCGACCATGAAGCACTTATTGTACAACGTGTCTTGAGCACTCACATGGAGCAGGATGATCGAGCACAACGGAATAATCTGTTTCAGACCTTCTTCATCGTCAATGACCGTCGTGTACATGTCATCATCGACAGCAGTAGTTGCAACAATTTGGTGAGCCACGACATGGTAACGAAGCTTCAACTTCCCACACGTGCGCATCCACACCCTTACCATGTGCAATGGTTCAACAATAGCGGTAAGGTCAAGGTAACACAAACTGCTCACATCAAATTTTCCATTGGTACATACTTCGGAGTTGCTGATTTTGATGTAGTACCAATGCAAGCATGTTCTCTGTTACTTGGTAGACCTTGGGAGTATGATACTGATGCTACACACCATGGTAGGAGCAATAAGTACACATTTATGTATCAAGGAAAGAAAGTTACTTTGCTTCCTATGACTCCTGCTGAAATTGTGAAATTTGAACAAGAAAAACATGCTAAGGACGCACAAACGAGCAAACAACCTTCTGAAAATCAGCAAGTAGCTAAGACGCTTTTGAGGCAATAGAAAGATAAAATTGCTTCTCCTTCTTCATCACAAGTTATTAATTTGAAAGGACGTGTCATGCTTACAACTAAAACTGACCTTGCTGAAATTTATGATGATACTCCCATGATATATGGCTTGATTTGCATGAACGTGTTGTTTTCACTTGCGAACATTCCTAGCTCTATTCCTGTTGCAGTCTGTAACACCCCAGAAATTAAAATAAAAGAAAATATTATTTAAATCATTTTTGGATTTATTATTAAAGAAGAAATCACAAAAGAACCCAAATAAAGCCAAACAGGGAGAAATACTCAAAATTTGGACCTGAAAATTTTATGAGATAAACTAGAGACCAAAATATAATTTAGGAATTTTTACAAATTTTTATCAACAGTGATTCAACCCTTAATCAAATATTCGAATTACTGGAATTATTTTAAATCAGAAATCAATTTTAATCCTTAATGGGCCTCAACCCCGAAACTCCCTCCTAAAGCCTTTTAGGCCCAGCCCATCACTGTTCTCTCTCTGACGAGTGGGTCCCGCCTGTCGGCGCCACTCCCCTCTCTCTCCTCCCGCCCGCGCCCCGCCTCGGCCCCACCAGTCAGCCTCCGCCACTCCCCTTTCACCCTCTGACAACCATGGCCCGCCTGTCTGGGTTTCCATTTCCATTCACCCGCCGACAGGTGGGGGCCACCTGTCGGGAGCTTCTTCCCCGATGGAAAGGGATCCCCCTTTCCATCGCCGGCGAGCCCCCCTGCCGAAATCGCCCCCCTGCCAGCCGTCGATCGCCGATCTGGGCCCACGCCATGA